>SJYA01002489.1:2011838-2128959 GCA_006410615.1 Neotragus moschatus | reverse complement strand
TTCTCTGCAAATGGCTCCTTGAAGTGAAAGAAAGTGAAAGCCATTCAGTCATGTCCGACTCTTTGTGACCCCGTGGACTATACAGTCCATGGAATTCTCCAGGCCAGAATACTGGAGTGGGTAGCCTTTCCCTTCTCCAGAGGATCCTCCCAACTGTGAGATCAAATCCAGATCTCCCACATTGCACCCGAATTCTTTACCCGCTGAGCTACCAGGGAAGCCCAAATGGCTCCTTATTGGTCCTTAAAGGTGCTAAGCATGTTCCTATCTCAGGGTCTCTTCACTTTTTATTGTCTCTACCTGGAGAACACTCCCTCCAGATACTGGCATACCTCTCTTATCTAAAAATTAATAGATNCCGGAGATCAAATCCAGGTCTCCCACATTGCACCCGAATTCTTTACCAGCTGAGCTACCAGGGAAGCCCAAATGGCTCCTTATTGGTCCTTAAAGGTGCCCAGCATGTTCCCATCTCAGGGTCTCTGCACTTGTTATTGTCTCTACCTGGAGAACACTCCCTCCAGATACTGGCATACCTCTCTTATCTAAAAATTAATAGATTCTACCCATTCAATTAGACAGGCACTCAATCAATATTTTCAATACTTCTGAGCCACATTCTCTCTCCTTGACCTCATTTCATTTTTCTTTAACCCACTGAGTGAGTTTGCTTCCTCTAAGAAACAGATGCCAAGATGGATTTTAATGGGCAAGAGAATTGGTGGAAATTGCTCAGGAGGATAAAGGGAAGAAGGAGGAGGAACAGGTGGGCACAGCCTTCAGATTGCATTGCAGGTCTGACACTCGTTAAAGGAGAGAGGCAAGTAAGGAAAGCTAGGGGAGATGAATGGGTGATGAGGGCCTCAGACTGTGTGTGCTGACGTGCAGCGCACTGCAGCCCAGATACAGTGCTGCTCTGAGAAAGTCCTGGCCAGGGTGATGGGAGGCCCTGGAGGAAAGATGGCCTGTTAGGAGTTCAGAGATGACCAGGCTCTGGCACCCCTGCTTAGTCTCTGTTTGGATCAGCCTGGGAGAAAAGGCCTGAGTGTGAACCCTGGAAGGGGTTGGGAGGTAGAACAGGTGGAGGCCTTCAGCTACCTGTGTTCCCTGTGGCTGGTTCTCTTAAAGAAAGATCAGATGTGGTACATATACACCAATGGACTATTACTCAGCCATTAAAAACAATGAAATCATGTCATTGTCTGCAACATGGTTGGAATAGAGATTATCATACTAAGCCTAGTCACTAATAGACAAATATCACGATATACTTTATATGTAGAATCTAAAACAAGACACAAATGAATGTATCTATGAAACATAAACTGACTCACAGACATAAAGAACAGACTTGTGGTGGCCAAGGGGGAAGGATGTGAGAGGGAAAGATTGGGAGTTTGAGATTAGCAGATGCAAACTATATATATATAGGATGGATAAAAAACAAGGTCCTACTGTATAGCACAGAGAACTATATTCAATATCCTGTGATAAACTACAATGGAAAAGAATATGAAAAAGGATATATATATAATGAGTCACTTTGCTTATAGCAGAAATTAACACAACGCTGTATATCAACTATACATGAAAAAATTTTTTAAAATAAAGGGACTTCATTGGTGGTCTAGTGGCTAAGACTCTGTCCACTGCACAGGGCATGAGTTCAATTCCTGGTCTGGGAACTAAGATCCCATATGCTCTGCAGTGCAGCCAAAAAAAAATAAATTAAAAATTAAAAAAAAACCCTAATATGCTTTTAAGGAATAATTATATAACAATATTTCTTTTTTAAAAAAAGAAAGATCAGAACTGCTCACTTGCATAGTAACCACAGTTAGGTATGGTTCCTTATTTCTATCCCTCACTCCCCTACCCGATTACAACGCAGGCTCCCCAAGGCCGGGATCTCAGATCTGTTTACTTCTATGTCTCCAATACCCATTACGTAATAGCCACTCTATAACATTTGTGAACAAATGATGAATAACAGCTAATATGTTCTAGTGCTTGAGTGTTTACTAAGCACTGAGGATTGTTAAAAAGTCCTCACACTTGAACTTGATTAATTATCACAGCTTCATGAGGGAGGAGCTATATTCATTCACCCTTTTGTCACTGAGAACTCAGGTAACAGGGGGCCTCAGCAGGGGAACTGAGAGTGCGGAACTAACAGGAAGCAGATGCAGGGTTTGACCCCAGATCCAGGCTTTCAACCTCTGCTCCATACTCTCTCCTAGAGAGCATAAATGCACTCATACTCGGAAGTCTCTCTGTTTCTGCTTTGCAAATAGGTTCACCTGTACCAGTTTTCTAGATTCCACATAGTATGCATTAATATATAATGTTGGGAAATTGAGACTGACACATATATACACTACTGATACTGTGTATAAAATAGATAATTAATGAGAACCTACTGTGTAGCACAGGGGTCTCTACTCAGTGCTCTGTGGTGACCTAAATGGGAAGGAAATCCAGAAATGAGGGGATATATATGTACACCTATCTGATTCACTTTCTGTGCAATAGAAACTAACACAGTATTGTAAAGTAACTAGACCCCAATCAAAATTTAAAAAGGAAACCTCAGGATGTGGTTATAAGTGGAATCAACAGAATTACCAGTGAATTAATAAGGAAGGAAAAAGAAACAGAAAAATCAGAGAGTTCCTCAACACTTGTCTTGAGCAATTTGGCAAATAGTAGGTACTAAAATGAAAAAGCTTGGATTTTCTCTGATCTTCTGTCAGTTTGGAGGAAAACCTGTTTAAGCCAGGGCCATTTTGAGAAATGTATTAAACATCGATGAAGTCATAAAGCAGGCATCTGAATTTTCAAAACTAGATTTCTAGGAACTTGGAAATAAAGACTAGGGAGTCATCAGTATGGAGTCGATATTGAAAGCCACAGACCAGAGGAAATCACTTAGAGAAGCTATGGAGAGAAAGACATGAAGGGGACACAGGGCAGAACCCGGAATGGATCTTTAGGGCATTATAATGAGTGGAAAAAAAAAAAAAAGCTGATCACAATATGTAAAACACTGTGTAATCCCATTTATGTACTATTCTCAAAGTGACCAAATTATAGAGAACAGATCAAAGGTTTCCAGAGGTTAGTCTTGGGGAAGGGGGAGGTGATAAGGTGTGATCATAAAGTGATAACAGCTTCTTTGTGGTCATGGAAGAGTTCTGTGTCCCGACTGATGGTTGTGAAAAACTAGACATGAGATAAAATTTCTAAGAACTACAAACAAACAAATAAAGTGCTTGTAAAAACGGGTGAATCCCAAATAAGAATTGGTCAGTAGTTGAGTTAGTATTGCAGAAAAGTCCATTTCAGAGTTTGGACAAATTCACTATGATAACATCTACTATGTCAGATATTATCTGTGGCAGGTGCAGATAGAAGGGTGCCCAGGACTTCCTGTATCATTTTGACAACTTTTTGTGAGTCTTACGCTCTTATAAACATAAAAAGCATTAAACAATATAAAGAAATTCTTTCTATAAAAGTAATATTGGTAGATTTTTTCAATGTTTTTCAATAAAAATTTTATAATATTTTCTACAGCCAAAAAAAAAAAAAAACAGATCCTGATTAAATTCTTTTTGCTCCTAGACTGAAAGATTTTAATAAAAAAAAACAGATTGGGGTAAAGAATAATTTAGAATACAGGGGACCACTTAATTCATTCAATTATTCAACTAAGGACTTCCCTGGCAGTCCTGTGGTTAAGACTCTATGCTCCCAATGCAGTGGGCCAAGGTCTGATCCCTGGTTGGGAAACAGGATCCCACATGCCACAACTAAGATCTGGCACAGACAAATAAATAAATATTTTTAAAAATTATTCAGCTAAACCTGAGTATTCATGATGTGTTACGCAAAATGCTAACAGAAGGAGAAGAACAGGTAAATGAATAGAGCACAGCCCCGGCCTCAGAGAGATCACATTCTAGGGTGGGACAAGCAACTAAACTAACAACTATGATGCGATATTTTACAGGTGATTTAAAGTTCTCATTGTGATCATCATGTTAAAGGAGACACGGAAAGGAAAGCAAGTACCAGTTTAAAACACTATAAATACTTACTTTTTTAAAAAAGGCAGAGACATTAACCTTGCATTAGTCTTCAAGGTCTGAGGACAAGATTATTTGGGTTTCCAATTTTACCAGACTTCAGCTCCTAATACTATTAAATCGTTTCCTAAGCAAGAAAAATGACTTGGGTCAATAATAATTAGGCTACGCTTCTACCACTCAGACCTTAGAAGTAAATAAGCCAGTGGAAAGCCTGACCAGTTTTGATGTACACTTAGTTAAGTGGGAATAGTCAGGATGGAATCCCTGCTTCTGGTGGTCGGAGGAGAAGGGGAATGATAGGGCTGACCTGTGATCCCAAGGAGGTGCTGCTGGATTGGTCTGTTCTTATTGAGACTTAACTCCTTCCATTTTCTTCTAGAGGAATCCTTTGTAAGGACTCTGCAGAACTAAGCTGTGATTCCAAAGGGAAAACCTTAGACAGTGAATTGACCTGCCTTGGTACCAGGGGCAGAAAACTAGGGGTATCTGAAGGTTACACACTTCCTTTTTTAGCCCACTATACCCAGTGAATTATGTTTCCTTTTAAAAAAAAATGGTTAGAATTTAACCGTGTGGAGCTTCCCAACAAAAGCTCCCATATGACCCAGCTATCCCATTCCTTGGCATTCACTGGGAGAAAATCGGAATTCCAAAAGATGCACACACTCTAATGTTTACTGCAGCACTATTCACAGTAGCCAGCACATGGAAGTAACCTAAATGTTCATCAACAGAGGAATGGATACAGAAGATGTGGTATATACGTACAATGGAATACTAGCCAGAAAAAGGGAATGAAATTGTGCCATTTGCAAAGATGTGGAGAGACCTAAAGACTGTCATACATTGTGAAGCAAGTCAGAAAAAGAAAAACAAATATCGTATATTAACACATATATGTGGAATCTGGAAAAACAGTACAGATGAACATATCTGCAGAGCAGAAATAGAGACACAGATGTAGAGAACAAATATATGGACACAAAAGAGGGATTTGGGAATGGGATGCATTGGGAGATTGGGATTGACATATATACACTATTGATACTATGTATAAAATAGACAACTAACGAGAACCTACTGTGTAGCCTAGGGAAATCAGTGCTCTGTGGTTACCTAAATGGGAAGGAAATCCAAGGAAGAGGGAATATACCTATATGTGCAGTTGATTCACTTTGCTGTACAACAGAAGCTAACACAACACTGAAAAGCAACTATACTCCAAAAAAAATGAAAAAAAAAAAAAAAAAGGTTGGAATTTGATGAGGAACAGGCCATGCACAAAGTCTCAAAGCATATTCTACAAGTTTATTTATAAATTTAAAATAATACTTTTTAATAATAGAAATACTCAGCAGACACATCATCATGATAACCAGAGTTAACATCACCAATATCAGGACAGGTTGACACCACTCAATGAGTCATTGAGAAGGACACAACATCACAGGTATTCCTGCCAAAAATGAAGACACTAAATCTAATCAAATGGAAACATCAGATAAAGTCATATTATAGGGCATTCTATGAAATTAGTGTCCCATGCTCTTCAAAAATGTCAAGGTCAAGACACAGAAGGATGGAGGAAGTGTTCCAGATTAAAGAAGGCTAAAGATATGTAATAACCAATTGCAATGCATAATCTTGTATTGTCTTCTGGTCGGGGGAGGGGAGTGGGAAGAGCTATTAAGAATATGACTGAAGCCATTGACAAAATATGAAAATGGACTGTGAACTAGGTAATAGTATTGTATCAGTGTTCAATTTTGATTATTGTGTTCTAAGTATATAAGAGAATGTCCTTGTTCTTAGAAAATATATACTAAAGTATTTAGGGGCAAAAGGGTAATCATTCCAACTTGCAAGTAACAAAGGGACAATTTTATATCTAGAGTACATATAGATGTCAAATATATATTTTTTATATCCTATATATGTATGTATGTATATATATATATAGAGAGAGAGAGAGAGAAAGATGATGCAAAATGGCAAAATGTTACTGGTGAACCCGCACCAAGAAAGGGAACATGGGAATTGCTTCTGTTATTCCGGCAACTTTTCTCTAAGTTTAAAATTAAGTCAAAACCGAAGTTAGGAAATATGCATTTATCATGGAGAGCTCAATTTGATCGGCCCCCTTATGTGCATTTGGTTGAATCATAGCGGTTTCACTCAGCCCCAGGGCCCCTGGCTCACTCGGGGTCCATTCCAAGAACAAGGCAGGGGCAAGAATAAAGGTTAAGCACAGAGACTGTGAAAACACAGAGGGGAGGCAGTGGGCAATAACGGGCTCCCTAGCATCGGTCACCCTTGAACTAAGTCTTAGAGGAAGAAGAGGGGTTACCCAGACAATGGGGGGCCTTCTGGGTGACAGCAGTGTTTGCAAAGCTCTCGGATCTCAATTTGTGCCTACAATCTAGTTTCTACCTCTTCCCCTCTGTGTCTGCAAGGCCGACCTCCATGGACTGGAACACTCGGACTCCCTTGACCTCTGTCTTCAAGGGCTTCGGCCTGCTGAAGACCCCAGTAGGCAATGCGAGGGGAGACAGTAAGAGAGGACAGGGAGTGTGTTCTCTCTGTGGTTTCGAGGGTGCGGATGCAAAACCACGGCCCCTGTTACCTCGCCTTTCATGGTCCCAGCACTCTCCAGCCTCCAGCATCTCCACTTCCGCTCTTGTCGCTTCAGGCTTCCGGCTACCACCGGCTGCCCCTGCCCCCTCCAGCCTTTGCTGGTTCTTCGAACTGCCAACTTCTCTGAACATAATTCCTCACTATATTATTTTCAGTTAAATTCTTTGAAGCGTGCCATGTATTTCCTGCTAGGTCCCTTCTTAACATATAAAGTGTGGCTGAAGCAGAGGACACAGGGGAAAATGGCGGATGACGAGAGGAACACGGGGCAGAGTCCAGACCAGAACTTTGGCTTTTATCCCGTGACTGTAACAACCCAGACATGACAGAAACAGTGCGGTATGGAGGAGAAACCCCTGCCGTTAGAGAGACCTCATCTGAGTGCCCTTGGTGAGTGACTTAGTCTGCCTGAGCTGTTTCCTCATTTATGAAAAGAGATTAACCTTACAGGGTTAATGTGAGGCGTAGATGGGGAATACAGCGAGTTCATCTCCCAGCCTGACTCCAGCACCCTCTCCTTCAGAAGACTTCTCCGGCTGTATCAGTCCCTAGCGACCTTTTCCCTCTCAGAACGTCAGTTATCGCCGTAACCCAGCATGTGTACCACATCCTTTGTAATTCTTTCATATATATATATATATATATATATATATATATATTTGTTTGCTGTAATTCTACAACTAGAGTTTAAGCTATTTAAGCACAAAGGGCCATGTTTGACATGTCTTTGATTCTCCCAGCATTGGGCACAATGAGAGTTAGCAACACTTGTAGGTGCTAAATGGAGAGAAATGGTTTTGAGGGTCATAGTATTGAAGGGAACGTTCCTAATCCTCTTTCGTTGTTTCTGATCTCTCTACTTCTAAGCATAATAGCATTCTAAAATCAAAATGAATGGAAGTTTTTCCTTCTCCCTCCTCCTCTCCCTCCTCCCATCCTTTCCTCCTTTCCATACCTCCTTCCTCCCCCTCCTTTTCTTTTTCGGGGAGAGCATATATTTTAGCACCTACTATCTGTAAATAGCCACAGAAATTGTAGATGTTTCATTAACTATAATCATTTAGGAGACGGGAATTTGGAATAGATACACGGTTCCAAAACTAAGTTATAGTCATGTTCCCAAAAATATAAAGAGAAAGTGTTATTAATACTTTAGCAGTGGGCATAATTGGGTCCCCTCTATGGCTGTGTTACTTTGCTATTACTTTTATTAAAGTGGTTTCAGTAACTGGTTGTTTTTTTTTTTTCTCCTCCATTCTCTATAGTACTAGGTGTTTCCATTTAACAATTTTTTTTTTCACTTTGAGATAAAAGAGACTTTTAAAATAAGTAAAACTAGGACTAACATGAAGCACTTGGTAATTTTCTCACATTGTCTAATTCACGCTCAGGGCACCTGCGAGGTCACTAAATATGGTGATTATCACTTTTGGCCAAATTAAAATGCCAAGATACAGAGAAGTTAGCTGGGCTCCCCACTCCCTCCACACAAAGTTATTGTGGAAGCTTGTAAATGGAACTCATTTTAAAATGGTCTGGATTTGTGTAGTTTCTTATGCCTTGTTAAATGTCTTCTCTAGAAAAAATAAAGACGAAATCCTAGATCAGAGACAACTGGAGTTGCTTTTTCTAGGTCTGAAGAATACTCGTCCTTAAGCTCCACCACCCAACACCCACCTCCCACCCCCAGAAACAGCCTAAGAGAGCTCCAGCCTGCATCATAAGACCATCACAAATGATGCTGGTCACCAGTGTGGGCCCAAGGTCAGGCCAGTGTGGCTTTTACCAGTCTTCACTTTCCTATCCTTCTTCCCAGGGACTCTCTGGGGTTTCCCACTGGTCCTACAGCCCTGGCTTCAGGAATGAGGGGGGAAAGAAGCTTCTGGGCTTTCTTCACATCAGTGCCGAGAATGTGACAGCTGCTCACCATCACCAGCCACACTCCCAGGCTGCCTCTGCGCACTAATTCCCCCACATCGATGAGTGACAAAGCCCACAAGCTCAACGTTCATTGCTGCACCAACTCCTATGGGAGCCAGGCAGGTTTTGAACATGAGGAAGGAGCACAGGGTAGATGAATGTATGTCTGCATTCCTGGAGTGAGTGGGCAGGCCTGGAGTGCAGAGTCCTCTAAAGAGACCAGTCACTCCTCAGCACCAGTGGGGCCCCATGGGGGTAAACACAGCAACATTTAAAGAGAAGGTGGAAATCTAGATTTATGTGGTCATATAATTTATAAATGTTAAAGTTTGCAAAAATTATTGTGCAAATAAAATGTGTGCTATTAAAGATGATCAGTNGTCACTCCTCAGCACCAGCGGGGCCCCATGGGGGTAAACACAGCAACATTTAAAGAGAAGGTGGAAATCTAGATTTATGTGGTCATATAATTTATAAATGTTAAAGTTTGCAAAAATTATTGTGCAAATAAAATGTGTGCTATTAAAGATGATCAGTTTATGGACCTTTTGCTAAGCAGAGATAAGGTCTTCATGAATATGGGACTCAACTTAGATCAGGGCCCCCAAAGCAGAGCCTGCGACAGGGCCTTGGATGCAGGCAGTTTATTTGGAAGGTGATCCCAGGAATCATATATGAACAGGATAAGGGGGAAATGTCAGTTGCATGAACATGAAAGAGCAAGTTACTTCCATGGACCCCTGGGGTTCCATCCTACTGTTCAAGATCAGGAGAATAGGAATGGTGGGCCGTACACACCTGGGCTCCCATCCTGGACTTCCATGCCTGGGGCAGAGAAGAGGGGCAGGTGGGAAGCCTACAGTGTGATGAGAACTGTCTCCTGCGCCTGCAGGGAGACCCAGGAGGGCTGACATGAGGCAAGGCAGCAGCAGTCTGCTCTGCACCTCCCCTGTGTGGGAAAGGTATTTCCTTTCTCACTTACCATTGCATGAGATTTGGTAACAGGCTGATTATCCAAGTGGGAAAAACAGGATTACACAACACTACCAGGATTGATCCCTTCCTGTGGGTGACTCTAGCTAGGAGACAGGAGGAGACTACATAAATATTCAGGCTTCCCTGGTGGCTCGGACGGTAAAGAAACTGCCGGCAATGTGGGAGACCCGGGTTCAGTCCCTGGGTTGGGAAGATCCCCTGCAGAACAGCATGGCAACCCACTCCAGTATTCTTGTCTGGAGAATCCTCATGGACAGAGGAGCCTGGCAGGCTACAGTCCATGGGGTCGCAAAGAGTCAGACACATCTGAGTGGCTAAGCACATGTCAATATTCTGGGGCAGGTTAGAACTGAGATGAAAGATACTGGAAGATAAGGAAAGGATGCTAAGGAAGCAGCATTTTTTAAAATGTTATTAAGATAGGTAACTTCTGCAATCGTGAAAGGGTTAAACTTGTATGTTCCCCAGCCTGACATGAGACGCTTGAAGTTGTGTTCCAGTGTGGGAATGTTAGTCTGTGGAATAGGAAAACAATGGACTTGCTCCTCGAAGATGATCAGCTTTGAATTTATTTACAAAACAGAAATAAACTCACAGACACAGACATAGAAAACAAACACAGTTACAGAAGGGAATAGTAGGGGTGAGGGAGAGACATAAGTTAGGAGTATAGGATTAAAATATGCCTACCACTATATATAAGATAGGTAAACCACAAGGGCCCACTGTAGAGCACAGAGAACTATACTCAAATATTGTAATAATCTCTAATGGAAAAGAATCTGAAAACCATATATATATATGTATACACACACACACAAAGCTGAATCATTTTGCTATACATCTGAAACTGACACATTGTAAGTTAACTATACTTCAATAAAAAAGTCAGGAGGAATTATTAAGCAAAATATTACTTTGTGCTACACACTACACTGTTGTATGTGTGTGTGTGTGTGTGTGTGTGTGTGTGTGTGCTCAGTCGTGTCCGACCCTTTGTGACTCTATGGACTGTAGCTCACCAGGCTCCTCTGTCCATGAGCTTTCCCAGGCAAGAATACTGGAGTGGGTTGCCATTTCCTTCTCCAACACTGTTAGTGAATCAGAAAAAATAAAATGTCATGTGACTGGAGGGGAAAAGATGGTCAGTTTCATAGACACAAAAAGGCCCTGGGAGATCATCAGTTCAGTTCAATAAGCTTTTATTGATCCTCAACATTAGCCCCCTCCTCTGCTTCCTGCTGTGGCAGACAGATAAGTCTGTCAATGTTTTAAATAGTGCTTTTGAACTTTAATGTGTTCNTAAAATGTCATGTGACTGGAGGGGAAAAGATGGTCAGTTTCATAGACACAAAAAGGCCCTGGGAGATCATCAGTTCAGTTCAATAAGCTTTTATTGATCCTCAACATTAGCCCCCTCCTCTGCTTCCTGCTGTGGCAGACAGATAAGTCTGTCAATGTTTTAAATAGTGCTTTTGAACTTTAATGTGTTCAAGGATTAACTGGGGGGGCTTTTAAAATGTAGATTTGGGGAGTTTGGCCTATCCTGGTGTGTTGGTTTACATAACACTTTGGGCAACTGAAAATTTCACACCCAGTTTCCTATTGTATCTTCCTCTTGACATCTTACATCATTTCACTGTCACTGAAGCCTGATTTCCTGTGAACTTGGAAAATTTATATGAATGAATATTGGTTACAGCTGGGGAGAAATTAGCACATGTTTACTATAACGTTTTCAAAATGAGGACAGCTGTTGAAATATCCTGAGTTTGGGGAGGCAAATCCTGTAGGAATGTGTGTGTGCACAATTCTGGAGCCTGGAAGTCTACGATCAAGGTGCTGCCAGGGCTGGTTTAAGGGGAAGCCTCCCTTTCTGGCTTGTAGATGGCCGCCTCCTCACCACTGTGTTCTCAGACAGCCTCTTCCCTCTGAGCTCATGAAGAGTTCGTTCTCTGGTGTCTCTTCCTCTTCTGATAAGGACAATGGTCTCACTGGATTAAGGCCCCTCCCTTATGACCTTATTTAAACTTCATTACCTCTAGGCTTCCTTTGTGGCTCAGCTGGTAAAGAATCCACCTGCAATGCAGACCTGGGTTGGACCCCTGGGTTGGGAAGATCCCCTGGAGAAGGGAAATGCTACCCACTCCAGCATTCTGGCCTGGAGAATTCCATGGATTGTATAGTCCATGGGGTTGCAAAGAGTCAGACACGACTGAGTGACTTGTACTTTCAATTTCATCTCTGGCTGCAGTCCATGGGGTCACAAAGATTTGGATACAACCTAGCAACTGAACACCTCCCTACAGACTGTTTTCAAATACAGTCACGGTGGGCACTGGGGCTTCAACATACAGCTTTTGTGGGCACACAATTCAGTCTATAGCAGTTACTATCAGAATTGTGATGTATAAATATTAAAACAATTTTATATACATAGAAAAACAATTTATCTAACAAAAATTATCCTCAATAGATGTAATCTGTTCTTATTTCTCTCTTATATGGCAATCCTCTATAATGTTTTTGCTAGTATTTTACATACAGATATCAAAAAGCAATGTGTATATCTATCTATCTGGTTATATATATACATCTATATGCATTATATAGATATATGTAGAGATTCATTAATATATGTTGTGTGTATCTATCTAAATCTATTTCTACAGTACCTCTATAGTTGGATACATACAGAACATATCTTTATATCTCTGCATATACAATGTGTATGTCTATCTCTCTAGATCAATAGATTAATAAGTTATATAGAATGTACTTTATACTGAAACTTCAAGTTACTTTTCCCTTCATCCATTAAATTAAATATAAAAGTATCAATATGTACTTTAAGGTGTCCCATCCTCAAACTATCAAATAACAGTCATTTTCTGAGACTTACTCTCTACCGTCGCTAAATTTACCGGCTCATCATTTGTGTTCATTTGTTTTCCACTTGACAGTCTTCCTCCTTTTGTGGATGAATAAAGCATGCCGCCTTTTCAACCTTCCGTTAAGTCTCGTCCTCACTTTTCTCTGAAAGTCTAACCAAAAGGTACTCTGTAAGAAGGAAAGAAAGGAAACGAAGAAACTTCCTTACAATGCCTGCTTCTCTCAGGAATGTCTCCCTTCAATTTGGCACCTGTGAACACCATTAATTTGTATTACTTGGATTTGTCCCTTAAATATGTGTTTGTACTTCCTCAAAACAAATGGACTAAGACAGAAGCTAGAAAATACCAAACAACTCACCAACAAAATGAAACTCTTTACTTAACTGAATCAGCTGTCTACTTGACAGAATGACTTCTGCTTCTGCCATTTGGTTTGGATTTTCCTACAAGACAGCACATTATTACAGCCTGTATTTGCTAGGTGCCCTAAAAGAATGCTGAGGTAGGCTCTGTCTGTGCTACAGAAAACTGAAAAGTGAAATTTGAGGTCTATAAAATTGTCTAGACAATTTTATTTACTTAAAAAAAAAAAACAATTGCATTTACTTAAAAAGAAATTTTAGCAAGTCATGTTTTGATATGAATTTTTGGACTTGATTGAATTACTGTTACAACATGACCATCTGATTATTTGTTTGCGGAGAGAGAGTAGAGAAAATATTTTATCTCAGAATAGTTTATATATGTGTGTCTATACACACACACACACATATATATATGCAAAAATATAGGAAATTTTATATTGGTCTAGTGAAATAAAAGAATTTCTTCAGTACAGAATATTTTTCTTTAATCAGCATATCTAAAACAGTATTATTGCCAAAGATCGACAGATACAGATATACACACACAAGCTAAAAGCCCTATATAAGAATTCACTGATAGTAAACAAAATAAAAAAAAGATAAAATGTTGTGCTAACTAGTCCTCATATAAAACTCTGATGTGACAAACCCCTGAAAGTATGTGCTATAATATTTATCTTCTTCTTCTGCTTGAAAAAGAAATTAAAACTTTGAAAATTTCACAACTTTATATGAGTACCAGTTACCACAGCAATTTTGTTTTTACAATCAACCAAGGAAGGCTAACTGCCTCTTTTGAACCCCCTAAACTGTGTTCCCAGTTGGATGTGTAGGTTTGATCAGGATGATTTATACCCTTTGTAAAAAACAAACCAAACCAAGCAACTGGTCTGCCAAGTCCTTTCACTGTACAGAAAACAAAAAGATAAAAAGTAACACTCAGTGTGGTCCCTGCCTCTAGTCACCTGGAGCCAGGTAGCAAGAGGGAGCGATGGATCTGGCTTTAATGATGCTTCTGTTGAAACCACTTGAAGCAATGTCTTATTCAAGTGTGGTCTGGGAAGCATCTGTCAAGAGAGATGCTCCACAAGAAATGGATTCTATGGTCAAGCAAGTTTTGGAAATACTGATTACTCTGTTTCCCTGTAGGATATTCTTTAAAAAAAACTTTTTTTAATGAAAACTTTATTGACGCATAGTTGATTTACAATGGCTCAAATGTACAGCAAAGTGATTCAGTTTTATATATACACATAAACAAATACATTTATAGATGTTCTTTATCAGATTCTTTTCGATTATAGTTTATTAGAAGATATTGAATATAGTTCCCTGTGTTATAGAGCACATCCTTCTTATCTATTTCATATATAATAGTGTATATCTGTTAATCTCAAAGTTATTCTTAATGTACCTTTGCCTATCATAAGTGCTGTAAACCCCCAGAGAAAAGCAGCTTTATTTAACTTTATTTACAAGCAGCCTATTTATTTACAAGTAAATAGGCTGTTTTACTCTGGAGGTTTGCAGCACTTAATATAATTATTTAATATAATTTTAATAAAANCAACTTTATATGAGTACCAGTTACCACAGCAATTTTGTTTTTACAATCAACCAAGGAAGGCTAACTGCCTCTTTTGAACCCCCTAAACTGTGTTCCCAGTTGGATGTGTAGGTTTGATCAGGATGATTTATACCCTTTGTAAAAAACAAACCAAACCAAGCAACTGGTCTGCCAAGTCCTTTCACTGTACAGAAAACAAAAAGATAAAAAGTAACACTCAGTGTGGTCCCTGCCTCTAGTCACCTGGAGCCAGGTAGCAAGAGGGAGCGATGGATCTGGCTTTAATGATGCTTCTGTTGAAACCACTTGAAGCAATGTCTTATTCAAGTGTGGTCTGGGAAGCATCTGTCAAGAGAGATGCTCCACAAGAAATGGATTCTATGGTCAAGCAAGTTTTGGAAATACTGATTACTCTGTTTCCCTGTAGGATATTCTTTAAAAAAAACTTTTTTTAATGAAAACTTTATTGACGCATAGTTGATTTACAATGGCTCAAATGTACAGCAAAGTGATTCAGTTTTATATATACACATAAACAAATACATTTATAGATGTTCTTTATCAGATTCTTTTCGATTATAGTTTATTAGAAGATATTGAATATAGTTCCCTGTGTTATAGAGCACATCCTTCTTATCTATTTCATATATAATAGTGTATATCTGTTAATCTCAAAGCTATTCTTAATGTACCTTTGCCTATCATAAGTGCTGTAAACCCCCAGAGAAAAGCAGCTTATTTAACTTTATTTACAAGCAGCCTATTTATTTACAAGTAAATAGGCTGTTTTACTCTGGAGGTTTGCAGCACTTAATATAATTATTTAATATAATTTTAATAAAATATAAGGACACCCCTAGTGGCTCAGATGGTAAATTGTCTGTCTACAATGTAAGAGACCCGGGTTCAATCCCTGGGTTGGGAAGATTCCCTGGAGAAGGAAATGGTAATCCACTCCAGTATATTGCCTGGAAAATCCCATGGACAGAGGAGCCTGTAAGGCCATGGGGTCACAAAGAATTGGACACAACTGAGCGACTTCACTTCACTTAATAAAATATAAGCACCATTTCCTATATTAAGAAGAGGTGGCAAGAATAAACTGAACTGTACAAAAAAGATCTTGACCTAGATAACCACAATGGTGTGATCACTCACCTAGAGCCAGACATTCTGGAGTATGAAGTCAAGTGGGCCTTAGGAGGCATCACTACAAACAAAGCTAGTGGAGGTGATGAAATTCCAGTTGAGCTACTTCAAATCCTAAAAGATGATGCTGTTAAAGTGCTGTACTCAATATGTCACCAAATTTGGAAAACTCAGCAGTGGACACAGGACTGGAAAAAATCGGTTTTCATTCCAATCACAAAGAAAGGCAATGCCAAAGAATGTTCAAACTGTCACACAAATGCACTCATTTCACAAGCTAGAAAAATTGTGCTCAAAATCCTTCAAACTAGGCTTTAATAATAGTATGTGAACCGAGAACTTTCAGATGTTCAAGCTGGATTTAGAAAAGTCAGAGGAACCAGAGATCAAATTGCCATTGTCCACTGGATCATAGAAAAAGCTAGAGATTTCCAGGAAAACATCTACTTCTGCTTCATTGACTATGCTAAAGCCTTTGACTGTGCAGATTGCAACAAACTGTGGAAAATTCTTCAAGAGATGGGAATATCAGACCATCTGACCTGCCTCCTGGGAAATCCGTATGCAAGTCAAGAAGCAACGGTTAGAACCGGTCATGGAACAATGGACTGGTTCCAAATTGGGAAAAAGTATGTCAAGGCTGTATATTGTCACCTTGCTTATTTAACTTATATGCAGAATACATCATGCAAAATTCTAGGCTGGATGAAGCACAAGATGGAATCAAGACTGTGGGGGAAAATATCAGTAACCTCAGATATGCAGGTGACACCACCCTTATGGCAGAAAGTGAAGAATTAAAGTGTCTCTTGATGAATGTGAAAGAGAAGGGTGAAAAAGCTGGCTTAAAACTCAACATTCAGAAAACTAAGATCATGGCATCTGTTCCCATCACTTCATGGCAAATAGATGAGGCAATAATGGAAACATTATTTTCTTGGGCTCCCATCATTTTCTTGGGCTCCCAAATCACCGTAGATGGTGACTGCAGCCATGAAATTAAAAGATGCTTGCTTCTTGGAAGAAAAGCAATCACAAACCGAGACAACATATTAAAAGGCAGAGACATCGCTTTGCGGAAAAAGGTCCATATAGTCAAAGCTATAGTTTTTCCAGTAGTCACATATGGATGTGAGAGTTGGGCAATAGAAAAAGCTGAGCGCCGAAGAACTGATGCCTTCTAACTATGGTGCTGGAGAAGACCCTTGAGAGTCCCTTGGACAGCAAGGATATCAAACCAGTCAATCCTAAATGAAATCAACCCTGAATATTAATTGGAAGGACTGATGCTGAAGATCCAATACTTTCGCCATCTGATGTGAAGAACCAACTCATCAGCTGGGAAAGACTGAAGACAGAAGAAGGGGATGACAGAGGATGAGATGGTTGGATGGCATCACTGACTCAATAGATACGAGTTTGAGCAAGCTCTGGGAGATGGTGAAACACAGGGAAGCCTGGTGTGCTGCAGTCCATGGGGTCGCAGAGTGGGACATGACTAAGCGACTGAACAACAACATTTCCGACACAGCGGTAAAGCATTTAATTGTCTTTGGTAGCATTCCTTTGGGCAATGTTATATTCAGAATTTTAGTTTGGTCTGGAACTAATCTAACTTTTCAGTGATAGGAAAATACACAGGGTACTTTCCTTTGCATGCTTGATATATAAGGTCAGGTAAGGAGTGTGGTTAGTCCTGTTCAACTCTTTGTGAACCTGTGGACTGTAGCTCACCAGGTCCCTCTCTCCATGGGATTTCCCATGCAAAGAATACTAGAGTGGGTAGCCATTCCCTCCTCCAGCAGATCTTCCCAACCCAGGGATCAAACCCACGTCTCCTGCATCTCTGCTTTAGCAGGTGGATTCTTCACCACTAGTGCCACATAATTGTGAAGCCCATAATTAATATAAGGGAAATCACAAAACTCTTCAAAAATCCCAAGGGAAAGCGATCATGACAAAGCTCACACGATCGCTCAAAAACATGCAATAAGTGACACAATACCAGATATCTAGTATTGCCTTATTTTTCCCCCCACTGCCATTAAACTAGTTTTTCAGCTGATTCAAACTTTGTGTGTTACCAGCTGACCCAGCAGGATCACCACAAGCAATTTCATATGAATTTAGTCGATTAAAGTAGTGGAAAGACTCCACTGTATACATTTACACACCGAGATTCTGCACTGAGGAGACAAGCGTGCTATAGTATATCTAAGTAATAATCCTTTAGATGCTGTTATTTTGTGCCTTTTGGCTTTGGGGGTTGGGCTTATTGCCAATACATCTTTGAGAAGATGTCTGCCAGTGAAAATGGTGTGTATGTGTAAATATCTGATAGGAATACCATCTGACAAATATAAGAAAAGCTAATGCATTAGGCCAGTTGTTCTTTCCAATCCGTTTCACCTGTGCTTTGTTGAACCAAGACACAGTCGGATGAGTGTTTGTCCTGTCCTTTGCTTCCTTACAGGTAGTATGTTTTCTTGGCTTAACTGTCACCCTGAGTCTTGTTTTGGAGGGCAGAAGAATGCTTAGGTCATGGTTAGTTTTTATAGCCTCATTTAATGGAAATGGATCCTCTGGGCCCAGTCTATGCCCATTGCCTAAATTTAAAGTTCCTTTTCTTGCAGGTGGCTTAATTTATATTTGTGGATGGCACCATGAATGCAAATAACCACACAGGTGACCTTTAGGAGGCTCTGAGAGCCAAACCAGTTGTCTGAGTGACTTGAATTCAGAAACAGAAGTTGACGTATTTTTAGCATTTCTACAAATAAATTTTCTTGAGGAAGGAAAATGTTTAATTACCTAGTAGGTATTTTGGAAACACACAGAGAGCTCATCTTGGAAAATGATCAGGTATTTCAATTCCATACTACTGCATGAGTGTATGGTAAAAGGAGAGGTGAACAGGATTATGAAAGCACTAGGGTGAGCTAGCTGTTCCATCCATTTTATCTCAAACCTGTATACCCTGGCAGGTCTACACTTTATACCTAAAACGAGAATATAATTAAGACTGAGTCATGACCTAATGTGAAGTAATATATGAAAAGAAGAAATTCTATTTTCATGATATGAGAGCTGTTGTTCAAGAAATTCTGCCCCAAAATCTCTCCAAAACAATGCTTTGGCTGCCGCTACTCATGAAATCAGATAAATGAAATACCTGCCCTTTGACCACAGATGAGCTCTCTGTGCGCTTCCAAAATACTTCCTAGGTGATCAAGCAGTTTCCTTCTTTAGGAAAAGGGCATTTGTTGAAATTCTAATGATGCAAGAGACGCCTTATCGAAAAGAAACCATGAAGAAGCAGTCCTAAAATTTTACTCTATTCGATCAACAGAGTTAATTCCATACACCAATGTATTTGAAACTAATGAAATAAGTTTCATTATTTCATTAAATAATTTAATGAAATTATTTAAATGTCAACAATTTTGAAATGAGAAGAAAATGACTCTGATGGGGAAAAAGGACAAGTGAGGATGACTGAAACTTTGCACTCATGTTTGTTCAATCAAACTCTGTGACACTGATATCCTATTTATCCCCTGCTCCCCATATCAGAAGTCACATACCCAACCCATCACCAAGTCTACTATTTGAGGGACAGTCTTGACTCTAATCAAGAGCTTCATCCAATATCTTGCAGTCCTATATTGCTACTGGAGTCATTCTGATCACTGGCACCCCAGTCCTGAAGACACATGTTCCCACTTATTCTACTGTACCCAATTTTCTGTCTCAGAGTTTAAGGAACTTTACCCAGTCTGAAAGAATGGGTGCTTTTGGCTTTTTGATCAGCTGTAGGTTAGAAGGTATCTTCTAGAGTTCACCCTAGTTACCCAGCTATTGGACGGCCACATACACTTGCTCTGTACATCTTAATACCTGTCACTTTGGGGAGCTCTGATCATCTCCGAATGATGATGCTTTCGTCATACTCTGCATTGCGTGCAAAGTAATTCAATTAATTTAACCATGATAACTGTTTTAGCTGTTCAACTCTGGTGCCTCATTAGTTGGAAACCAAAACAGAAAACTATTATTAAAGGAGAATGAGTAAAATTTCATATGATGAAACCTATAAGAAATATCTTTGAAACCTATAAAGCATACATTATATTGGACCAAAAAAGAATGAACATTGAAACTTGGCTGGAATTCCTGGAAGTCTTTATCTATACACTAGAACAAGGGAAAAAATAAAAAGACATACATACTGGAAATAAAGTAATGAAATTATTTTCAGAAGCATGGTTGTCTCTGTAGAAAAATCCCAAGAAATCTATTTTTAAAATCTAGAGCTTATAAGCAAAGTTGGAGGACACAAAGTTAATGCTCATAAATCAATCATATTTCTGTACACTAGCAATGAACAACAGGAAACTGAAAACAAAAATACTTAAAATAGTTTCCCAAAATGCTCAGGTACAAGTCTAATAAAACATACATAGGTTCACTATGATAAAAACTACAAAAAGGTAATGAAATCAAAGAAAAATAAATGAAAAGACATATCATGTTCATGGATTTGAAGACTCAACAAAGGAAAGATGTCAACTCCCTCTAAATGGATTTATAAGTTTAACATACTTCCTATCAAAATACCAGCAAGATTCTTTGTAGGTACAACTTGTTTCTAAAAGTATTTGGAAAGGAAAAGGTATAAACTAGAGCAAGACTTTTGAAAAAGAACTAAGTTGAAAGAATCACACCTCCTGATTTTTAAACTTATAGGTATGGTAAACAAGCCAGTGGAAGAAACACAAGCTGGAATCAAGATTGCCAGGAGAAATATAAATAACCTCAGATATGCAGATGACANTTTCCAATGAGTCAACTCTTCGCATGAGGTGGCCAAAGTACTAGAGTTTCAGCTTCAGTCAGCATCATTCCCTCCAAAGAAATCCCAGGGCTGATCTCCTTCAGAATGGACTGGTTGGATCTCCTTGCAGTCCAAGGGACTCTCAAGAGTCTTCTCCAACACCACAGCGATAAACTTTATTTCTATAGGGCAGTTTTAGGTTCACAGTAAAATCTACAAGCAGGAAGTATGGAGTTTATATGCCCCACCCTTCCCCCTACACTCAGCCTCCTCCACTATCAACATCCCACCCCAAAGTGGTTCCTCTGTTACAACTAATGAACCTACACATTATTATCACCAAAAGTCCATAGCTTATGTTAGGGTTTACTCTTGGTGTTGCATATACTATGGGTTTTGACAAATGTATAATGACATTTACCCATGGTTGTAGTATCATAAACAATATTTTCCCTGCCCTAAAAATCCTCAGTGTTCCACCTGTACAGCTCTCTCTTTCCTCTAATTCCTGGCAACCACTGATCCTTCTACTGTAGTTACGAATTTGCCTTTTCCAGACTGTCATATAGTTGGAGTCATACAATATATAGACTTTTCAGATGGGTTTCTTTCACTTAATAATATACATTTCAGATTTCTCTATACCTTTTTTTTATAGCTTGAGCTCATTTCCTTTTAGCCTTGAACAGTCTTCCATTGCCTGAAAGTGTCATAGTTTATTTCTCCATGAATGATCTCTTGGTTGCTTCCAAATTTTAAGAATTATGAATAAAACTGCTGTAAACATCCATGTGCAGGTATTTGTGTGGACAGAAGTTTTCAATTCATTTGAGTAAGTACCAAGGAACATAATCATTGGGTTGAATGGAAGAATATGCTTGGTATCCAAGACGGTATTCCAAAGTGGCTGTACTATTTTATGCCCGCCAACAATGAATGAGTGTTCTTATGGCTCCACATTCTCACCAGCATGTGCTGCCAGTGCTTTGGATTTTTGGTCACTCTAGTAAACATGCAGTTTTATTTCACTTTAACTCGTGATTCACTAATAATATGGTATTGAACAATTTTTCATGAGCTTACTCGTCATCTGTACTTCTTCTTTGGTGAGGTATCTGTTCATGTCTTTTACCCATTTTTAATTGGGCTGTTAATTTTCTTATTATTAAGATTTATGTGTTCTTTGTATGTTTTGCTAACAGTCCTTTATCAGATGTGTGGTTTGTCTTCTCATACTCTTGATATTGTCGTTCGCAGGCTAGAAATCTTCAGCTTTAGTGAGTTCTGGCTTATCACTTGCTTCTTTCATGAATCATGGCTTTGGTGTCCGATGTAAAAAGTTATCACCCCCATGGAGGTCATTTGGGTCTTTCTGTGTGATCTTACAGGATTCTTCAGTATTTTATGTGTAGGTATGTGATCCACTCTGAGTTCTTTTGTGAGGAGTGCAAGGTCTGTGCTTAGATTCACCTTTTGTATTTGTATTTCATCTCTTGCATTCTTTCTGAACTGCTGTTCCAGCACCGTTGGTTGGAAAGACAATTTTTGCTTCATTGCATTGCTTTTACTCAAAGATCAGCTGAGTGTATTTATGTGGGTTTATTTTTGAGCTCTCTATTTTGTTCCATTAGTCTGCTTGTCTGTTTTTTCACCAATACCACACTGACTTCATTACTGTAGCTATAATAAGTCATAACATCAGGTAGTGTCAATTCATCAACTTTATTCTTCTGCTTTAATATTCAGTTGGCTACTTCAAGTCTTAGCCCTTTTCATATGAACTTAGAAACAGTTTGTTGATATCCACAAGATAACTTACTGGGATTTTGACTGGAATTCCATCAAATCTATAGGATCAAGTTGGGAAAATCTGACATTACCAGATTAAAAGAAAGATACAGTACTAAGCCTTTCTATCCATGAACACGGACTATCTCTTCAATTATTTTGTTTTTCTTTGATTTCTATTTATCAGAGTTTTGAAGTTTTCCTCATATAAGATCTTGTACAAATATTCTCCTAGACTTATACCCAGTATTACTCTCTTTTCTGCTGCTAATGTAAATGTTAATATGTTTTTAATTTAACATTTGTTCTGTTCACTGTTGATATATAGGAAAGAAATTTACTTTTGAATGTTAACCTGCATCCTGCAACCTTGCTACAATCATTTAAGAGTTCCAGGAATTTTTTAGTTGATTCTATCAGACTTTCTACATAAATGATCATGCACAGAAATGATCACGAACAGAAAGAGTTTTATTTCCTCCTTTTCAATCAGTATCAGTTCAGTTCAGTCACTCAACTGTGTTCTACTCTTTGTGACCCCATGGACTGCAGCATGCCAGGCTTCCCTGTCCATCATTAACTCCTGGAGCTTGCTCAAACTCATGTCCATTGAGTCAGTGATGCTATCCAGCCATCTCATTCTCTGTCATCCCCTTCTCCTCCTGCATTCAATCTTTCCCGGTATCAGGGTCTTTTTCAATGAGTCAGCTCTTCGCATCAAGAGGCCAAAGTACTAGAGCTCCAGCTTCAGCCTCATTCCTTCCAATGAATATTCAGGACTGATTTCCTTTAGGATGGACTGGTTGGATCTCCTTGCTATTCAAGGGACTTCTATTCCAGAGTCTTCTCCAACACCACAGTTCAAAAGCATCAATTCCTCAGCACTAGGCTTTCTTTATGGTTCAACTCTCACATCCATACATGACTACTAGAAAAACCATAGCTTTGACTAGACAGACCTTTGTCAGCAAAGTAACATCTTTGCTTTTTAATATGCAGTATAGGTTGGTCATAGCTTTTCTTCCAAGGAGCAAGTGTCTTAAATTCGTGGCTGCAGTCACCATCTGCAGAGATTTTGGAGTCCAAAAAAATCAAGTCTGTCACTGTTTCCATTGTTTCTCCATTTATTTGCCATGAAGTGATGGGACTGNTCAGCAAAGTAACATCTTTGCTTTTTAATATGCAGTATAGGTTGGTCATAGCTTTTCTTCCAAGGAGCAAGTGTCTTAAATTCGTGGCTGCAGTCACCATCTGCAGAGATTTTGGAGTCCAAAAAAATCAAGTCTGTCACTGTTTCCATTGTTTCTCCATTTATTTGCCATGAAGTGATGGGACTGGGTGCCTTGGTATTAATTTTTTGAATGGTGAATTTTAAGCTTTTTTGTTAAATACATACATATTAAGGATTGTTATATATTCTTAGAGTATTGTATCCATTTATTATTATGTAATGACCTTCTTGGGCTTCCCTGGTGACTAAGCGGTAAAGAATTCACCTGCCAAGCAAGAGACATGTGTTTGATCCCTTCAGGGTTGGGAAAATCCCATGGAGAAGGAAATGGCAACCCACTCTGGTATTCTTGCCTGGAAAAGCCCATGGACAGAGAAGGCTGGTCAGCTGCAGTCCATGGGGTCACAGAAGAGCCGGATGATGACTTAGCCACTAAACAATAACAAGAAGGCCATTCTTATCCCTAAAAAAAAGAAGAGAACATCCAAGGACTGTGGAACAATTATGAAAGATGTAACATGCACAGTGGAAATACCAGAAGAGGAAGAAAGAAAGGAACAGAGGCAATATTTGAAGTAACAGTGACTGATGTCAGACATCACAGATCCAGGAAGGATGAGAGTATTTTTCTCTGACATTTGCAGCAAGGAACTAGTAGAGCTCCTAGAAATAAAACTCAATGCAGGTATGAGGCCTTGACTATGAGTGGCTCTTGCTGGGGTTTTTAACTCTGATTTGTCCAGACTGAGCCTCCAGGAATGTGTTTCAGTTCAGTGTTCCCCAGAACTGGTTCCTGAGAAGGTTTCAGCTCTTGAACCCTCAAAAGCTGTGATTGTCTGTATCTGTCTGTCTCTCTAATTTCAGACACAGCCATTTGCCCTGTGATCTCACTTCTCTGATGAATCTAAGGAGAACTGATTTTTCACTTCGTTCATCCTTGACTTGTTAGGATGGAGTGGTGACTTCTGAGCTTCATCCATGCTGGATTGTAATCACTGGCTTTTGAATATCCATGTTACCTACCTCATACTTCTTGGAAATGAATCTGAATAAACGGCTATAGATTTAAGTACTGAAGTAACAGAATTTCCTTCTGCTCTTTACCTTGGATCTGCTGAATCAAGGGTGACCACTGGAATGGTCTGTTTTTATCTTTGTTCACCACTGTGTTTCAAAGACCCTATGATATTGTGACCTGTGCCAAAAGAGCCTTTGAGGAAAAAATGGAATTATCCTGTAAATAAACTGAGAGACAAATGGATAAGCAAATAAGTAATTTCTTCACGTCCCTTTTATCCAAAATCTATTGACCATTTAAAAATTCAGAAATGTTTAATATCAAAAGCCAATCAAAAAGCATACAAGCAAATAAATTCTCTATTTTAAAGGTAAAGAGACTACATATTAACCAGTAGCAAGCAGCAAGCAGCTGATTTGAAAAGGTTTTAAATGATATATCAAAACCCAGGCAGGTACAGTAGTTTTCTTCATCAAGTCTAAGCTCCCCTTCAAGCCTCAATGAGGAGTTTTTGCTCCCTTTCTCTGTTCTCTAATAAATCTTCCCAGAGAGATTTGTTTGCAATGCAGACATTTACACCACGTCTTCTGCACTTAATGCTCCAAGTGCAGTGTGTGCTTTTAAAAGAAAATCTTTTTATTTCTTTGGTTTGTGCAAGTTTATCCACATTTCCCTTGTTCTTCTTGTCACATCTGGCACAGAAATGTCCTGGGCTGCCCAGGGTTGAGGGGTATAATATGGAGCTCTTGAGCCAGGACATAATCACAAGATCAATTTGGGGCCACGTTCTGAACTAAACAACTAAGCTAACCTGTGGCTGTTCTAGTTATTCCCCAAACAATTAATTGAATAAAATAATGCAGCTGGATTTTTCATCATATAATATCACACAAGGCAGCTGTTTTTACCTTTACCCATACTGTATTGAATGTGTACTTTAAAGTTACATAATTTTTTTTTTTAATTCAACTTTTGTGCAGTGGAGGACAGGAGAAATTTGTTCTGTGATGCCTAAAACATCTAGGATTCAACTGAATGGCAGAGATCTTAGCTACCTTTTGGTTAGGTCAAACCAATGCACTGGTGGTATTTGCAAACATCTGGAAACAAGACATAAAAGTAGATTATTACATACACTCATGCATATTTATGTGTCATTGTGCATGCACGTTTGTGCAATAGTACATATTAGTTCCATGTATTTTAGAAGAAAAGTGAATGCCACTCTTTCACTAATTACTGTCATTTCATTTTTTTCTTTTAAATATCTTTTCTGGAGACCAAAAAAAGCTACAAAGACTGAAAGAAAAGCCATAATATCTCTAGCAGGATATCGTCATTGGTCAACACATTTCCTGGTAAGAGTAATTATCTCTTTGCTTGCTTGTTGGCATATGTGAGAGATTTTTTGTATCACTTTGTGATACACCTGTACTGTGATGGATCTGAGCATGATCATTCTCCAGCAATACCATCAAATAATGAATGTTGAGAAGAAATGAGATGCAAAGTTTTAAAACTGTGCTTATGTTAATCTCTTGGCTTGGGGTCAAGATACTTCCAAGTCAACCTGATTTGATGATCACAACTTAAATGTACAGTTTTCTTTCTGAAAATGAAGAGCCTGAGTAACTGGACAGAATCAGATCCAGTTTCCTTCCAAGTTCAGTTTGACATTGTGGTTCCTGCTGTTTACAGACCACTGGGATTCAGGGAGAATCACACGTGAAATACAGTTTAGGACAAATTAGTTGCAGAAAACTCACTGTGGATGTTAGAAAGTAGCTTTTGTACTGCCCATACAAATTTGGAGAAGCAAACGTCTTTCAGAACTGCTCCCTGACACCATCTCTCCATGACAGTATGGTAAGGTCTTAGTTTTCTTGATTCAAAAGTATTATCTCTATCATATATCCTGAAGTGAAGTCTGATGACATAAAGGCACTTTATCTAATTAAACATCTCTCTTTTAAGTCACTAAACAAATGATCAGAAGAATGTGGATTACGACACCTTTTTCTTTGGAAAAAGGGAGTTGAAGCTTCAAATGGCTCCTTTTGAAAACTTCTGTCATTAAATTTTGTACACTGTTAATCCATTATTATAATTTTTAAAAGTGTAACCAGGAAGGCTAGCTACTTTAAATTTTCCATAATTCTCAAAAGAACCAGGTTGTTGCAGGCCAATTAGGTGACTAGGGCCTGAAGGACACAGGAAGAGTCATGTATCTTTAAAGTCTATATGGTACTCCTATAAGCCACTCACCCACTTCCTCTGAGAAAGACAGAAGGGGAAAAAAAGATAAATGCTCACAGGAACTGATGATATCACACCGTGCAGCTGCTAATGCATATGGATGTGTCATGCAAATGTCCCCAGCAGAAACACATTCTTTAGTTTAAACCTGCAACCATATTCAGCAATAAAAGAGTTTCCAAATCAAACTGCTGACTCCTTTTTTTTTTTTCCCCTTATCAAAACACCCCAGCATACATCTTACCAGGCAGAGTAAATCAAAAGAACCAGCTGGAGTTACCAACCCTTGTTTTTCCCTGGATATCAGGTGTGTGCTGCAATTTTGCAGAACAATTTGTGAGCTGAAATAAGGAGCAGTGGTCCACTCAACTCAAAATGAAGCCATTTGGGCAATGATTGTGCTACCTTTCCAAAGGCCTTATCTTTGCAAAGGGATATTGTAATTTACCAACTGATTGGTTTTTTCCTGAGGGAAGATAGGTGTTGATTATACCTTTATCTGAATTAAAAAAAAAAAAAAAAGATCTAGAGGAACTCAGAGGGATACTGAGTAATAGAACATTGTCTCTATCTATTCTATTCTTCTAGTTTTAAATCTTGCAGATCCTCTGATAAGTTGATAGGAGAAGTAGATTCAAGGGAAGGACAGAGGGAAAAAAGAATACAGAAAAAAAGAAAAGAGGTGGAAGGAATTTGGGGAGCAATCTTGTCACATTAAATTTTCTAGTTAGAACATATAGCTGTGAATTTATTGCCACATATACTTCTCCTCGTGTTGCGACTGGGTATTTATGGAAAAGTTCTGTATTGGGGAATGAAAAATGTCAAACAAGAAACTTCAACTGTTACCTGGAGGGGATGTTAAAAGGTAACTTGGGAGTGATTCACTCCAACTTTTTTTTATGGCTGGGAGAAGGAACACCACTTTGACATTTTTTTATAGGGATGTATGCTGAAGCTAAGCACTTAGAAGAGCGAGGCAGTTGAGATTAGATGAGGAAAGAGAAAATGAGTACGTATCTGGGAATTAACCCGCACTGGTGCTCTACGGGGAGTCAGGCTAGGCACTCACTTCGAAGGCACCACTCTGGTGAAACGCCATCAATTCTGAATGAAATTACTTAGGGTGAAATTGCGTATCTGCAGGTGGCATCATCTTCTCTCAGCTCCGGGTTTCGTGCTCCCCGAGGCCGGGGCTGTGACTGACCTGGCTGGAAGGTCGCCCCCTGATCTCCAGAGAAAGGGCCTAGAGTCCTAAAAATAGCCAGTAGTTTCCTGCGCCCTAGCCTTCTGAGCTCCAAGAACCCGGGAGAGTGGGGGCGGGGGAGCCCATTCCTATTTCTTAGGCCGGGGGCCCTGGAGTTTGTGACTTCTCCTTGGAGAGCCTCGGAGGACGGGGAGGATGGGAGGAGGCCGGCTAGAATCGGGAAAGCAGTGGTGGCTCGTTCTCTCCACGCGGATGTTCGGCCACCGCTTTAGCTAACCCAGAAGTCGGTCCATTCAAAAAGCCCCGGCTCGAGCCTGCAGCTCGAGCCCAAGGCAGGCTGGGTAGCAATGGCCTTGCGGGGAGAAGGGGGGGTCTTCCCCGTTCCCCCAACTGCCCCGCCCACGGTCAAGTCGCATTAAAGGATGCAAGAAGCCTGCTCCAGGAGCCGGTCCTTCACTCTTTGTCTTTGTTGATTTCCTATACACCTATAGGCGAGGAAGAAATGTTCACAGGGAGACAGCCTACGATGGCGCTGTGCCCCCGCTCCCGCCCCGGGACGCAGGCGATTCCTCGCTCGCATCTGGCGGCGCGCGGCTCATATACATATTTCGAGGGGGAGGCTGGGCGGCTGCTCCATCGCCGGGTCAATGTGTTAATTAAAAGTTGGTCCGAGTTGGTCAGCGCGCAGTCCCAGATGTGCTTAACAGCATGCAATTAACACAAGAGGCAAATCTTTTTGAAGATACCAGCATTGACACCCCCCCACCCCCGCCCAGGAAACTCCACCCTGCTCCTGCCCAGAACGTGAAATCGCTACGGCATATAGGGGAAAAGTCATTAAAAGACGTAATTCAATATGGGCCGCTGTTTCTTGAAGGAGGTCGGGCTGGGGGAAAAAAAAATCCTAAATCTATATATTTCAAAAATAAATAGCAAATTGATTTTTTTTCTTCCTGCAGGACGTGCCGGCACAAGATCCTTTTTCCCTGCGTTCCCACTCTATGTATATTAAACAGCGGGCGAGCGGCGGCCGCGCTGCGCGGTGACCTAGCGAGCGCCGGCAGTCCCTGGCCTCCGCGCAGGTCCCCGCGCCGCCGCCTCGGGCGATCGCAGACGGGCCTCTCGCAGCCAGATTGGTTTCTCCATCGAGGGATAATTACTGCACGTTCGCTTGCCTGGCGTCCTTTATATTTTCAAAAGTACCGGGAGCGCGTGCGTGTGTGTTGATAGAGTCATCCTACATAAAATATATTGATAAGAAAAGTGTTGGTAGAGACACTTAATGTGATCATAAACCCCAGAGGAGAAGCCGATCCAGATTCCTATTGCCCGAGGCTGCTTCTGCCGTCTCGAGCCTGCCCGCAGTTTTTAGCCCCTTGCACACAGTTCTCGGGCCTCCAGGAATGTTTGCTTCTATTAATCTTTTAATTAGGTTCACTCATTTAATGTGTTCATCTTTCAGAGCCAAACAAAGACCCCGCTCTGTTAGTCTCCTCATTCTCCTAAAGGGCACACCCACGGGCAGGCGCGTGTACACACACACATATACACACCTTCACTCACTCACTCCAATCTGCAACTTCTTCACTTCCCGGGACTCGCGGAAGCCCGAGGGCTTGTTGCTTCATTTGGCCACCTTGATGCCACAAATACACTCCTTGGTTATCATCCTAACCTTGTGTCTTAGGATGGTTTGGCTTTACAGATGACATGTGACTCTGTCACCACCACCCCCCAAGAGGGGACAGGGGTAGCCATTCTAATCAGTCAATTTTATATGTCGTATCTAAAGGGCGTGCCTTATTGATGAAAGCTAATGAAACAAACAATGGATCTGCAGTATTTTGGTTATTCATCTGGTCCTTCTAGAAACCTAGGAGAGAGAGTGAGTGATGGACGGAGAGAGAGAGAAAGGGGAGGGGAGGGGAAGAGAGAGGAGGTCGACTACAGAGCTTCGGAAACGGATCAGATTTGTTGAGTGTCAACTTGAAGACGGCAGCCTGAGCCATGATTTAAACACGGGCGGTATCACTGTGAACTAGTGGCCCACGATCGTCCCCCAACCCCCACTCTGCCTTCCTGCTGCTCCCTTCTTTTCTCCCTTTTGTAGGATACAGAAGGTGAATAATGAAACCATTTTGCTAATAGTTTATGAGCCATGAGATTGGAAATGTATATGGATAGACCGGAGCACCAGACTAAAATCATTTGAAAGCGTGAGGCTGGGCAGAGAAAGAAACCCGCCGTGTCCTCTTCCCCAGCCCGGAGCGGAATGGGACGGGTGAGGTGGCCTCGTGCCTCTCAGCTCCATCCGAGGGCAACGGCTTGGCCCACGCTCCCTCCAGCCTCTCACCCTCTTCATCTCCCGGAGAGCGAGGGGGATGGCAAGATAGCGCGAGCGGGAGATAATCGTTATCACCAGGATTTTTCTTCCAGTGATGGGATCTAAACAGATCTATCACGCCGGGCAGCTTTTCCCAAGGTAGAAAACAATAGACGTGAACTTCGCGCTGAAGACAGCCACCGGGATGCTGTCCGTACGTCTATCTTTTCTGTCCCCATAGGGCCCGTTCCCCTGGTACGAACACCCAGAACCTTCGAGAAACGCCGCAAACACCCACTTGACTTCCATGCTCGACCCGCAAGGAGGTTCTCACCCGCTTTCTTTGCGGAGTCACTACCGTTTCAAAGCCTTGGGCTCCAGGGGACGGATGCAGGGGAACTTGAGGGACGCAAGAAGTGGTGGGTGGGGTCAAAGGTGAGTCGCTGGCCTGGCCACTCTCTTGCCGGTCCACAAAGGGGGCCCCAAAGCCTGGGGAAATCCTCAAAGCCAGGTCCGAACAGCTGCCCAAGCCAATGGCCCGCAAGAGACCGCCCCACGTCTGGCCCAGCGTCCGGGGGAGCGAGGGCGCGCGGGAGAGGGCGGGGGCGGGCCCGCTGGAGGCGCAGGCTCCGGGGCTAGGCTCCGCAGCCGTGTCAGCCGTCCAAGCGGGAAGGCAGGGACAGGTACATAGCCAGGGGAACGCAAACCAGGAGCGAGCGGCCCGGGCCGTCCGGGCCCCGTCCAACTCCCATCTGGGAACACCCGTAAGCTGGCTTTGGATCAGGGCAGAGGGGCCACTCTCCTTCCGCGGGCTCGTGACCCTCGGGGCAGCAAGGGAAGCGCAACCCTCCGGCGAGCGCCAGAGCAGCGCGGGCTTCGGGTGGCTCCGAACGCCGCGCTCACCCGCCTGCGTGGAGTCGGGGGGCGGTGGGGGCACCCCGTGGAGAGAGCGGCCACTGGAACTCTCTTAGCACCTCTCTCTTTGCCCCTCGCCTTCCAAACTCGTCTGGATTCTGGGATAAGGCAAAATAACTTTTCCGTGCACGCGGGAGGTAACCGGCAGGAAATGGTATTAGGAGAAGTGGGAACCGGGAAGCAACGCCCCCATCCCCCAAACGCGTGGGGGACCCCCTTCGGTTTTCTCCAGGGGGTCGGGGTAGAGGTGAGACAGTTCTGTTTACAGGGATGGACGGTGGTACTGGGCGGGGATAAGGAGTGAAAAGAAAGATCACCGCCGCTCTCCTGATCCCCCTTTCCTCCGCCCCCCGCGCCCTGCAGCCCTGAGGCCGCTTTTAGTCCCTTCGGATGGGCTTGGCACCCTCCTCTGCAGGCCTTGTGTTGAATATGGATACTCCAAAGAGAATCCTTTCCACCTGCAGACCCCCTCCCCCTGCGATATCCTCAATTTCTCCACCCCCCCGCGCCCAGCTCTATTAGACTTATCCTATGGGCTGTGGTTGGTGTTGAGACCGCCAGGATAAATTCAGCTAGGCAGCCTCTTGAACTGGCGAGTTTGAAGTAGAGAGCTAATGTCTGTCGTCCCCGGAGGGGTTTATATTTGAGAAAGCACCTGGAATAAAAATGAAAATCGTACTAACCCAAATCACCGTTCGCAATCTGGCCCAGGCTCAAGGAAAGGGGGTGGGTGGGCGGCGAGTGGCGGTAAGGACGCACAGTCACTGGGGGGATCTCTTCAGTCGGCCGGTGTGCGCGGGCTCGGCGAAAGGAGGCCGGCCCCCGGGGAGCTAACGAGGACCACCCCTGGGCGCCAGCAGGCCGGGCGCGCTTCCCCGGAGCATGCGGCCCTCGGCAAGTGAGGACGTGACCCCGGGACCACGCCTGCTTAACCCCGGCGGCTTGTGGCCGAGGGGGTCGTGAAGTTGCGGGGGGGAGGGGGTCTTGGTATCCTTGGAGAGTTACTGTGGCCTTCGGGGATGGAAACCTACGGGCTAGGAACTCCCTTGTGCCTTCTGCACTCACCCAGTCGCCGTTCCCTTCAAACACAGGGTTACCTAAACTCTCGTCCTGGCGTCTCAAGAAAACCCCTAACCCTGCCAGTTTCCCGCCTTCCTTCTGTCGCTCCCGTGATCCCAGGGGAAACCAGGCTCCTTGCTCCCTTCCCCCTTCTCCAGCCAAATCCTAGGATCCTTCTCTTCGGGCCTTTGCCCTTCCCAGTTGGTGCCTCTAGTGCCTCGCTGGGGTGCGGGGGGAGGCAAAGAGGCGGAGTACCCCCCTCCTGGCAAAAATAACAAAACTACTGGAAATCGGAGTAAAACTACATTCCACTCCCCACATCTATCCCCCTCCCAAATCCTGCCTTCAGAGTGGCTGGGTTGGGGGAGGGATTGGTAGGGAGGGAGGGTCATCCCCGGGAAGGGGAATCCGGCGCAAATTTCCGCGTGCTACTCTCATTTGTCAGTTGATTCCGTCTAAAAGTTCGCTATTTATAGGCTACACCCTGCAGCCCGAATCCCCGCGCCCGCTTCCTTTGCAAAGTGAGAGAGGTCCTCGCGGCGCCGGGCGGCCCGTCTCGACCGCGTCCCGTGATCGGTCTGGTTTTGTTTCTGCCCTCACACCGCGGGCAGCCCCGGAGCAGGACACGGGGAGCAGCCCCGAAACCACCCACTCGCAGTAGCTGAGAGCGGCTCTGCAGTCCCACCATGTGAGTCCGCGCCTGACCCGGCTCGGCGCGCGCGGGCTGGCGGGCGGCTGCGGGGGCGGCCGCGCCGGAGACCCGGGGGGGGCTGGCCTCCGCCTCTGCTGGTGCGACCTCCAGCTGCTTCCTTCTTCCTCCTCTCCCCTCTGATTTCTCGCTTCTCACTCTTTTATTTCCGCGCTTCTCTGACTCCCCTGCTTTCAACTTCCAGCTGAGTTTGGGCACACACACAAAAACAGAGGCGACTGGCCTTTACGTGGGAGGCGGGGTGGGTTGGGCGCGTGTGTTTCCTACCGAAGAAAACTCTGTGGGTCTGGGGGAGGGAGGCGCGTATGGGAGCGCGCCCGGTAGCTGGGGCGGGGGNACTGAGTGACTTCCCTTTCACTTTTCACTTTCATGCATTGGAGAAGGAAATGGCAACCCACTCCAGTGTTCTTGCCTGGAGAATCCCAGGGACGGGGGAGCCTGGTTGGCTGCCATCTATGGGGTCACACAGAGTCGGACACGACTGAAGCGACTTAGCAGCAGCAGCAAGACATATTTGGGACACCGAAGAAGTGTATTTAGGATGGAGGAAGAGGGGAAACCAACAGAGAAAAATATAAGACTTGGGGACTTTGCTGGTCCTGTGGGTGAAACTCTGTATTCCCAATGCAGGGATCCCGGGTTCAATCCCTGGTCAGGGAACTAGATCCACGTGCTCCAACCAAGAATTCACATGCCGCAACTAAGACCTAGTGCAGCCAAATCTATTAGAATAAATGTTAAAATAAGAAAAACAGACTTACTGAGGGTCTCTTAGCTGTGATATACTGTTAGGTGTATCATCCATCCAGTTTCACTTTTCATCATTGCAGCAAGCAGGACAGATCACGTTTGAGGCTGTTGTTCGCCAAGATTCCCGTACCATTTCCATTGTATAGTGTTTCTGCTGGGAAGTGACTGCCAAGGTGGGTACCATGCTTCCTAGGTCCCTTTGCATTTGTTGGGGCCAAATGATTGTTCTCCACATTGAGATGTGTATGTAACTTCCAGGCTGACATGGTTAGGAACACATGTGCCCTTTCCATCATGGACTGCTGCTACTGCTGCTAAGTCACTTCAGTCGTGTCCGACTCTGTGCAACCCCATAGACGGCAGCCCACCAGGCTCCCCCGACCCTGGGATTCTCCAGGCAAGAATACTGGAGTAGGTTGCCATTTCCTTCTCCAGTGCATGAAAGTGAAAAGTGAAAGTGAAGTCACTCAGTCGTGTCCGACTCTTTGTGATCCCATGGACTGCAGCCTACCAGGCTCCTCCATCCATGGGATTTTCCAGGCAAGAGTATTGGAGTGGGCTGCCATTGCCTTCTCCATCCATCATGGACTATAGAAAGAAAAAAGCTGTAAACAAAGGACTTCAAGATCTTAGAGGAGGAATAGCCAGTGCCTGGAGGAGCCTGCATCCTACTCAACATACTACCAGACTTCACATAAATGGGAAAGAAATGTCTTTGAGTAAGTCAGCTACTGAGATGTAGAGATTTATTTTTTATAAAAGCTAGAGCTACCTTCATTAATACAGTTATTATAATAGGCTTATATAACACAGGCTTGTAGATGTACTGCTACTGCTACTGCTAAGTCGCTTCAGTCGTGTCCGGCTGTGTGCGACCCCAGAGACGGCAGCCCACTAGGCTTCCCCATCCCTGGGATTCTCCAGGCAAGAACACTGAAGTGGGTTGCCGTTTCCTTCTCCAATGCATGAAAATGAAAGTGAAAGTGAAGTTGCTCAGTCATGTCCGACTCTTTGCGACCCCATGGACTGCAGCCCACCAGGCTTCTCTGTCCATGGGATTTTCCAGGCAAGAGTACTGGAGTGGGGTGCCATCACCTTCTCCGTTCTAGATGTAAGTTACTCTAAATCCCTTAAAAATAATAAGTGGGGCCAGGATTACAAACCCACCTGTATCTTCAAGAGTGTTCTCTTATTCTATTCCCATGTTGCTGTTGTTTAAATATTCATTTATTATTATTATTTTAACTTGGCTGCTGCACCTGAGGTCTTCCTTGCAGCTGGCAGAATCTTTCATTGTGGTGTGCAGGCTTCTCTTTAGCTGTGGCCCACAGGCTCAGTAGTTGGGGCATGTGGGCTCAGCCCCACAGCATGAGATCTTAGTTCCCTGACCAGGGGTGAACCCTCCTCCCCTGTATTGTAAGGCAGATTCTTAACCACTGAACCACCAGGGAAGTCATTATTCCCATGGTTTTAACAGTTATCACTATGCTATCAGTTCCTAGTTGTTGACCTAGAACTCCTTTTTTTTATGTCCAGACTGGTGTAGGTAGCTGCCTATTGCCTATGTTATTTGGACCATAAATAAGGCTCCAGTATACTATAGATTAAGTAAGTTATTTTTCCCCCTAGAGTACTAGGGATTAAGTAAGTTTTTTCCCCCAGAGTAAGTTTTTTTCATTTTTTCCCCCCTTCTAATGGAATGCTTGTCTGGCCTGTCTGCTTTACTGATCCTTTGGTTCTTCACCTAGTGTCATCTTGCTCTCCTTTAAGGGGTTGTCTCATTGGCATGGTTAAACTTAACCCACTTCCTGGTTTTCTGAAAAGAAATGAGACCTAAGCAATTTTTTAAAAGCAAATGAGAGGTTGCACACTTCGGCTCCTCTTCCATTATCAAGAAGTTGGTCACAGGGATGTAGGATGGCTGAACAGTGTGCTCAGCGGGTTTTGTGCTCAGCTGAAACAGTACTGGGTGAAAGAGGAGGAGGGTTTTGCAGGACACCAATCATTCTGGCACAAGACTCTCAGAGATTAAGTCCACTGGGCCTGGACTTCCTTGGTGGTCCAGTGGTTAAGAATCCACCTGCCAATGTAGGGGACACAGGTTCAGTTCCTGGTCTGGGGAGATCTCACATGGTGTGGAGCAGCGAAGCCCGTGCTGTGGCTACTGAGCAATGCTCTGGCGCCTGGGAGCCACAACTATTGAAGCCCATGTGCTCTAGGACCCATGCTCCCCAACAAGAAAAGCCCCCAAACCACGACTAGAGAAAGCCTCTGTGCGGCAGTGAAGACCCAGTGCAGCCAAAAATAAGTAAATAGAAGCTTAAGAAACGTGAAGAAAAAAGTTAAAAATACTGCTGAGTTTAGAAACACACTCAGCCATCTACCCAAACTGACTTTGTATCTTGTTTTCTCTTACCTGGTTAAAGATCACATTACCCTCCCGGAGACTCAGAGACCAGGGTGTGATATATACTCTGACTTACCCTTTTACCTTACTCTCCATTGCTCAGGTATCTTTTAAAAGTACCCACTCCACTTAATCCTTTTCTACCACCTTGCTCTGTGTCTTTGGCGTCTCTCACGGAGACTTGTAGAATGGCCTCCTCGTTGGTCACCCTGTCTCCAACCGCCACCTAGCAAGGACATCCTTCACACTACCATGAGAGTGATTTTTCGAAAATGCAAATCTGATAATCATTTTACTCCCTTTTTACAACCCTTCAGTGATTTCCCATGGCAAAAGTCCAAATTGCTTTGCAGTGCACAAAAGGCCCTCTGTAGCTTCGTCCCTGAATCTCTCCACCCTCATTTCTGACACTTGACTGTTCTCCTCCCCTAAACAGATCACCCCCACGACTTCAGTTATACTGAGCGCTGCCAGCCTGTTTCATTTCTTTGTCTCTCTGCTCATGTGTTCCTTCTGCCTAAGGAATGATTATATATTTTTCAAGACCCAACACAGCTGACACCTTTTCTGTGACATTATACCAACACTTCTCCACTCTTTCCTTATTGTTTCATTTATTCCATGAATAAATGTCCTGTTTATTGACGATCTGTCCCTTTCAGACTCATTGTGTTAAACACTGGATGTGAGAAGCAGAAGTAGATATGATTCCTGCCCTTGTGAAGCTTACAGTCTAAGGGTAGAGATGGACATCAATCAAATATTCCCACAAACAAACGTAAGGAAATTACAACTGTGACAAACGGTATGAAGAAGGAAAATGAATATACTGATCAGCCCATTGTAGGAGAATTTAATCTTAGTAAGGGAGTATAGAGGGCTTCCCTGGTGGCTCAGAGGTAAAGAATCTGCCCGCCAATGCAGGAGACACAGGTTTGATCCCTGGATTGGGAAGATCCCTTGGAGGAAGAAATGGCAAACCTCTCCAGTATCCATGCCTGAAGAATTCCATGGACAGAGGAACCTGGCAAGCTACAGTCCATGGGGTTACAAAGAGACGGATGTGACTTAGTGACTAAAAAACAATAGCAAAAGGTGAATTAGCCAAGTAAGAAAAATCACGTGTAGACAGAGGTTACACAATGTATCAACACTAGGTTACGTGGAGAGTTGGGATTGTATGAGAGGAAAAAAAGCTTCCCTTGACACTATTATCCTTAGATGGATCTGAAAATTAAACAAAGACATACTAACAGGAAAAAAAAGCGCATATCTAGAAGAAATCATTTCCCTGGATGTTCAGCGTATTTTGGCTGCTGCACATGTGTGTGTGCCTGTGTGTACGTGTGTGCACATGTGTTCAATCACTTCAGTTGTGTCCAACTGTTTGTGACCCTATGGACTGTAGCCCTCCAGGCTCCTCTGTCTATGGGATTCTCCAGACAAGAATACTGGAGTGGGTTGCCATGCCCTTCTCCAGGGGATCTTCCCAATCTAGGTACTGAACCCACGTCTCCTGTGTTAGATGAAAAGAAAAAAAAAAAAAAAGAAAAAAAAATTAGGGTTAGGGTGAGGGTAACACAGGATGTAGGTTCAGGATGCGCTACCCTAATCCTGCATTGCAGGTTGATTCTTTACCACTGAGCCACTTGGGAAGCCCTGTAGCTTCACATATACTACATTATAATTACCTTTGTGCTTCTCTTTGATAGCTCAGTTGGTAAAGAATCCTCCTGCAATGCAGGAGACCCCAGTTCAATTCCTGGGTTGGGAAGATCCCCTGGAGAAGGGATAGGCTACCCACTCCAGTATTCTTGGGCTTCCCTTGTGGCTCAGCTGGTAAAGAAGCCACCTGCAATGCGGAGAGCTGGGTTCAATCCCTGGGTTGGGAAGATCCCCTGGAGAAGGGAAAGGCTACCCACTCCAGGATTCAGGCCTGGAGAATTCCATGGACTGTGTAGGTATAGTCCACGAGGTCGCAAAGAGTCAGACACGACTGAGTGACAGTCACTTACTAGGTTCTCAAAGGGATGGAACAGCATTTATTCTTTCTTCTTCTCTCCTCCACCTTCTTCCTCTTCTTTTTCTTTAAATTAATTTTTATTGGAATATAGTTGCTTTAAAATGTTGTGTTAGTTTCTGCTGCATAGCAAAATGAATCAGCCGTACATGTACATGTATCTCCTCCCTTTTGGGCTTCCTTCCCATTCAGGTCACCATAGTGCATTCAGNATATCTTAAGAGCTATGTTGTGGGAGTGGGTCTGATGAGACTTTTCTGTTGTTAGCTCTAATCTTAATTTAAGATGTCGATTGTGGGAGTGGGCCTGGTAAAAGTATATAGGGCCTTGATCAGGCTGGTGAGCGGGGGCACTGCCCTGCCCCCTTCTTACGTCTATGTCAGAAGCTTTCTCTGTCGCTTGTTATACTTTAATAAAACTCTGCTACGTGAAAGCTCTCGAGTGATCAAGCCTGGTCCCTGGTCCCGAAGCTAAATCTTCTTCGCAGATCAGGAATCAGACATCATTCACCCTAAGCTATCAGTACAATACAATTAGCAACACTGTAAAAATTCAAAATGTAAATTCCAAATAGATTCTGCAACTTATGACTCAATTTGTTTCAGAATATGGATAAAGTTCTGAGGGCTGAGGGGGCAGACAGGAAATACTTTAGACTTTGCAGTATGAAATTTGAATTTAATGTTCTCATAAGTATTTTATTTCTACAACAGCATCATTTTAGAAGAGCTCTAATTAAATTTTCCAGGTTGCCAAACAGAAGGATTTATAAGCAGTTGATTAGAAATAAGGGACAAATTTAAAGTAGCAAAATGCATAAGCCTGATACGGATTAGTGACACAGAGTTGTTCTGAGTGTTTCCAGCTTCTCACTGCTCTAGTGGAGAGGATTTCCCTTTTTCTTGATATTATATGTTAGAGCTCAGAAAGTGGAAAGCTCAAGAGAGGTCACAGAAAAGCTTTAATAGTCTAGAAACTATTGGGTTGGTTTCATTGTGTCACTGAAACCTTATCTGAAGTATAATTTTTTCCCACCTGCTTCTATAAAAGATGACTTTCCCATACACACACACGGCTTTGTTTAGCAAGGTGCTAGTAACCTGCATATTCAAGAGTGGGTGCTCCCATCGTTCGTCCACAGCTGAATATGGCAGCTGCCCCTCCTTCCCTAAGACGCAGGCGTCTGGTGAGTACCGTGGGGTGGAAGGGAGGGGGAAGAGAGAGGTCACGCATCCTGTTGTGCAAAGGTTGGTGAACCACTTGTGCCTACACAGCCCCTTCCCTGAACGCATAGCTAGTCTAGGTTAGCAGACCTGCCGTCTGTGCAGAGGCAAGCGTGTCCAGAAGGAAGAGAACTGCAATCAAACTCACTCAGCATATAGTCAGACTCTGAAAGTAAAATCAGTCTCTGCAAAGAAGACTAAAGCCGTCGTATGTACCCCACTCCAAACTCTCCCCACAAGCCAACATGTCCACTCACCCCACTCTCCATCTCAGCTCATCCCTTAGAGATGACCTTAACTCTGAGTCTGATGTTTAAGTTTTCAGAGCTTTTCCTAGGTGTTTATGTAGACACGTGTCTACCTAGCGATCTGATCTATACATGCAGTACTTATTTATGTGGTTTTACACATGTAAANTCTCCCCACAAGCCAACATGTCCACTCACCCCACTCTCCATCTCAGCTCATCCCTTAGAGATGACCTTAACTCTGAGTCTGATGTTTAAGTTTTCAGAGCTTTTCCTAGGTGTTTATGTAGACACGTGTCTACCTAGCGATCTGATCTATACATGCAGTACTTATTTATGTGGTTTTACACATGTAAACTGCTTCCCTGATGGCTCAGTAGTAAAGAATCCTCCTGCAACTCAGGGGACCCAGGAGACTTGGGTTCAATCCCTGGGTCAGGAAGACCCCTGGAGGAGGAAACGGCATACCACTCCAGTATTCTTGCCTGGAAGATCCCATGGATAGAGGAGGCTGGTGGGATACAGTCCAAAGGGTCAGAAAAAATCAAACGTGACTAGGTATGCATGCCTGCACACATGTACACGAACTCTGTACCTTTCATTCTGCACATTTTAAAATATTCACAATATACCTATCCATATTATCATAAGCTAAATTATTCTTTTTAACTACTGTGAAGTATTCTGCAGTAAGAACGTGCTATGGNACTGCAGCCTACCAGGCTCCTCCATCCATGGGATTTTCCAGGCAAGAGTATTGGAGTGGGCTGCCATTGCCTTCTCCATCCATCATGGACTATAGAAAGAAAAAAGCTGTAAACAAAGGACTTCAAGATCTTAGAGGAGGAATAGCCAGTGCCTGGAGGAGCCTGCGTCCTACTCAACATACTACCAGACTTCACATAAATGGGAAAGAAATGTCTTTGAGTAAGTCAGCTACTGAGATGTAGAGATTTATTTTTTATAAAAGCTAGAGCTACCTTCATTAATACAGTTATTATAATAGGCTTATATAACACAGGCTTGTAGATGTACTGCTACTGCTACTGCTAAGTCGCTTCAGTCGTGTCCGGCTGTGTGCGACCCCAGAGACGGCAGCCCACTAGGCTTCCCCATCCCTGGGATTCTCCAGGCAAGAACACTGAAGTGGGTTGCCGTTTCCTTCTCCAATGCATGAAAATGAAAGTGAAAGTGAAGTTGCTCAGTCATGTCCGACTCTTTGCGACCCCATGGACTGCAGCCCACCAGGCTTCTCTGTCCATGGGATTTTCCAGGCAAGAGTACTGGAGTGGGGTGCCATCACCTTCTCCGTTCTAGATGTAAGTTACTCTAAATCCCTTAAAAATAATAAGTGGGGCCAGGATTACAAACCCACCTGTATCTTCAAGAGTGTTCTCTTATTCTATTCCCATGTTGCTGTTGTTTAAATATTCATTTATTATTATTATTTTAACTTGGCTGCTGCACCTGAGGTCTTCCTTGCAGCATGCAGAATCTTTCATTGTGGTGTGCAGGCTTCTCTTTAGCTGTGGCCCACAGGCTCAGTAGTTGGGGCATGTGGGCTCAGCCCCACAGCATGAGATCTTAGTTCCCTGACCAGGGGTGAACCCTCCTCCCCTGTATTGTAAGGCAGATTCTTAACCACTGAACCACCAGGGAAGTCATTATTCCCATGGTTTTAACAGTTATCACTATGCTATCAGTTCCTAGTTGTTGACCTAGAACTCCTTTTTTTTATGTCCAGACTGGTGTAGGTAGCTGCCTATTGCCTATGTTATTTGGACCATAAATAAGGCTCCAGTATACTATAGATTAAGTAAGTTATTTTTCCCCCTAGAGTACTAGGGATTAAGTAAGTTTTTTCCCCCAGAGTAAGTTTTTTTCATTTTTTCCCCCCTTCTAATGGAATGCTTGTCTGGCCTGTCTGCTTTACTGATCCTTTGGTTCTTCACCTAGTGTCATCTTGCTCTCCTTTAAGGGGTTGTCTCATTGGCATGGTTAAACTTAACCCACTTCCTGGTTTTCTGAAAAGAAATGAGACCTAAGCAATTTTTTAAAAGCAAATGAGAGGTTGCACACTTCGGCTCCTCTTCCATTATCAAGAAGTTGGTCACAGGGATGTAGGATGGCTGAACAGTGTGCTCAGCGGGTTTTGTGCTCAGCTGAAACAGTACTGGGTGAAAGAGGAGGAGGGTTTTGCAGGACACCAATCATTCTGGCACAAGACTCTCAGAGATTAAGTCCACTGGGCCTGGACTTCCTTGGTGGTCCAGTGGTTAAGAATCCACCTGCCAATGTAGGGGACACAGGTTCAGTTCCTGGTCTGGGGAGATCTCACATGGTGTGGAGCAGCGAAGCCCGTGCTGTGGCTACTGAGCAATGCTCTGGCGCCTGGGAGCCACAACTATTGAAGCCCATGTGCTCTAGGACCCATGCTCCCCAACAAGAAAAGCCCCCAAACCACGACTAGAGAAAGCCTCTGTGCGGCAGTGAAGACCCAGTGCAGCCAAAAATAAGTAAATAAAAGCTTAAGAAACGTGAAGAAAAAAGTTAAAAATACTGCTGAGTTTAGAAACACACTCAGCCATCTACCCAAACTGACTTTGTATCTTGTTTTCTCTTACCTGGTTAAAGATCACATTACCCTCCCGGAGACTCAGAGACCAGGGTGTGATATATACTCTGACTTACCCTTTTACCTTACTCTCCATTGCTCAGGTATCTTTTAAAAGTACCCACTCCACTTAATCCTTTTCTACCACCTTGCTCTGTGTCTTTGGCGTCTCTCACGGAGACTTGTAGAATGGCCTCCTCGTTGGTCACCCTGTCTCCAACCGCCACCTAGCAAGGACATCCTTCACACTACCATGAGAGTGATTTTTCGAAAATGCAAATCTGATAATCATTTTACTCCCTTTTTACAACCCTTCAGTGATTTCCCATGGCAAAAGTCCAAATTGCTTTGCAGTGCACAAAAGGCCCTCTGTAGCTTCGTCCCTGAATCTCTCCACCCTCATTTCTGACACTTGACTGTTCTCCTCCCCTAAACAGATCACCCCCACGACTTCAGTTATACTGAGCGCTGCCAGCCTGTTTCATTTCTTTGTCTCTCTGCTCATGTGTTCCTTCTGCCTAAGGAATGATTATATATTTTTCAAGACCCAACACAGCTGACACCTTTTCTGTGACATTATACCAACACTTCTCCACTCTTTCCTTATTGTTTCATTTATTCCATGAATAAATGTCCTGTTTATTGACGATCTGTCCCTTTCAGACTCATTGTGTTAAACACTGGATGTGAGAAGCAGAAGTAGATATGATTCCTGCCCTTGTGAAGCTTACAGTCTAAGGGTAGAGATGGACATCAATCAAATATTCCCACAAACAAACGTAAGGAAATTACAACTGTGACAAACGGTATGAAGAAGGAAAATGAATATACTGATCAGCCCATTGTAGGAGAATTTAATCTTAGTAAGGGAGTATAGAGGGCTTCCCTGGTGGCTCAGAGGTAAAGAATCTGCCCGCCAATGCAGGAGACACAGGTTTGATCCCTGGATTGGGAAGATCCCTTGGAGGAAGAAATGGCAAACCTCTCCAGTATCCATGCCTGAAGAATTCCATGGACAGAGGAACCTGGCAAGCTACAGTCCATGGGGTTACAAAGAGACGGATGTGACTTAGTGACTAAAAAACAATAGCAAAAGGTGAATTAGCCAAGTAAGAAAAATCACGTGTAGACAGAGGTTACACAATGTATCAACACTAGGTTACGTGGAGAGTTGGGATTGTATGAGAGGAAAAAAAGCTTCCCTTGACACTATTATCCTTAGATGGATCTGAAAATTAAACAAAGACATACTAACAGGAAAAAAAAGCGCATATCTAGAAGAAATCATTTCCCTGGATGTTCAGCGTATTTTGGCTGCTGCACATGTGTGTGTGCCTGTGTGTACGTGTGTGCACATGTGTTCAATCACTTCAGTTGTGTCCAACTGTTTGTGACCCTATGGACTGTAGCCCTCCAGGCTCCTCTGTCTATGGGATTCTCCAGACAAGAATACTGGAGTGGGTTGCCATGCCCTTCTCCAGGGGATCTTCCCAATCTAGGTACTGAACCCACGTCTCCTGTGTTAGATGAAAAGAAAAAAAAAAAAAAAGAAAAAAAAATTAGGGTTAGGGTGAGGGTAACACAGGATGTAGGTTCAGGATGCGCTACCCTAATCCTGCATTGCAGGTTGATTCTTTACCACTGAGCCACTTGGGAAGCCCTGTAGCTTCACATATACTACATTATAATTACCTTTGTGCTTCTCTTTGATAGCTCAGTTGGTAAAGAATCCTCCTGCAATGCAGGAGACCCCAGTTCAATTCCTGGGTTGGGAAGATCCCCTGGAGAAGGGATAGGCTACCCACTCCAGTATTCTTGGGCTTCCCTTGTGGCTCAGCTGGTAAAGAAGCCACCTGCAATGCGGAGAGCTGGGTTCAATCCCTGGGTTGGGAAGATCCCCTGGAGAAAGGAAAGGCTACCCACTCCAGGATTCAGGCCTGGAGAATTCCATGGACTGTGTAGGTATAGTCCACGAGGTCGCAAAGAGTCAGACACGACTGAGTGACAGTCACTTACTAGGTTCTCAAAGGGATGGAACAGCATTTATTCTTTCTTCTTCTCTCCTCCACCTTCTTCCTCTTCTTTTTCTTTAAATTAATTTTTATTGGAATATAGTTGCTTTAAAATGTTGTGTTAGTTTCTGCTGCATAGCAAAATGAATCAGCCGTACATGTACATGTATCTCCTCCCTTTTGGGCTTCCTTCCCATTCAGGTCACCATAGTGCATTCAGTGGAGTTCTCTGTGCTATAGAGTGTGTTCGCATTGGTTACCTATTTCATATACAGTATCAATAGTGTATATAATAGTGTCGATCCCAGTCTTCCAATTCCTCCCATACTCCCTTCCCCCTTGGTATCTATATATTGTCTACATCTATGTCTTTCTTTCTGCTTTGCAAGTAAAATCACCTATTTCATTTTTAGATTCCATTATATGTGTTAATATACAGTATTTGTTTTTCTCACTACTTCATTCTGTATAACATTCTCTAGGTCCACTCATGTCTCTGCAAATGATCCAATTTTGTTCCTTTTTATGGCTGAGTAATACTCCATTGTATATACATACCACATCTTCTTTATTCCTTTGTTAATGGACATTTAGATTGCTTTCATGTCCTTGCTATTGTAAGTAGTGCTTTTATGAACATTGGGGTACAGGTATTTTTTTGGAATTATGGTTTTCATCTTATTCCTTCTTATGTCCTCAGTACCAATTATTGTAAATTGCACGTAANTGAGGGTAACACAGGATGTAGGTTCAGGATGCGCTACCCTAATCCTGCATTGCAGGTTGATTCTTTACCACTGAGCCACTTGGGAAGCCCTGTAGCTTCACATATACTACATTATAATTACCTTTGTGCTTCTCTTTGATAGCTCAGTTGGTAAAGAATCCTCCTGCAATGCAGGAGACCCCAGTTCAATTCCTGGGTTGGGAAGATCCCCTGGAGAAGGGATAGGCTACCCACTCCAGTATTCTTGGGCTTCCCTTGTGGCTCAGCTGGTAAAGAAGCCACCTGCAATGCGGAGAGCTGGGTTCAATCCCTGGGTTGGGAAGATCCCCTGGAGAAAGGAAAGGCTACCCACTCCAGGATTCAGGCCTGGAGAATTCCATGGACTGTGTAGGTATAGTCCACGAGGTCGCAAAGAGTCAGACACGACTGAGTGACAGTCACTTACTAGGTTCTCAAAGGGATGGAACAGCATTTATTCTTTCTTCTTCTCTCCTCCACCTTCTTCCTCTTCTTTTTCTTTAAATTAATTTTTATTGGAATATAGTTGCTTTAAAATGTTGTGTTAGTTTCTGCTGCATAGCAAAATGAATCAGCCGTACATGTACATGTATCTCCTCCCTTTTGGGCTTCCTTCCCATTCAGGTCACCATAGTGCATTCAGTGGAGTTCTCTGTGCTATAGAGTGTGTTCGCATTGGTTACCTATTTCATATACAGTATCAATAGTGTATATAATAGTGTCGATCCCAGTCTTCCAATTCCTCCCATACTCCCTTCCCCCTTGGTATCTATATATTGTCTACATCTATGTCTTTCTTTCTGCTTTGCAAGTAAAATCACCTATTTCATTTTTAGATTCCATTATATGTGTTAATATACAGTATTTGTTTTTCTCACTACTTCATTCTGTATAACATTCTCTAGGTCCACTCATGTCTCTGCAAATGATCCAATTTTGTTCCTTTTTATGGCTGAGTAATACTCCATTGTATATACATACCACATCTTCTTTATTCCTTTGTTAATGGACATTTAGATTGCTTTCATGTCCTTGCTATTGTAAGTAGTGCTTTTATGAACATCCTCCCATGCCAGTAACAGGGGCAAGAAAATACTAGAAAGATAAGTTGAGGCTCAGTTGTAGTAATTTAAATCCCTGGCTAATAAGTTACGTTAGGACACAAAATATAATTAAACCTTAAGTTACAGCTAGTTTCCAACCCAACCTTTGTTTCAAATACTGCTTGTATTATTTTAAAAACCGTATAATGTTTACTCAAGGGACATTCTTTCCTGTGTAAATCAAAGTCAGTCAAGCTATAAGAACAACACAGAGATAATGCTCCAGAAATGAACTATGTCTTTATGTGGCAGGACTGAATCTACAGAAGGAGGGTTGGCAGAGACAAAAGAAATGTAACCAGGCCTATTTATTTTTTCATTCTCTTTTTATTTTATTTTGGAAGCTAGCATTCAGTCATTAGGGCAGATCTAGAGAAAGATTCAGACATTTACATGGTCCATTAATGGGCTATTTTCACAGCATGGATCTGAAGCATATTCACAGTTTCTTGGAGTCAGAATGACAGAACAATATTTCGAATCTGCTGAATTTAATCCTAATCACACAAGCAGCCTCTGTGGTGAAACAAAGCTAAGTCTTTATGTTCCCTGTGAAGTGTCTAGGGGTGTGGGCCCCTTAAAACTGACTCCTGCAAGACCTTATTTGAACTCAGTTTGTACACGATCATGAACGGTGCGTTTCGTTTCACTGACCCAGACCGGGGTGAGATTTTTCTACTGTAGTCCAGACATTGGAGAAATCGTCCCTTATTGTTTTACTGGAAATCTACACTTCTAAGGTCCCATGCCTGTCTTACCGCATGACATAACGTAAATCATTGAGGCCAAAGTGTGTGTGTTTTTCTCAATTTGTGTGCTTTTCTGGTGTGATTCTTTCTTTTTCTTTGGAAGATGGTACCATCCTTATCTAATGTGAGTGAAGGGGAGAGTGGTTGGCTTGAGTGAACTTAAGAGTTTCTTCTTGCCCATCTTAGTGATGAGAATCAGAATTGAGTATCGTGTGACTGATGGCCCAACCATATTGATTTTATTGACTGGCTATGGCAAACTTGACCATATATAGCTGCAGACTCTGAGGCCACATCTCTTTAGTACAAAGGGTAGATCTGGCAGTTTTACCCAGTATCTTCAGGCCACAGAGATGGTCAAGCTGACCGTAGTTGTTAGAACTGTCAGTATTTGCATTAAGAAGTTTAATAGGGTGATTTGGAGTCCAGGATCCAGAATCAGACTTCTTGGGTTAGTTTCTTACTTTAGCCATTTACCAGTGGTGTAAACTTGTGCTTCGTGTTAAGTCACTTCAGTTGTGTCCTATTCTTTGCGACCCTATGAGCTGTAGCCTGCCAGGCTCCTCTGTCCATGGGATTCTCCAGGCAGGAATATCGAACTGGGTTGCATGTCCTTCTCCACAGGATCTTCCTTACGCAGGGATCGAACCCACATCTCGGGTCTCCTACATTAGCAGGCACATTCTTTATCAATATTACTACCCGGGAAGCCTGGTACAAAGTTAGTCCAGTAATATAACTGTTTGTTTCTCAGTCTCCCCATGTTTTAAGATGATGTTAGTAAAATACTTATTGCAGTGGGTAATTGGAAGAATTAAAAGCACTAATGTAGATGAAATGCTTTGAACAGGATCTGGCACATAGTAAGTGCTAAATAATTTCTTGTTTGCTTCATTAGGAAAATGCTAAAGATGTGGGCTTTATAGAGACAAAGGTAGATTTGTAAAAGTAAGGTCAGCTCAACTTTTGGTGAAATGAAAATAATTTTGAACTTTTCGGTGAAATATTAAATGTACAACATCTACTTGACCTTTTAAGCTGAATTCTTTTACAGGTTGATTTCTACAAATATGACTGAAAGTATTATAAATATCAAAAAATAATCCAGAGGAGTTGAAGACATAGGTGTCATTAAGTGCAGGTTAAAGATTTCAAGATGATTTAGTTTGGTGAAGACAAAGAAAAATTACCAGACTGGACCTAGAAATAAATTAACAAGTTAATAAAACCAGCTATTTATTGAGTGCTTTCTACATCACAGGAACTGAACATTTAATTTCATTTAATTTTTTAATCATTTAACTTCCGTTAATTCTCACAAAATTCAAGGAAGTTGTTATCTCTATCTTACATATATCTTACACCTGAGATATCTTACATATATCTTACACCTGAGACTCAGAGAAGTGATCTGCAAAGCCAATATTTTTAACGTCTATGATGAATTTCTCTCTATCTATATAAATAACAATATATCATCACCATGGCATTTAAAGCACTTTAAATGCTCTTTGAGCTAAGCATTCTTGACATCTCAATTTTACAGATAAGAAAATTGAAACTTAAATAGATTGATTTGCCCAGGATTATCCAGTAACTGCATATCCCATTTGTAAGGCTGCAGATTTTCTAATTTATCTACAACCATCCAAGACTAGAGATCCTTTAAGAAAAAAAAAATAAAAAAAGCCTTTTTATTGTATATTGGAGTCTATAGCTGATTAACAATATTGTGATAGTTTCTGGTGCGCAGCAAAGGGACTCATCCATACATATATATATATGTGTACCCATTCTCCCCCCAACTCCCTGCTCATCCAGGCTGCCACATTACATTGAGCAGAGTTCCCTATGTTTTAGAGTAGGTCCTTGTTGATTTTCCATTTTAAATATAGCAGTGTGTACAGGTCTATCCCAAACTCTCTAAGTGTCCCTTCCTCTCATTCTTTCCCCTTGGTACCCATAAGCTCATTCTCTAAATAAGATCAGAGACTCTCATCAGTTCCATACTTACCCATCAGCCCAGCGAGCTGATGTCGGTAGGGAGAGGAGAGTCAGCAGAAATAACAACAGAAAAGCGATTCAGAGAGGAGGTAAAGCAGCAAGGACTGGGGTGGGGGAAACACAGAACCATAACTATCTTACGCTGTCTCTGCAAATTAGGAAAACCTCTGTCTTGCTTGTCACATTCTCAGTGACACAATGACCAGCTCCTTTTATTTTCTGTGTTTCATTAACGATGTCAAAATTATAACAAAATATCTTTGTTAGGCTTTAATGAGAACATTCTGACAGTTTGGCTGTTAAAATACTAAGGGCTCATGGGGAATTGCTTTCCCCCTAAGTTGGTTAAAATATGATATTCATTTTCTCTATTACCATGTCATATTTCAAGTAAGCATCATTAGGGTCAAAACATTTAGCTTTTTGATTAAATATTGTCAGTAAGTTTAATAGATCCTATAGAAGCCATCTCACTTATTTAAACACATCAAGAAAATCATGGATTGTTATTAGTTTGGTTTGAATTAGTAGCAAATCATTATACTCTATTTGGGAACTTGCCAATGAGATGACAGCCAGAGTTAGGACCTGCCAGCGATCACTGTTATCCATGGTGATGGCTTTATACATTCCTCTCAAGATAATTAAGATATTTATATCCATAAAATGGAAGAGTGCCTATCTTAATCTATTTTATCTATAGCACCTACATAGAATCTAGACATTTTAACAGGCGAAGCAGGGATCAGGATCTTGGAAAAAACACACTTTAATAAATTTTTCGCTCAGTCTTCCCTCCCCTTTTCTACCCACTTACACCAAAAATTACCATTAAGAAATTGTCCATGTACTGGAGTCAGCCTGCTCTAAGTTCATTTATTCCTCAAATTTATATGGAGACGCTATCAAATATCAGAGACTGTTTAGGGGTGCTGGGTAGTGAATGAAACACACCAAAACTCGGCTCGTGAAGCTTAAATTCTAATGGGGAGAGAATGAACAGTATAAGTAGATAAATATATAGGGATATAAGATCATGTTAGCTGAAGTGATGGAGAAGGCGGTGGCACCCCACTCCAGTACTCTTGCCTGGAAAATCCCAGGGACCGAGCAGCCTGGTAGGCTGCAGCCCATGGGGTCACGAAGAGTCGAACACGACTGAGCGACTTCCCTTTCATGCTTTGGAGAAGGAAACAGCAACCGGCTCCAATGCTCTTGCCTGGAGAATCCCAGGGACGGGGGAGCCTGGTGGGCTGCCGTCTATGGCGTCGCGCAGAGTCGGACACGACTGAAGCAATTTAGCAGCAGCAGCTGAAGTGAAGCAAAGAAGGAAGAGAAGGGGATATGAAGTGTTTGGGAGGGTGAAATTCGGATCAGGTGAAGAGGAAGCTATCCATGAGAAAGCAGCTTTTGAGTGCAGACCTGAAGGAAATGAGGAAGCCAGCTTTACAGGAGTCTGGGCAAAGAGCATTTCAGGCAGAGGGAAGAGCAAACATGGAGCACTCGTGGGAGGGGCATGCGCCCCACGTCGGAGCGAACAGGACAGTGGAACTGGAGCACAGTGAACAGGAACAGGAGCGTAGGAGGTGCGAGAGAGGTTATGGGGCTTATAGATGGTTTAAGTGAGAGTCCCTAGACTCTGACTTCCTATGATGCCACAACCAGATGATGGAGACAGATAGGGAGGAGCTGTTCTAGAATACACACGGATGGGACTTTTTTTTTCCCCCTTTCCACTGACATTGAAATCCAGCTACATGGCAGGCACTGTTCTCTACTCTGAAGGCCCGGGGAAAAACCCTCAAGTGATTCAGCCTGGTAGAGGAGATAGAAAAGTAAACACTCAAACATGCTTCACTCTTAACTTTCTTTTCCCAAGTGGGAAGTTTTACATAAGTAGGAACAATGCCCATCTCCACCCATATTTACCCTAAACGCTATAGAAAGGCTGTGTGAACAACGCCCAGCCCTATTTCCCCTAAAAGCTAAGAGAAAGATCACGATGACACACNAAAAACCCTCAAGTGATTCAGCCTGGTAGAGGAGATAGAAAAGTAAACACTCAAACATGCTTCACTCTTAACTTTCTTTTCCCAAGTGGGAAGTTTTACATAAGTAGGAACAATGCCCATCTCCACCCATATTTACCCTAAACGCTATAGAAAGGCTGTGTGAACAACGCCCAGCCCTATTTCCCCTAAAAGCTAAGAGAAAGATCACGATGACACACAAAGGGATCCCTCTCATCCAGCAGATGGAGTGACTACCTTCTTCCTCGCTTCCCCACATGCGACATGTCTCCCCGGAGAAGNTCCCTGTCGGGATGGTCCATTTTTTAAGTTCAGCTGGACAGTCCACTCTATTTTACAGTCTCCAGCAGGACTCAGTGACCTTTTAACAGTAGTGTATCAAAGTCTTGACCTTTTGTTTTGGAGAGCTGGGTGTTAAGAAGGCTGGCACAGTCATACCCCACGTGGGAGGCAGGGTGGCAGGCTCCTGAGGTGATGCCATCCATGCAGGCTTAATGGTTCTCCAGGTGTGTGCTGGAGGGGGAGACAGAAGAGTACCCCAGACAATGTATTCGAACCTACATTTGTGTCTTCTTGGTCTCCTGGCCTCCAGTGATAGACTTCCATCTTACTTTTTAAATAGGAACCTCATCCTAGGATACTTTATTGGATGGCTGCACACTTGAACAAAAATCAAGACTCTTCTGGAAGAACTTGGGCATTTCCCTCTAAGCCTCAATGCACTCATGAAAAGATGGGAATGGATGTAGGACTAAGTCATGGGAAAGACATTACAGCCAGGTGTTCCTCGGTTAAATTCAAGACTGGAAGCTTGCAATGGTCCAGAAGCTGAAAATTCACAGAAAAAAGTCAGGCAGTGATTTTCTGGAGTCAGTAGGAAGCTAGGCTTGGAAGCTGAGATCAAGAGAAAGGCAAATGTTTGCTATGGCTTTGAGCAAGCTGAAGCTCTGTGAATCAGGAGCACAAAGTGGAAAAGGCAGTCATGTACTGGAAGACGAGGTGGTTTGAAGGGATTTCCTTAACCGAGGTGGTGGAGTGTTTTCAACTCACTCTGATTAACTGGTGGTTGCTGTTCAGAGCGCTATGTTGAGAACAATTCTGAGATCCAGTTTGGTGTGTGCATGAAAGGGTGCCGCAATTAATTCACCGTGTCTGCCACGGATGCCTCGGCTGGGTGGGGCTGGCAGCCTGTGTGCCATGTGGTTGCCATCTGTGGCCGAGCTGATGAAGAGGAGGCTAACACATGGACTCCAGGATGTGGTTCTGGACAGTTCTCTAGGGAGCAACAAAGTAGGCTAGGTGAAGTGGCTTGGAATTGGTGACCAATTGGACACAGATGAGTTGCCCTTTAAAAAAGTCAGTGTTCACCCACCTCAACTTGATGACCCTTTAGGGATGTGATATGTTCTGGAAGCCAGAAATTGAAATTTCTTAGAATTCACCAACACCAGAGCTGTGATTCATGCACTGTGGCTGTTTTACAGCTAGCCTGTTTGATTCCCCACCTCACCCTTTTCTTTCCCCACTCATGTTTTTTAACTTTGCTGACTTCACCTAACTCAGTCCCCTATTTTTTTTTTTCTCCTTGAACATCAGATGACTTTAGACTTCCTACCACTTAGAGTAGCTTCCCTGGTGGCTCAGATGGTAAAGCGTCTGCCTGCAATGCTGGAGACCAAGGTTCGATCCCTGAGTTGGGAAGATCTCCTGGAGAAGGAAATGGCAACCCACTCCAGCACTCTTGCCTGGAGAATCCCACGGACGGAGGAGCCTGATATGCTACAGTCCATGGGGTCGCAGAGTCAGACACTACTGAGCAACTTCATTTTCCAGTACCTGGTTCCCTTGGCTATGAAGGCAGGTGGAGGAGATGAAAGCCACCTCCGTAGACCCCAGGCAAGGGTGTGTCTGGTGATCTGGAGAAATGTGTAGTTTTGGAAAGCGCTTAAGTAGGTTTTGATATGGTACCTGGCAACACGACCATTAAAACTGGTGCCTTTACCACCATCAAAAATTAAGAATTTTTACTATTTCTCAAGCTCCTTTGCTGAGATATAGAGAACTATTGGGCACTTCATCTATCATAGTTCAGTCTAGAACATAAGCAAACATATCTGAATGTATTTTATTGTAAGGAAAAGGATCTTGGCTTCATAATTCTTGCCTGGACTTTAGGTGGTCTCTGAGTTGGATGTGTAGGTGTTGAAAAGAGTATTTGGAACAGAAGGTAGTGTTTGTAGCCAAGTTCCTTTGTGGTTTTGCTCATTGTTCATGTAAAGAAGCTTTGCATAGCATCTGAATGGAAGGAAACTCTTAACTGTCTTGGAATAGTCTCTTCACTGGTTTATACACATTTATTCCTGAGCATCTTGGTGGGAAAATCAAGATCATGCTTTACTGTTGTGCACGGGCTCCTGTCCAAAATCTGCCTGATGGATAAAAGCCTTAGCTTTTAGACTGTCCCAGTTCATTTCTGGGTTGCTGTTGTTCAGTCGGTCAGTCATGTCCGGCTCTTTGTGATCCCATGGGCTGCAGCACACCAGGCTTTCCTGTCCTTCATTATATCCTGGAGATGCTCAAATTCATGTTCACTGAGTTGGTGATGCTATCCAACCATCTCATCCTCTGCCAGCCTCTTCTCCTTTTGCCTTCAGTCTTCCCCCAGAATCAGGGTCTTTTCCAGTGAGTAGACTCTTCACATCAGATGGCCAAGGTGTTGGGGCTTCAGCTTCAGATATCATAATTTAACATGTGTGTCCATGTACTCTATTGTAAATTGATTACTGTAATAATTTTTTGAAAGACCCATGTGATTTATTTACAGAATTCTGAAAAAATACCATCATAAAGCTATAATGAACTATGAATGTCCAAAGATGGAGAAATTATACATGTAGGAGAAGGTGAGCAATGACTACAAGGACAGGGTAGTCTACTTAGGAAGAGGAATCTACTTAAGAAGAGATTTGAAGGGTGTCTGGGATTTTGATGATTGGGAATATGGTAGCGCTTGAGAGAGAGTCCAAGGCCTGGACATGGTGGCAATTATCTGGTTTTTGAGTAGGTTAAGAGTTTGTATGGTAAAGAAGTAGGAGAAAACCCAGAAAGATTTTAAACATTGTGGAAAGACTTGAACTCCAGTTTGGGGTATTTGTGTTTAATTTGCTAAGTTATGGGGAAGTACTGAATTTTTTAAAGCACAGCGATACTGTTATCAGAGTCAGGAATGACATGCTTTAAATGGAGTTCATCTCAAATGGGCCACTCTGTTTATGAAGATTTTTATCTATATAAGCACATAAATATGTACATATAAATTTCTACAGCCAAAGGAAAAGGTTGTATTTTATGGCATAAAATTATATTTTTTGGCTCTGACTCAGCAGTCATAAAATCTAACTATTTCCAAGCATAAGAAAGATGGAAAACACTCTTTATAACGTCTTAAATAATTGTATGGAGGCCAATCCCATGGCCCTTGTGCATAAGTAGCTCACATTGAATTTTAGGGTAGTTTTTAAAAAATACATTTCAGCATTAAGTTTGGGCATAGAAACAGACCATATATCTAATAGGTAACTTCTCTGTGAACTTTCAGTCCCACTAGCTACAATGAAATGCTTATATATGCATTTAAATGAAACTATTTAGAAGAACTTGAACCTTTTCTTATGTCAGCGGCCTAATAAAACAAACTTTACAAACTAAGCCAAAAGGGAAAAAAGTGTAATATCTATGTATAAGTTTTAGCTTCTGAGTATAAGGAGGTGACTAGAAATCACATAGGACTTTCTCTCAAGGTACTATTGGCATTTGATTGTNTATTTAGAAGAACTTGAACCTTTTCTTATGTCAGCGGCCTAATAAAACAAACTTTACAAACTAAGCCAAAAGGGAAAAAAGTGTAATATCTATGTATAAGTTTCAGCTTCTGAGTATAAGGAGGTGACTAGAAATCACATAGGACTTTCTCTCAAGGTACTATTGGCATTTGATTGTCATGAATAAGTTATGGTTGTAGTCTGAATGCTGGATAATGTCATGCCTAATAAATTAATGTGACCTCAGCTATGATCCAGGGCAGAAAAGTGGGAAACACACAGGATCTGGTAAACACGAGTAAGGGGTCTTATCGAGGGTTTTTAGGAAGAAGAGACCTGAATTACGGTTGTTTACTTACTTTTAGTTTTTCTGATGTAATGTAACAGAGTGTTTTTCTCCCACATTCTCAATAAGCCAGACCATTAACATCAGCCAGAGGATATTGAAATTATTAATGTTTGCGTTCTGATGAAATATCTGCTTAGCTTGCAAAACAGATTAAGGTATNTTCTGAGTATAAGGAGGTGACTAGAAATCACATAGGACTTTCTCTCAAGGTACTATTGGCATTTGATTGTTGTGAATAAGTTATGGTTGTAGTCTGAATGCTGGATAATGTCATGCCTAATAAATTAATGTGACCTAAGCTATGATCCAGGGCAGAAAAGTGGGAAACACACAGGATCTGGTAAACACGAATAAGGGGTCTTATCAAGTGTTTTTAGGAAGAAGAGACCTGAATTACGGTTGTTTACTTACTTTTAGTTTTTCTGATGTAATGTAACAGAGTGTTTTTCTCCCACATTCTCAATAAGCCAGACCATTAACATCAGCCAGAGGATATTGAAATTATTAATGTTTGCGTTCTGATGAAATATCTGCTTAGCTTGCAAAACAGATTAAGGTATAGAAAATGATCAGTCTAATCAGTACACCCAGATCTTTGAAAACGGTGTTAATTGTGGGCTTCCCTGGTGGCTCAGTGGTAAAGAATCCACCTACCAGTGCAGGAGACACAGGTTTGACTCCTGATCTAGGAAGATGCTATTGGCTGAGGAGCAACTAAGCCCATGCACCACAATTATTGAGCCTGCGCTCTCGAGCCCTGGAACCACAACTACTGAGCCTACATGCTGCAACTACTGAAGCCCTTGGGCCCTAGAACCTGTGCTCTGCAACAAGAGAAACTGCCACAATGAGAAGCCCACGTACGGCATCTAAAGAGTAGCCCNGGTTTGACTCCTGATCTAGGAAGATGCTATTGGCTGAGGAGCAACTAAGCCCATGCACCACAATTATTGAGCCTGCGCTCTCGAGCCCTGGAACCACAACTACTGAGCCTACATGCTGCAACTACTGAAGCCCTTGGGCCCTAGAACCTGTGCTCTGCAACAAGAGAAACTGCCACAATGAGAAGCCCACGTACGGCATCTAAAGAGTAGCCCCTGTTCACCTCAAATAGAGAAAAGCCTGCACAGCAGTGAAGGCCTAAGCACTGCCAAAAATAAAAATAAAATTTTTAAAAAGAGAAAGTAAAGAAAAAAAAAACCTCTATTAATTGTTTCAGTTTCTAAAATTTCTCTGTTCCAGATAGGTGGTCACTGGAGAAGGCAATGGCACCCCACTNCTGGTGGCTCAGTGGTAAAGAATCCACCTACCAGTGCAGGAGACACAGATTTGACTCCAGATCTGGGAAGATGCTATTGGCTGGGGAGCAACTAAGCCCATGCACCACAATTATTGAGCCTGCGTTCTTGAGCCCTGGAACCACAACTACTGAGCCTACATGCTGCAACTACTGAAGCCCTTGGGCCCGAGAACCTGTGCTCTGCAACAAGAGAAACTGCCACAATGAGAAGCCCACGTACCGCATCTAGAGAGTAGCCCCTGTTCACCTCAAATCGAGAAAAGCCTGCACAGCAGTGAAGGCCTAAGCACTGCCAAAAATAAAAGTAAAATTTTTAAAAAGAGAAAGTAAAGAAAAAAAAACCTCTATTGTTTCAGTTTCTAAAATTTCTCTGTTCCAGATAGGTGGTCACTGGAGAAGGCAATGGCACCCCACTCCAGTACTCTTGCCTGGAAAAGCCCATTGACGGAGGAGCCTGGTAGGCTGCAGTCCATGGGGTCGCTGGGAGTCGGACACGACTGAGCGACTTCACTTTCGCTTTTCACTTTCATGCATTGGAGAAAGAAATGGCAACCCACTCCAAAGTTCTTGCCTGGAGAATCCCAGAGACAGTGGGCCCTCGTCTATGGCGTCGCACAGAGTCAGACACGACTGAAGCGACTTAGCAGCAGCAGCAGCAGGAGGGGAGTGGAGGCCCATGTTTAAATCATGACAGGCACATAGAACTCGGTGAAAGCATAACATTAGGAAACATTTACTGTTTCCCACAAAGAATTTTTGCATCATTTTCCACTTCAAAATCGTAGGAGTGAGCTTGGCATAATTCGAAGTCAAGCAAAGGAGCTTGTTAAGGTCAAGATGGTAAGGCTGGAAGCTGGGTTGTGGAGGGGTGGGGGTGGGGAGGGTGGCAAAATTCAAAGCCAAGTGTCTCATGTCAGCAAACTTTAGGCTGGCTGAGCAGCTGGGAACAGGAGAGTTGACGTGACCGAGAAGAATGCTCAAGGAATTTTTTGTTTCCAAAAACCCCTCTCCTGATAAATGAGGCTCTTTATCCTAGATAATTCAGAGCTTTTCTTTTTCTGTTATTACCCGTGCCTAAACCAACACCATCAGTGACTTTTGCAACCCTGTCATCTTGATTGACACTAACTCAACACTTTCTGGAGCTCATCAGAGAGTCACTTAGAAACAACATCCAAAGCCACTGAGGCCGGGTGGTGTGAGTATGTCTGTGCGTGAGGTGTAAGCCCGGGGGCTTCCTTAGTTGTGATGATTTAGAGAGGAGGGTCTGCCCAGAACAAGTCTGGCCTTCAGATTGTCAAAGAAGTCCCTCTTTGATCTCTTATACGTCGAAATTTCAAGTACTATTTTACTTTTCAAAAACAATGAGTTTCCTACTTGAAAATTGTTTGAAATCTCTTGCTCAGAGTCTGTTTCATTTAAAGACTTTTATCTAAACTCAGGGTGTTTCTTTTGTTGTTGTTATTTACCTTTTTTTTTTTTTTTTGGTCTTTGGAAGAAAGCATATTTTTGTGTTCCTTAGCAATTAAGTCTGTCCATTTGCATTAATAATTAATTTCTATGTAGGCAAATGAATTCACCGTAATCTAATTTGGTCACTGGTTTAGTTATCTAAATGATAAATGCCTGGTCTCAAGGTTTATTTATCTAGAACATGAAATAAGATGAAAGTGAGTATTTTTATTAGTTTCTACTTCATGAAACCTCTAGCCTTTACCCCTAGGAGACTTCAAGGTCATGCAGCCAAGCAAAACTATGAGGCAGAAAAGCTGAGATTTGAGACTAGAGGTGGGCTGCTGAGGGTGAGGCAGGTGCTGGGCTGATGGTGGTCCATGGGCAGGTTGGGGGAGGAAGTTTGAGCAGGAGAATATTGCACAGAATCTGTTACCATGGAGACAGAACAGCGCTCCGCCCATCAGAGAAGCTTAGAGTGGTAGGTGGTTGGTGACTATTGCAGCCATCCAGGAAGTCCGAGAAAGCCCAATCAGCACCAACCAGAACCCATGCACAGGGCCAGCATTCAGAAGCCAAGTTCAAGTACCCAGACCCAGGCCTGGCTCCACCACTTACTAACTCATGGCCCTGACCAGATTATTAGTCTCTCTAAACCCCAGCTCCTGTAAAGTTATAAAAATGAGATAGTACCTACCTTGTTGGGCTATTGTGGTGTTAAAAATTACAAAGTCCTTAGCATGTAACTGAACCACGCTGAGTGTAACAAATGATAGCTTTTTGAAAAATTGGTTATTAGGGTTATGCCTAGAGCAAAGTGAAGGTTTGATTGTAGAAATAAAAAGTTCAGTTACTGGAATTAGAATACCCAGTGAGAATAAGACCAGGAAAAATGATTGTTATGATGATACTGAGTCCTCTTGGACTGCCCCTGACTAGAANTATCTTTCCTTTTCTCCTTTGCTTTTCGCTTCTCTTCTTTTCACAGCTATTTGTAAGGCCTCCTCAGACAGCCATTTTACTTTTTTGCATTTCTTTTCCATGGGGATGGTCTTGACCCCTGGCTCCTATACAATGTCACGAACCTCTGTCCATAGTTCATCAGGCACTCTGTCTACCAGATCTAGGCACTTAAAGCTATTTCTCACTTCCACTGTATAATCATAAGGGATTTCATTTAGGTCATACCTGAACGGTCTCGTGGTTTCCCCTACTTTCTTCAATTTAAGTCTGAATTTGGCAATAAGGAGTTCATGATCTAAGCCACGGTCAGCTCCTGGTCTTGTTTTTGTTGACTGTATAGAGCTTCTCCATCTTTGGCTGCAAAGAATATAATCAATCTGATTTCAGCGTTGACCATCTGGTGATGTCCTTGTGTAGAGCCTTCTCTTGTGTTGTTGGAAGAGGGTGTTTGCTATGACCAGTGNTTCAATTTAAGTCTGAATTTGGCAATAAGGAGTTCATGATCTAAGCCACGGTCAGCTCCTGGTCTTGTTTTTGTTGACTGTATAGAGCTTCTCCATCTTTGGCTGCAAAGAATATAATCAATCTGATTTCAGCGTTGACCATCTGGTGATGTCCTTGTGTAGAGCCTTCTCTTGTGTTGTTGGAAGAGGGTGTTTGCTATGACCAGTGCATTTTCTTGGCAAAACTGTATTAGTCTTTGCCCTGCTTCATTCCGCATTTCAAGGCCAAATTTGCCTATTACTCCAGGTGTTTCTTGACTTCCTACTTTTGCATTCCTGTCTCCTGTAATGAAATGGATATCTTTTTTGGGTGTTAGTTCTAAAAGGTCTTGTAGGTCTTCATAGAACCGTTCAACTTCAGCTTGTTCAGCATTACTGGTTGGGGCATAGACTTGGATTATTGTGATATTGAATGGTTTGTCTTGGAAACGAACAGAGATCATTCTATCGTTTTTGAGACTGCATCCAAGTACTGCATTTTGGACTCTTTTGTTGACCGTGATGGCTACTCCGTTTCTTCTAAGGGGGTAGTGCACTTTAATTATCCAACTGAATTCACACAGAACCACGGGTAACCTGTGATCCTTTCAAAGTGCTTTTCTAGAGACTAACCCATCATGAGAGCATTTCCCAAGATATGTTCTTCTCCAAGAAACCTCATCTGCAAGGAAGAGTTTTATGATGAATCTCAACTCACAGAATTGATCGAATTGTATTCTTTTTTGCAAAATTCAAAATATCACCCGTGAAAAGTATGATCCAACTCCTTTGCAACCCCATGGACTTCACCCCTCCAGGCTCCTCTGTGCTTGGAATTTCTCAGGCGAGAATACTGGAGTGGGTAGCCATTTCCTCCTCCAGGGGATCTTCCTGACCCAGGGATTGAACCCATGTCTCCTGCACTGGCAGGCACCAAGGAAGCCTACTGAGCGGTGGCAGCACTCCTTCTCATCACATAATGCTGTCACTGTTTTCTTCTTTATCCTGAAGCCTAGCGCCCTGTGCCACCCAGCACTTTCCTACCTTTGTCTTCACTTCAAGACACTCCAGTTCTCTTCAAGACTTTGCTGGGGGACTGATCAGCTGAGAAGATGCTGGGCTCTCACTGTCATCTAATCCATTATCATTTACAGAGCCCTTTGCTCCTTTGTTCTCATTTATCTCCCCTTCACTTGGCAAGGCAGGAATCAGCTCCTTTGAGGACATGAGGCTCAGACAGTCGAATTGTCCAAGGCCACTCAGCTGGTAAGTGATAGACCCACAGTTAGAGGCCAGATTTTGGAATACAAGCTCTGTGACTTTTTTCCACTTTATTGCGTTGACTGCAAGCTGAGGATGGTTTACTATGTGCTCTTCTCCCATATCATTGTATGTGTGTTTTTAATTGACTTACAATAATGTGTTAATTTCAGGTGTCCAGTAAAGTGATTCAGCTATACAGGCATATACATCTTACCAAATATTGCGTAGAGTTCCCTCTGCGATACACTAGGAGCTTGTTGGTTACCTGTTTTATATATAGTAGTGTGTACATCACTGTGCTAAACAGGGCTTTCACCAGTTTACAAGGTATCAGCCTTCTGGGCTCAGCTCTCAAAATGTTCTGTCCACACTGGGGCTATTCACAGGAGCTCCAGGGGATGAAAGAGGCTGTCCTGTCTTTGGTTTCATTTTCCTCTTGAGTTAAAGATAAGTATGTGATAGATGTCAGAATTTGTAAAGCTTAAAAAAGAATGGGCACCTAGGGAAGAGCAGCATCCAGAATGTTTTGGGTGCAGAGCTCTGTTCTATGAACAGTCATTGTTTATTACGTGTGATTGTATCCAGGATCAGAGCAAGGGGATATATATATATATATATATTTTTTTTTTTTTTAATAAGTACAGATCAAGTTTCTCCTTTGCTCAGAGCCTCCTCAGCTTGGAACTCTCTCTCTCTGATCTCATCTCCCTTCCCCAGTACCCTACCCTGCCTTACCTCTGATTTTGCTTTCTCCATTTGGGTCTGCTTCCTGTTTCTTGAACAGAGCAAAGATGCTGCTATCTCCAAGCCTTTATGCTTGGGGTTTCTTCTTGGANTCCTCAGCTTGGAACTCTCTCTCTCTGATCTCATCTCCCTTCCCCAGTACCCTACCCTGCCTTACCTCTGATTTTGCTTTCTCCATTTGGGTCTGCTTCCTGTTTCTTGAACAGAGCAAAGATGCTGCTATCTCCAAGCCTTTATGCTTGGGGTTTCTTCTTGGAATGCAGAAGACGTTACACTTCCTTTTTCAGTGACGGGGAAGCCATGAGGAAGATTTTGAGGCAAGGAGTGGCATTAGTCATGTACGTAATCATTGATGTAAATATTGGTTTGGCCAAAAAGTTCATTTGGGTTTTGCCATCCCATGTTACGAAAACCCGAACAAACTTCTTGGCCAACCCACACAATCATGTCGTAGATCCCCTTTTAAATCCTTCGACTGCTGCCCATGACAGCATGACATCCAGATTCCGTAAAAAGGCCAAGAGGAGTTCTCTCCTCACTCTCTGCTTCACCTTTCAGATTCCAGCAGAGCTAGCAGAGGGGCAGAGGGGTGCTGTAGCCTGTTCTTCCTATCAGCAAGGCTGAGAAAACCTACAGAGTAGGAAACTTATCAAAACTGTGTGCTTATACATATAAGCTTGGTATGCACCAAGCTTCAAAATACATCTCCAGCCACACCTTCAGGTTGGGTCCTTAAATCCTTCAACATAGATTGACAGAAGTAGAAGTGTTAATAGCTCAGTGTGTCTGACACTGTGACCCCATGGACTGTAGCTTGCCAGGCTCCTCTGTCCATGAAATTCTCCAGGTAAGGATACTGGAGTGGGTAGCCATTCCCTTCTCCAGGGGATCTTCCTGATCCAAAGGTGGAATCTGGGTCTTCTGCACTGCAGGCAGATTCTTCACCATCTGAGCCACCAGGGAAGCCCATCACCACACTGAACAGCACATAATTACTTGGAGTCTCTATTCACAGCATATTTTCCCATCTGCCAAGAAAACGCTCTATTCTTTTATATTTTATTTAAAAATTTTCCCCAACTTTATTGAAATATAATTGACATGATGTTGTGTAGGTTTAAGGTGTACAATGTAATGATTTGATATGTGTATTTATTGTAAAATAATTACTAAGATGTGTGTGTCTATTAGTTGCTCAGTTGTGTCATGCTCTTTGGGACCTCATGGATGGTAGCCCACCAGGCCCCTCTGCCCATGGGTTTCTCCAGGCAGTAATACTGGAGTAGCTTGCCATGCCCTCCTGTAGGGGATCTTCCCCACCCAGGGATAGAACTCAGGTCTCCTGCATTGTAGGCAGATTCTTTACCATCTGAGCTACCAGGGAAGCCCAATTACCACAATAGGGTTAGTTAATACTTTCCATTACCTCTGGTGGTTCAGATGGTGCCTGCAATGTGGGAGACCTGGGTTCAATACCTGGGTCGAAAGATCCCAGGAATGGCATGTTTTTATATTCCACATATAAGTGGAATTTCTCTGTCCTTGTTTGACTTATATCTTTTAGCATATTGTTGTCATGTTTTATCCCTGTTGTTGCCAATACACATAAAGTTAAACACAAGTTGTTTCCATGTCTTGGCTATTTCAGCGAATGCCAGGGTACAGATATCACTTTGAGATTGTAATTACGTTTCCTTCAGATGCATACCTCAACATTGGGATTGCTGGATCTTAAGGTAGCTCTATTTTTACTTTTTTAAGGGAATGTCCATACTGTTTTCCATATGGCTGCACCAGTTTACATTTCTACCAAATATACAAGGGTTCCCTTTTCTCCACATCCTCACCAACTTTTGTCACCTTTTATCTTTTAGGTAATAGCCATTCTAACAGGTGTAAGGTGATATCTCATAATAGTATTAGTTTGTATTCCCCTCGTGATTAGTGACATTGATTGAGCACCTTTTCATGTACTTGTTGACCTTTAGAATATCTTCTTTAGAAAAACGTCTATTCAGGTTCTTTGCCCATTTTTAAATTGGAATATTTGGATTTTTTTTTTCTCCAGTAGAGTTGTATAAGTTCTTTATATATTTTGTAAAAATGACTTTTATTAAATGTGTGATCTACAAACATTTTCTCCCATTCCGTAGGTCGCCCTTTGATGTTGTTGATTTGTTTCTCTGCAGAAGCTGTTTCGTTTGATGTGGTTCTACTTGTTTATTTTTGCTTTTGTTGCTTGTGCTCTGAATGTCATGTCCATAAATTCATTGCCAAGACCAATGTCGAAGAGCTTTTTCCCTATGTTTTCTTCATACGAGTTTGATGATTTCGGATCTTACATTTCAGTCTTTTACTCATTTCAGGTTAATTCTGTGAGTAGTGCAACATGTGGGTACAGTTTCATTCTTATAAATGTGAATATCCAATTTTCCCAGCAACACTTATTTAAGAGAATGTCTTTTCCCTGTTGCGTATTCTTGGCTACCTGTCCAATGTTAGTTGATTGTTTATGTGTGGTTTTATTTCTTGGGTCTTCCTTCTGTCCCATTGGTCTTATGTGTCAGTTTTTATACCAGTACCCTACTGTTTATGGGCTTCCCTCATAGCTCAGTTGGCAAAGAATCTGCCTGCAATGCAGAAGACCCAGATTCTGTCTCTGGATCAGGAAGGTCCCCTGGAGAAGGGAATGGCAACCCACTCCAGTCGTCTTGCCTAGAAAATCCCATAGACAGAGGAGCCTGGCAAGCTACAGTCAATGGGGTCACAAGAGTTGGACACGACTTAGCAACTACACCACCACCACCACCACTACCATACTGTTTGATGACTATAGCTTTGTAATATGGCTTGAAACTAGGAAGTATGATGCCTCCAGCTTTTCCTTCCTTGGATTACTTTGGCTATTAGGGGTCTTTTATGGTTACATATGAATCTAAGGATTTTTTTTTTCTGTTTCTGTAAAAAGTGCTATTGGAATCTTGATGGAAACTGGGTTGGATCTATAGATTACTTTGAATAATATGGAAATTTTATTATTAAGTCTTCCACTCCATGAACATGAGTATTTTTCTATCTATCTGTGTCTTTTTCAATTACATTCCTCAAGGCCCTCTCTTCTTTCTTCTTTTCTCTACCTTATCAGCTTCCCAGCAGAGTCTGCCAATCCTCCAAGCTCTTATTTGGCCTTCTTTGACCCCATCCCATGCCCTGCTGTTAGGTACCTAACCCTAACCCTAATTTTCTGTGCATGTGTACAGTGCTCCTACTACACATTGAAAAAACTGTCTGCTTCTGTACTCACGCAAAGATCAAGAGCTTCTTGTGGACAGTTCCATGTCAGATTTACGTTGGATGTATGAATGTTAGATGAAACACTGCTTAGAATACAGTTGGTTTTTAATACATGATCTTAAAAGAATAAATGAGAAGAACTCAGCTTTGGGGAGAGTATTGTGAGATCTGAGTTTAAAGGAAGTGGCAAAATTTGGGAGATGCATTGAAGGGAATGAGGAGGTAATTTCATTAGCTCAGGCAATACCCAAGGGAAAACTGAACTTGAGAAGCGGCAGCTCACACTCTGGGTGTGCCCGTTTCCTCGTCTACAAAAGAGGAGTTTTAAATAGCGTCTATGTCATAGGATGGTCATGAAGGTATACTGTACTGAGAACTCCACATATGATTATTTTTAAGTATTAGCATTGGTCTTGGACAGTGTTGAAGAACACAGCTCTGGGCTCTGTTGCCACGATTGACTCTCAGTTTCCAGAGTTCCTTGCTGGTTGAATCCCAGTAAATTTCCCAATCTCTCCATGCCTCAGTTTTTACAGTTTTACAGTGGAAATAATAATAGCATTTAATTCATAAGTTGCTATAAGATTTGTCTGAATTGATGATTGATGTGATTAGACCTGGCATGTAGCAGCAGCTTATCAAACATTAATTTAAAACACATACACAAGAGTGGAAAGAAAAATTGTGGAAACAGAATAGACACATATTTACAGCTAAGTGAAATGCGTGTGTATGGATGTGTGCTTGTTGGCTTGGGAGATGGATGGAGTGCGAGAAATCATCTGAGATACATTTGGTTTGGGGACTGAGTGACCTTACAGATAAATGATACCTTGAATCAAAATTGGGAGCAGAATAAATTTTTTTTTCTTAATTGCTAATTTTATTACTTTTTAAATTACAAAAGCTGTATGAATTAGTTGGAAATAAATATACAAAAGCAGTAAGAAACTAAAAACAGAAATTCTCTCCACCCACTCTTGGGGTAATCTCTTTTTGCCTTTCTTCCAGTTTTTCTGAGATATAATTGACATACAGTACTATATAAGTTTAAGGTATACAATAAAATAATTTGATTTATGTACATCATAATGATCACAATAAGTTTAGTGAGTATCCATCGTCTCATGTAAATACAAAGTTAAATAAATAGAAAAAAATGTTTTTCCTTGTGATGAAAACTCTTAAGAATTTACTGTCTTAACAACATTCGTATACAACATATTGTCGTTGTTAATGGTTGCTAAGTCGTGTCTGACTCTTTTCCAATCCCATGGACTGTATTGCCCACCTCCTCTGTTCATGGGATTTCTAAGGCAAAAATACTGGAGTGAGTTGCCATTTCCTTCTCCAGAGCAGAATAGAATAACTTGGAGCAGTTGGGCCAATATTTAATTCAAGTTTGCATCTGGTCAGTTTGAAATGGTAATGGACATCTAGGCGTAAAGAAGTTGGGATTTCAGATGTAGAATTTATGATTTAAGAATCATTAGCATGTAAGTATTAAAAATAATAGTACTCAATATTTACTGAAAACTGAACTCCATACTAAATATTTTATATGCCTTTTCTTACTTACTGGTCTCAGCATCCTTAAGAGGAAAGTACTATGATCAACTTCCTTTCAGAGATGGGGAAATAAGGCCCAGAACTGAGAGGTAACTTGCCTCAGTCACCTGATTAAGTGATGAGCGAGGATTTGACTGCAGGCAGTTTTATTCCGGAGTCTACACACATTAATTCTTTTTTGGACCATCTCCAAGGTGAAGGCAGAAACTAGGAGACTGAGCAAGAGAATATGATGAGAAAGGGGATGTGTCCAGTAGGAATATTTTTGATCTAACCATACACTTCTTTTATTCCACTTCTTATTGCCAGTAGTTCTCTCTTTGTAGAATAAAATGTGAATAGTAAGAACCCAATGATGTTGAGTGAGAGAATGAATAATTGGAGGTTAGAGGTTCAGGCTTTACAGTGAGGAAGACTCACTGGATGAGGCTGTCCAACTTTGAGGTACTCAAATCCCCATCCCACAAAGGAAAACCGGCTGCGTCAGAACCACCTGGGGTGGTTTCTTGAAAACAGACTCTCAGTTCCCAGCCCTGACCCACTGCAAAGTGAATCGAGGTCAACATGGCACGCTGTGTCCTGAATCAACGCCTGGGAGATCCGGATGGACAGCCAGTTTGCTACCCACTACATCGACCGGTTTGGCCTGGGATTGAAATGTGATATTTGCGTTACGTAAAGTGCAGCCATAAAGGAATGAGATTGGTTTTCTTGTGCGAATCCTCAAGCAGCTCTGAAGGTGATTTTAAAAGAGGAATTCCCCAAATGTTTAGAGCAGTCACAGGATCGCTGAGGTAATTACCTCGTCTCCCCAGGTAACTATTTTGTAGGGAAATGCTTATTTGGATTTGCAGTTTCTGGTGTGCTTAATAAATACCAATTTCATTACTAAAAGAGCAACCCTTCATAGATGTGGGTAAAACAGAAAACATAGAGGAACAGAGCGTTCATCCGGCATTATTACTGTGTATTCTTCACTCCACCGTTGCTCTCTGTGTTTGGAGAGGAATTGGTCAACTGGGTCATTTTCTGAACTCCATGGACCAGCATCGTTCCTGCTTATATAAGAATTGTTCGTGGCACTTTGACCTTTACCGGAGAGCAGCTCTACGTCGATGCCAAGCATTATTGTTATATAGTAGATCCTTTGTGAAACGGTCAGGGAGGGGACCCGCTACACCTGTGCAGTAGGCTGACTGCCATTAGAACTCTCTAGAACATTCCTCAGAATGTGATGTGAGCTGTGGCGAGGCTGAATCCGGGCAGTGATTGACATCGTTCTACCAGGGGTCTCCTGAAGTTTTATATCTTAGCTTGGTCTGGTTTGGAAGATGGAAAAGAATTTCCTGTCCTGATATTGAATACATTAGACCTCTGTGCCATTAATTCATGGCTATCCACAGGTCTAGTAGATTTCACAGATACAGCTGGAAACAGCCACCATATATACTTTATCTCACAGTAGTTACACAGAAAATGAAAACGAATCAATTCCAGTTTAACAATCTTTTGGCTTAACTATTTTTTTCTGCCGTGCGTACAGGTCTAATTGCTTTAATTCTCGTTTTATCTTTCTGTAAGGTAGGGATCATGTCCACTTCATTAGATCATTGTAAGTGATAACTAGAATTAAAATTGATTTCCTTAAAGGGGTAGTATCTGTGGAGAAGCTTCCTTCATTTGAATTCTTCCAGGCATTTTTTTTTTCTTTGGGGACCTTCATTCATTCCTTTAATACATATTTGTTGAACATCTACTGTGGGCCAGTGATGCCTCTAGGTGCTGGAGATCACTGGGAAAAATTAGCCAGAAAATGCCATGTTCCCAAACAGAGGGCAAGGCAAACAGTCAAGGAAATAAATGTCAATTACAAGGTATATTAGAAGGCACGAAGGGGTTCAGAGAAAACAGAGCAGGAAAAACAGGTGAGGATAGGGAGCAGGCCTTGATTCTTTTTTCTTTTTATTGGAGTACAGTAGATTTACCATGCTGTGTTAGTTTCAGGTATATGGCAAAGTGATTCATTATACATATATATGTTCATTCATCTTAGATACTTTTACCATATAGGTATGATACTTTTATCATATCCCAGAGTATTGAGTAGAGTTCCCTGAGCTGTACAGTTGGTCCTTGTTGGCTCTCTCTCTTATATGTAGTAGTGTGTGTATACTCATTTCAAGCTCCTGATTTATCCCTCCTTCCCACATTTCCTCTTTGGTAACCATAACTTTGTTTTTTGATATCTATCAGTCTCTTTCTATTTTGCAAACAAGTTCATTTGTTTCATCTTTCCTAAAAACTCGATTCCACATGTGAGCGATAGCATATGATGTTTGTTTTTCTCCATCTGACTTAGAGGCGAGGATGACGCTTCAACAAAATCTTGAGCGAAGTGAGGGAAGCCCGGGTAGCTTTTATGGAATCGCATTCAGTGGGGCATTAGTCCGGACAAAGGCTGAGCTTAAAAAGGGTTTTGCTCTTTCATAAGTTTGGAAATAAATTTTAGAGATTTATGATGCTTGTTAACACATTCAATAATTTGAAAAGGCCTGCTGGGAAGAAATCTGTTTCACTGAAACATGCATGTGTGCTGAGTCGCTTCAATCATGTCCGACTCTTTGCGACCCCATGGACTGTGGCCTGCCAGGCTCCCCTGTTCTTGGGGATTCTCTAAGCAAGAATACTGGAGTGAGTTGCCATGCCCTCCTCCAGGGGCTCTTCCTCACCCAGGGATCGAACTCCTTCGTATCCTGCATCGGAAGGTGGGTCCTTTACCACTGGTGCTTCCTGGGAAGCCCTGCTGCTGCTGCTGCTAAGTCGCTTCAGTCGTGTCCGACTCTGTGCGACCCCGTAGACGGCAGCCCNGAGTTGCCATGCCCTCCTCCAGGGGCTCTTCCTCACCCAGGGATCGAACTCCTTCGTATCCTGCATCGGAAGGTGGGTCCTTTACCACTGGTGCTTCCTGGGAAGCCCTGCTGCTGCTGCTGCTAAGTCGCTTCAGTCGTGTCCGACTCTGTGCGACCCCGTAGACGGCAGCCCACCAGGCTCCCCCGCCCTGGGGTTCTCCAGGCAAGAACACCGGAGTGGGTTGCCATTTTGAAGCCCTAACAAACATATTTAAGAGTATTTTTCCTTCTCCCTCCTTCCCTTCCTCCGTCCCTCCCTCCCCCTCTCGTCCCCTTCCTCCCTTACCTTTCCTAATGAGCCACAGCAGCTACAAGAGGTCTGAACCAACCTTCAAAGGTGCAGGCAGCCCTGCATGATCAGTGCTGGGGAGCAGCCCTGATGGTCAGTGGAACTTCTGAGGCAGAGGAGTCCAGGACAAATGCCTCCATTCTGGAAACCCGGATCTAAATAGGAGACCTCCATCTGCCACTTTGTCTCTGAGCAAAAGAACTTCCCTCATGTTGGGTTTAATCGTCTTGAAATTGGGCATTGCAGTCATGCCCACTGGGCAGGGTTGTTGTGAAGAGGCCATGAAATACAGTGTTAAAGCACCTGCTGAATTGTAAAGTCCTACAAGTATGAGTGTCCTAGAGGCTCTTTTATTCGCTTTTTTGGAACCTGGGCTGAGTGAGTCCCTGGTCCTTACTCTGTCTGTGGTTCATGTATACAGAGCTTGCCAAAGGAGCGTTGCAGAAGGACTGAGCATTCTGAGAATTCAAACCCTGGGCCTGATTAGCATCAGGCTCCAATTGGCTAAATTAACTGGTCACAGGCCCATTTCTCCATATGAGCCAGGCTTCTCCAACTTGGGCACATATTGGAATCACTTGGGGGTTTTAAAAACATCCCATTACCTGGCTCCTACCCTGCATCCTGCATCCTGACTTCTTTACTGCGGGGTGTGTCTTGAAAGTGAAAATTTTAGTTGCTACGTCATGTCTGACTCTTTGCAGCCCCATAGACTGTAGCCCATGAGGCTCCACTGTCCATGGGATTCTCCAGGCAAGAATACTAGAGTGGGTTGCTATTTTCCTCCTCTAGGGGATTTTCCCAACCCAGGGATCAAACCCCAGTCTCTGTCACTGTAGGCTGATTTTTTACTTTCTAAGCCACTAAGGAAGTCTGAGCATTGAGAAAGCTTTTCAAATGGTTCCAGTATACAGTAAAGTCTGGAGCTCACTGATTTAAGCTAATCCGTGTGATCTTCTTGTTTTTTAGCAGCCTGGCCAAGAGAAAAGCTTCCAAGTAGATTGTTGTCACAAATCAATGAATTAGATTCTTTTTTTCTTCTGGGAAGGTAAAGAAGTAGGAAGGAAGAAAGGCAGCAGCTGGAGGGGGGTGTCGGAACAGAGGAGAATTTGCTTTTATCAGCTGCCTATTTGGACAAGGCATATGCCTTCATATGCATTTCATCTTCCTAATAATTCCAATACTTAAAAAGTATCCCACTTTAAAGACACAATCAGTGATCATTAAGTGTTTACGATATTTCCTAAGGACTTTGCAACAGGACATCAGTCCCGTTTTTCTTGGTCCTTTCCACCACGCCGTGACAGCCACTCAACTTTCTTTTAGGCTCCCAATGCCTTCTCCCGCCCTCTTTTTCCTCTCCTTAGCTTTCTGGTAAAATCTGGTTTGCAGCATTTATTTTCTTTTTTGGTATTTAAAATGCCATATTTTCTTATTAAAAAAAAAAGAAAACCCTACAGAAAAGATAACATATTTAGACTTACTAGATCTGGGTATCTAACATGTGAGAGTTCATTCTTCAATTTCTTTATATTTGAAATGTCCCATTAAAATCAAAATTTTAACAAAGAATAAAAGTACATTGATGGCAGGTGAAATCAGTGTTATATGTTTTGGAGAGAGGGCCAGTTTTGTATGTTAGATTTTCATATGATTAGGAAGTGACATACTTTATTCCTTTATACTAACTGTACGGTAAGGTAGCTTAATGAACAGTAAATGGAGGAGTTTTCTGAGAGAGACCGCTTCAGGCAAGAATACAGAGTGGGTTGCCATTTCCTGCTCCAGGGGATCTTCCTGACCCAGGGATCAAACCTGCGTCTCTGGTGCCTCCTGCACTGGCGGGTGGACTCTTTACCACTAGCACCGCCAGGGAAGCCCCTCTAGGCACCGCACCTGTGCTCTGAAGCTTAGCGCCTCTCAGGAAGGCTGGGCCTGCTGTTTCTATTTCCCAGATAAGCTCCAGACTTCGCGGAATGGGAACAGATGCAGGCAGATGCTCTCCCTTGATACCAGTTTATTCACTGAACATTTATGGAGCACCTACTGTGTGCGAGGCTCTAGGAATTAAGCAGAGAGCTAAGACACCCGTGACAGTAACGGCAGTTACAGTTGAGCAACAGGGACAGACATCGTCACGATAATTAAGTATGATAAATACCGTCAGAGAAGTGTGTTGAGCGAGGTAGAGAAGAAGCATGGACCACGCTAGACTGTCACTCAGAGGGTAGGGGGCTTGCATTTTGGCCTCGAGGTGACTTTTTTTGTTTTGGAATCTATTTATTTTTAATTGAAAGATAATTGCTTTACCATATTGGCTTGATTTCTGCCATACATCCACATGAATTAGCCATAGGAGTACAGATGTCCCCTCCCTCATGAACCTCCTTCCCACCTCCCACCCTTTCCCAGCCCTCTAGGTTGTTACAGAGCCCCAGTTTGAGTTCCCTGAGTCATCCAGCAAATTCCCATGGGCTATTTACATATGGTAGTCTATATGCTTCAATGCTATTCTCTCCAATCATCTCACCCTCTTCCTCCTACCCTCCCCCCACCCCACCGCCACTGCCTTTATCCGTAAGTCTGCTCTTCAAGGTGACTTTTAAAGTATGTGGTTCGGTTCACTCCTGCACCTCTCTGGAGATTCCCTAACCACCAATGCTCAAAAAATTCTTCCCTGAGGATGGTAGGGAAGTTACTAAAGAGGAAATCCAGGTTGAAAGAAGTTGAATGACTTGCCCAGGGTCGCAAAAGCCATATGAGGTAGAAATTCGACTCCCACTAGCGTGTTCTGACTCCAAGTTTAGTGTTCTTTCCATGACACCGAGTTTCCTCTGCTGGGTCAGCATCTGGCAGGGCTGCAGAGCTGAGAGCATAGGCGGTCACTCGTAGCATCAGGTGACACCTTGATCATTTTTTCCATTTGAACCTGGTTGCCAAGGAAAAGTTTCTCCCTTCGGAACCTGGGCAGCAAATATCTCAGATGAAAATACAGCCTTAAAATGAAAGAACTCCAGAAAACCCCAGGTGTAAAATTAAAATCTGAAAGTTACTGCCCTGTTCAGAAATGTATGGTACAAATACAGGTGTCCACAGATATTTAAAATCCCCAGCAGTCTTTTGCCTTGTTACATAATTTCAGATTTTACAAATTAGGTTTTATTCAAACAAATGCAACTTTATGTCAGATAGTTTTAAGTCCTTTACATTGATAACCACCCCACCCCCCGTCTTTATTACCAGCTTAAGTCACTGCCAATTTACTGATGATTCCAAAATAAATTCTCTGGCCACAATTTTTGTCTAAATCTCTCCTAAGGCTGGTGGAATACGGCTGTTGCACAAATCTTTAAGCTTAGTATATCCCAAACCAAATTCATTATTTTCTCAACATCACCTTTGTATCTCTTTAACATCCTATCACTAGTTCACTTGCCCAAGCCAGACAGTAAATCTGTTGATTCCAGCTTTCCTGCCAAGTTCCCTCCTATTTCTCTTCCCCACCTCACTGCCACAGTTCTGCCTGCAGCACCCATTCCTTGGCACCTAACGGATGCCATGGATCTTAACTGTACTCCCTGAAACAATGAGTATTTCTCCAAACTAATCCATCTTTCTTAGTACCCAGAGCAGTGTCCAGCCAGCTGAAATCAAACCAGAGGGCCCTTTTTATTTTAATTCAATATTCAGATCTTTTTAAAAGGGTGGCCCATTTTCTCCATATTCAGTAAAATACCTTGATAATAAATTTCTTTGATGATTGAAGCTTTTATTGTGTCTCAAGGCCATCATTCTAAATATTGGTGATTACTATACACTCTCCATGTTGTAGTCAGCATTACATTTGGCTGAAATGGATGTGTTATTCTCTTTTAAGTTCAGTTTTTAAAATAAACTATTCTTACATCAGTGGTTCTTAACCTTTCTGGAGTCATGAACCCTTTTGAGAATGTGATGAAACGTATGGGTCTTCTTTTGAGAGCCGGGCACAGGCACACACAGGCACATACACGCATATGTTGCCTACCACTTCAAGACTTCCTTATTCATTCCTGGATCATGAGATCTGGGCTGAGGACCTCTGCCTTATATGATATTGTGGTCTTTCATAACAAAGGCATGGAATGCATTTCTATTTTAAAGAAATGGTCTTATGGACTTGGTCCTAGTTGATAAGTTGCGGTTCTTCCTATTTGGACGATGTCTTTCAAGTATGGAGTGGATAGGGTCATTGATCTGTATTATCATTCTGATTATAACCCTAACTATCTGTAGGACTTTGTGATGTCCTATAACTAGCAAGATGTAGTAGAAATCAATTTAGATCCTCAGCCAGGGGACCTAAATTCTTGTCTTTCTATGCTCTACTAAGTTTGTGAAAAATTTTTAGAGAGACAACTCTAGTGTGACGTGAGGCACATCTGCCATGGCTGTATTTCACTGTATTGGAAGAGTGCTTCCTTCCTGCCATTTCACTTTATCCTAAACAAAGACTTGATGAGAAGTTTGGTGGGTTATAATTTTTCAACGCACAGGAGTAAATAAGGAAAGGAACACAGAGAGAAGCGTCTTCCAAATGAGTTACACCAGGAAATATATACGAGGTCCCATTCTGGGTCTAGCTCCCTCTTGTCTTCACCATATACCGGTGCTCTTCAACTAACTTCATGATTTAATTCAGGCTAGCAACACCTGAATCTAAGTCATCAAGGCATAAATGGTTGAACCCATTTACCTTAAAACAGGTTGTACAACACTCTGATTGTGGTGGAAAGAAAAGTTGTAGGCAAGTATGAATAATGACTAGTAACATTTTGGCTGATATGGTCGGTTACTGGTATACACAGTTATTAATCATTTTATCTCATATAAAAGGGGCCATCTTGGAAAAGGTACTAAGTTTGAACATATTTTGGTGTATGGATTTTTTTTTCTGAGCTATCCTTAACTATACTCAGGAGTTAGAAATACAGTTGTTAATTTTTACCTGAGCTCCCCAGCATATTTTTGTATTTTCCAAAAATCCAGTCCTGCTAGATTGCTTACTTTTCTCCTTATGCAAGAAGGAAACTGAGGTTGAGAATGATTCAGTCTTTTGCCAGATATCACCCATAGCTAATCAATAGTGGATCCAAAAGAAGATCACAAGGGACTATGGTTGCCCACTTATTTTCCTGGTTTTTAAAGCAAGAAAATAAGTATCTTGACACTTAGAAAATTAAAAACCCATCAGAGATAGGTTCATAAAAGCTAAAAAGTCATAATTAAGTGTATAATTGCCTTACAAATATTACAATTATATATGTGTCCACTCTTTTTCCTCACTCTCATTAAGTTCTACCTCATCAGAATATGTTTCCCCAGGGACTTCCCTGGTAGTCCAACGGCTAAGACAACGTGCTCCCAATGCTGGGGGGCCCAGGTTCAATACCTGGTCAGGAAACTAGATCCCCCATGCTATAACTAAGAGTGTCCATGCTCCAACTAAAGATCCCCAGTGCCACAAGGAGCACCAGGTACAAACAAATAAGTAAATATTTTAAAAATGTAGATTTAAGAATATGCTTCTCCAATTAAATAGTTTTACCTATGATCTTACCTGGGCTACCTTCATAGCTCAGTTGGTAAAGAATCCGCCTGCAATGCAGGAGACTCAGGTTTGATACCTGGGTCGGGAAGATCCCCTGGAGAAGGGAAAGGCCACCCACTCCAGTATTCAGGCCTGGAGAATTCCACAGAGTTGGACACAACTAAGTAACTTTCACTTCACATGATCTTACTTGGTTTTTTCAGGGCCTGTCTGAAATATGGAGAAATAAACTTGCCTTTTCTCAAGTTAAAAGGATAAAACATTTGCTATGTTAAATGTTCGATGTCTGTCAAACTAAACATTGGCATCCAAGCTCTCCAAAGGGCACTTCTGTGTCAATAAGTGATCAGAAACTGTTTAATGAGAACCAGTTGTTGTACTTGGCACTTTGTTAGGCAAGCCAGAAAAGACAGGGAAAAACACTCAAAAAACTATAGTCCTGTTACAAAGGAATTGGGAGTGGAGAGTTAAAAACAAACCCCTGAAATGGTTAAGTAACAGTGATGTCATATGCATAAGTGAACCCTGTAGAACAGAGAGAGATGATCAGTATTAATGGCAAATAATGGTTTCATGCGCAAAATAAAATTCTGACTTGGACTTGACCAATTACATTGAATGCTTGGACAATGACTTTGCAGTAGGAGTTAACAGAAGGTGTGCCCCGGGCAGTAGGTGACTAGCCTGACTGCAGGACTCTACGGTTGGGATGCCAGTTGAGTAGGTAGGTGAGTAGATAGGCAGAGAGCTTGATAATGGCAGCTCAAGGCACTTGAATTTAAATCCCAACTGTGTAACTTTGGGCAAATTACTTAACTTCTCTGTCCGTCTGTTTCCTTGAGGGATACAATGAGAATACCAATAACCCTTCTCTCACACTGAGGTTGAGAAGATTTAATTAAGTTTATTACTTCTAAACACATGGTTAGAAGAGTGCCTTGTATATATTTCATCTACCTTAGTAAGCGCTTTTACGCCCTTTGGTTTGATTAGGAAGTTACAAACAATTGTACAACTTCAATTGTACCATCAGTTGTAAACTGAACTTGTTACAACAATATCAACTATTATATTTAGGATAAAGCCAGAAAAAAAAAAAAAAAAAGACTTGAAAGTAGTCTGAGAAGTTTGAACTTGAATAAACAAGAGAGACCAGTTCCCCGCCGGAACTGGATTTAGACAAGCTGGGCTTCCAAGGGATCTACTCAAACCTTCAGGGAACTTGAGTACGTCTCCTCAATACTGGTTGCTCAAATAGCTCGGCTCTGGGGGAGGAGGCTGCTTGGTGACCTGCATGAGCATGCGATTGGTGACAAAACAGCACAGAAGGCATTTGTCTGAACAAAAAACTTGAATTTCAAGGGATTAAAGTTAGTCACATTTTGATGGTTCTTTCTCTTGGCAGTGGGTCTTTCAGGGTCTAGTTCTGAGGTTAATAAGTAAACAAGCTGGAGAACCAGGTTGGTAGATGGAATATTAATGAGTCCCTCTTGGATAGTTACTGAAAAGTCACCAGGAACATGGAGAGATGATGTCTCCTTAAGAGTTCTGAATAGACTCTGCCTTCTTTAGAATCATCTTTGACCCTGATAACCTCTAAACACGGGACAAAACTACCCTGATTCATCCTTTGAGCATTCCAAGAAGACTGATAAGCAAAGCTAGACAACTATGTCTGATTATTAAGGGTGAGGAGATAGAGTTCACTTCTGGAATGCACCAGTCAGGAGTCCTGAGACCCTCCCTAGGTTTACTTTAGTGAGGTTCTGCTTCAATGTAAATGGTCTGGTCTTTGCATAAGTACAATGACTTCCTTCTGGAATTTGCTAATGATTCTAGATTTGTGAGTTGAAATGGAAAAGCCCTAGGAATTGACTTGCTGTTTTCCTTAAACGGAGCCAACCTCTCAAATAGGTAAACTGTTTTTGAACCTACAGCAGCTGAAGATTCTTTTGGATGAGTTCAAAAGTTTTTCTCAGATTGGGGAGAAAAACTTTTGAACTCATCCAGATTTGACACTATCCTCCATGCTTAATATTTTGCAAACTTGGCTTCTGCTGTCATCTTTTAGGAATTTGAATCCGTTACTTCACTTATTCATCATGGTGACCAAGGTCAATAAGGGACTTGGGGGTTGGGGGGGACATCCTAAGCCCATTCTACTACCCCAAATGGGGAATTAGTGATAAAGAAAGGCAAAGTATTTGCCAAACCTCATGCTAGATTTTTATTTTTCAGCAATGCATAGTGCTGTAGTGATGAACATACACAATGCTGTGATTAATAGAAGCTATGTAAAACATACCAATGTACAAGTGACGTAAACTACAGATTACAAAAAGACATGCTCTCTGTTTTTCCTGTCATGTAGCCACACCATCGTTTAAAATACATGTTTGCAGAAACAAACACTAAGGAATATTTTTTGAGACGTTCCCTACTGATTCCAGAGAACATAATGAGGGAAGTGACACAGAATGAAGGATCAGCAATAATATCTTGGTATTAAAAAAAAAAAAACTTTTCTTGCTGTTGTAGAATTCAAATAAAAGCTAGTTCTCCTTTCTGCCCTTTTAAACTCCCCTTGTGGGTCAGACATCCGAGAGTANCCCCTCCACCCCCGCCCCCTTCAGAATCTTAATGAACATTTCTGGAAAAGTCCGGAAAGGCCTGGAGAAGTCCCTCGCGGTGCCTCGATGTTGTGGAGTGAGTCTGTCTGTGTTTATCTCTCGTGCTTGCTCGGGTGATGTTGTGAATTGCCACACGGGGCGGTTTCAAACGGAGGCTTGTTTGCTGTGGGTTGGTGTTGTAGGGCCAAGCACCAGTGGCCTCCCAAGAAGACACGGGCAGACACGGAAAGCACATAATTTTTGCTACTCCAAACCAGAGGGCAGTGTTGAAAATAACACCTTTTCTCTCTCTTTAAAAAAAAAAAAGAAAAAAGAAAAAAGAGGAGAAAAGAAAGAAATGCTCAGCATGTAAGCTAAGTGCAGCTGTTAGGGCCACGTATGACTTCCTACTCTTTTCAGAACACTCCTGCTTAATACTTTAAGTCAAGAAGCAAGAGACCTGGGGATGTTTTGAAGTGGTGCGGAGCAGCTGAATGACTTGGTCTAGTTTTGAAGAGAGACTCTCTTTTGTTTCTCACGCTGCCCAAAGTCCAAATAGGGGAGTGTGTTTGGAAAAGGCCCAAATTCAGAAGCAGCAGACAAGAGAAAAGGGGAAGAAAAGTTCTCCAGGGGAAGGCAGGGGATGTGGTTGGGGAATGGGAAAGGGGTGTCTGGATTCTTCTTTATTTTTTCCTCTCCAGTAGGTTTGATGTTACCAAAATGAGTTAACCAACCTGAGAAACAGTTTTCTGTCCTTGTAGGGAAGAGAGGGAAATTCGAACAAATCTGAGCTGAGGAATAGCTGGCAGAAGAAGGTACTTGAAAATATGGATGGAGACGAAGTCACGTGATGGGGCTTCTTTTCCTTCAAATAGGAAAAGGAGCAAGTATATCATGAAACAGGCCTAGATGATTTCTCAAATATAGATCTGTCTGTTAAGCATGGCTTTGTTATTTTTTATTAAAACAGTTCTCATAACTCTTTCCACTCATCTTATGGAGAATTAGAAGTGTTTCTGTGGAGGATGGTATCATATAACACAGAGAGCTGTCCATTGACTGGGGAGATGAACGTTAATAAAAGATCATTTCTTCAGCAAATCAAAATAGCATTTAAATCTTAGTGCCTAGTGTCTACTGAAACCCGCCAGTCTTCATTAAGGGGAGATTGCCAAGGGAGCCAAGGGAACTTCCGATGGGTGGTGCTTTAACAAAATAGAGCAGGTCAATCCATTTGGTTACGGTGTCTGTGACACTCAATTTACGCTGTACAATTTTTTCAGAAATTAAAAGGTTACCAGGAGAGTTCCATGTTCCCATCTCCAACTGAGCACCACTTATTACTGCGAAATGCTTTCAATATTAAGTGATCTGGAAGATATTTCTTCTTTCACTTTGAGTTCTGAATTTGAATCAGCATGAGATGGCCGGACAGCCAGATAAGGTGTAACCAACCTCCCTCATACGCAGGCAACCGAACGGCTGGGAGGGAAAGTGTGGCTGAGAAGAGTATTTGAGGCTGTTCTCAGGAACCTTGTTTACAGGGACATTTCAGTTGCAGCTAGAATTTTCGCAAGAGCCTGCTGGAGGTAATGGGCTTATGTTTGAAACTGATCCCAAGTGTCTCTCTGTTTTTTTTTTTTTCTCCTTCATGAACTTGCTACTTACCTTAGCTGAACAGTCAAGGCAAAACTTTCCTGATGCCCTGTGACATTTAATAATATAGACAAATCTCTGGTTTAATGTGTCCCAAGAAAGTAGGTTATTTATGAGATTCTCTTTTGTTTACAGATGTGTCCATGCAAGTAGCTTTAGCCCTGTTTTATTTCTTTTTTAATATTGTGCGTGCTTGATTGTGTTCAGTGCAAAACAAATCACACCCAAGGNATGCCCTGTGACATTTAATAATGTAGACAAATCTCTGGTTTAATGTGTCCCAAGAAAGTAGGTTATTTATGAGATTCTCTTTTGTTTACAGATGTGTCCATGCAAGTAGCTTTAGCCCTGTTTTATTTCTTTTTTAATATTGTGCGTGCTTGATTGTGTTCAGTGCAAAACAAATCACACCCAAGGAAGTTAAAGGCTGCCTTGCAAGTTGACCTGTGAAATTGGTTTCAATTAGACACTGGAGATCTCATTATCCCAGTGAGGGAAATTTATGACATAGAAAGTAGGAATTTTGTATTTGTTTCAAAATTGTTGGAAAACGCTGGGAACAGAAAGATTTTGAGGGAAATGCCAAAAGCCACATTAATGAAGAAAAACAATGTTGAGATACTTTTGAATAATAGATAGGATATGTAATGGTCAACCACAAGATAAAATTTTTACACAGTATCTTTATGGCTTTAAATGGGCTGCATTGTAAACTAAGCTTACTCCTCTATTAAGTCATTATACTTTTCAATTATTTAACATTTCTGGCCAACCTATCTTCTGTGGTCTTTTTCTGTACACATCATGTGTACACTAGTAATTGCTGGTTGCTAGTGTGGGGAGTTTGCAGTGGAGAAAGGTTTAATTTTAACTTCTTGGGATAAATACTATAAAGAATGCACAGAGGAAAAAGCAAAGTTATGGAAACAGATGGAGGGCTATGCAATGAAGAGGCTACAGCCTCGACATGTACCTAATACCATTTGAGTTACTCTCAACTTACTAAGAAACCTTGACAGTATCTGCCTTCTACGTACTGTGCATTTGGAAATACTATTTCTCTGTTTAAATGCAGATCTTCCGTTTTCTCCAGGGAGCAGTTGGTGAATCTTTCCATTGAACCACTGGTATTAAAAACCCAACTGAAAATTTCTTTGTGAACAATAGAGTCTGCCGTTTTGAAGTCATGATTACCTAGTTTCAGAATACTGTGATTTTTGAAGTTCACTTACAGTATCTTTATAAAGTCAAAAGATGTACCTCATGTGCAAACAAAGCAATTTTCTCTTGTCACTTTGTTTGTTTTTAAAAGCTGTGGAATAATTCTGCTTTGCAGTTTAGTTTTTGAGGTTAGCCATGTCATTCCAGTAGAGTAAGTAGACCTTAGGAATCAGAGTAGGGAATTATACGGGAGTCCTGTATGCTCCTTGTGGTCTCAGGTGAGCAAATGGCATAGGTTGCTGCAGGAAAAAGTATCTTCCTTTAGAACCATCTTCTTTAGATTACTTTCAACCTAATTCGTAATAGTGTTCTGTACTGGAATCAGTGATAATTGGTGGCCAACAAGGAGAAGGACTTTCTTTTGAGAGATGATGGCAGAAAATAATTCAGTCTTTTGGTATAGAATGTGGACACACAACCTTCCGGTTTTGAATCTTCAGATTCAGGTCACTGGAAATATCTTTAGAAATCATTAAATAAAAATTCCCTAAGTACATATGGTAGTGATGCTAAGACTCTTTTTCACACAGCTAGGGCAGTTTCCTTCTCCTTGGAAACTAGATGCCATTCATTCAAGAGCCTGAATGATTTCCAGTTGTGAAGGCTTACTGCCCCCTTAGCTGACTTGCTCCATCGTATTGGATGTAAATTTCTTCCTCCCATTCTCCTTCTGATATGTACACCTTAAACTATTTATAATGTGTTTATATCCTTAGGCTCAATAATACCTGTGCTTGTGAAGAAGAATCATTGGTAGTTTTAAGTCAGGCCTCTGTTTATATTTCTATTGTGAAGGATACTTTGTATAAACAAGGGAATGATCATAGTTACCACAAAAGGCGGTTAAATACGTTTAGAATTCCTGTGGTCACATGCCAGACCCTGGAGAATCAAAGCTATCTTATTTACTTATGGACACTTACAGCTGTTTCAGATGGCACATCTGGTAAAATAAATAACTTGGATAGGGCCCTATAAAGGATGCTAACTAATGAATGTCCTGATTTTACTTTCCGTACATAAATGAATTCTTGTTTTTAACGTGGCAAATACGCATAGCTGTCACAGTCATCTTTGACTGGAAGATTCAAATTTAGGATGCTAACTTTATATGAAGCATAGAAAAACTTTTATACTCCTATTCTGATATTTCTGTGGTAGGATAAACTGTGTTTTCCTGTATCTGTGTTGCCAGAGTGACCCATTTAAATTCAATCTCACTCTAAGATATATTAGATTAATAAGGCTGATTTTATGACCATTATAATTTATAGTCCCAAATACTTGTTTTAATTAGCACAATTATAGATTGTGAGGTAAATTTCCATATATGTTAAACACTGATAACAGAAAATAACTAACATTTGTATAGCGTGTTATGGTTTGTAACCATACATTATCTATAAGCTGTTCTTTATCTATTGCATTTTCTTATGCAAGAAGGCAATCAGTTTTTATCATGTAAACATCGTATGAAAAGAGATGGTTTTATCACCATCTCCTTCCTCTCTCCCTTCCTCTTTCCATCCTCATCCTTCCTTCTTTTTTAAAAAATGTTCTTAATCAGAAAAAAAAATCTAATGATGCTTTTTTTTTTTGGAGGCGCACATATAATTGCCTATCACACATTTCTATTAAAAAAGAGGCTGCAACAAGCAATCCAGCATTATTTTTGGAACCTGTCTTCTGCCTACCAATGTTCTTGAGGAAAATGTAAGGTTGCAGAAATCATTTCATGCCCTGTATGTTTTCAAACATAAATCAGGAAAATTGTTAGCAAGTTATAGCTCTTCTTAGAGACTGTGGCTATAGCGCTCTAGTAAACACAGGCTATATATTTTTTCAAGTTATTATGTGTGGAGAGAAATCCAAAGTTGGCTATTTAGATGAACCGTTTAATTCGGTTATTAGAAATTCATGTTCTATTTAGGATGAACATTTATTTTCCAAAGGTTACAGAAATGGGACATAATACCTTTAGGACCCTTTGGATCCATCAGAGTTAGAAATTTGTGCTTTTTAGCTAATGGGTATTATTGAACATTGATCTTCAGCTCAGGGACAGTCAAAATGGTCCTGAGCAGAGTTTATAGTATGACCTGCCCGTCCTCTTCATCTGAGAACTGTGTCCCTTTGTTTCTTCATTTCTGAAATGAAGGGGTGTGACTTGATAGTCTCCAGTGATTCTGAATTAAGTGATTGATTAATAATGAATAAACCAATTAATCATACTTTGGGTTATTTCTGTTCTATAAGCTAAATATTTACATAAGCGTAGCCTTACGCCATGACTGGAGATGTTAATGTGTAGGGTAGTAAGTCAGCTCAGGTTCAGGGGTTTGAAATGAAAGCNCAGTGATTCTGAATTAAGTGATTGATTAATAATGAATAAACCAATTAATCATACTTTGGGTTATTTCTGTTCTATAAGCTAAATATTTACATAAGCGTAGCCTTACGCCATGACTGGAGATGTTAATGTGTAGGGTAGTAAGTCAGCTCAGGTTCAGGGGTTTGAAATGAAAGCCTCATGAAACTTAGACACTCAAGTTTACACTGAAAATTTTCATTTGTAGATTAATTATTAGTTACAAGCTATTTTTTTCCCCACAGAAAATATTCTTAAATGCAGATGACTTTACTAGGCTAGGCCATAAAATCTTGCACTACTTACTAGAGTAAATTATTGTACATCAGTGATGAAAAAACTGCAAAAAAACCAGTGCTGTTATGAAACAAGTGATGAGAGTAACATAAAGGCAATAAAACTGACTGATAGTTTATCATTTATCTAGATTTTAGAGGGTTGATGTTTAAGAGAATACACATATAAACGGAAGTTAAAAAAGATAGATGGAAACTATTGCAGAGTATCTGAAAGGAATTTTAAAAAAAATTTATGAATGAAACTTTTAGTAACTTTCAGGATTTTTAGAGACAGGGTTGCAAAATATTTCTTTCCCTGGGAATACTGTAAATTAGCAGTACACCTAAGTTTATCACTTATAATATGATTTGGTTTTTGATAGCCAATTACTGAAAAGTGGGAAAGTGAAAAAAATGTAGAGAAACAGTTCTATTTGAAGTATTTGGCCAAGATGTGAGAGAAGAAAAGACAGAAGGCAGCTGAAGGTAGAAAAGAGGCATATGGGTGGGTGGGTGTGAACATGCCTGTGTGTGTGTGTGTGTGTGTGTGTGTGTGTGTGTATTTGAATGAGAGAGAGAGAGAAAGCTTGGTCTGCATTTAACTGATCTGTACAATGAGGAACCAAAAGGGAAAAGAGGGAAGCTAATGCGTGCACCTTCTTCCTGAAGAGAATGTGGTATGTGAATTACATGGAAAGTATTGAAATTAGAGTTTGAGCATGCATTTTGAAATTTTTCCTGGGCCATTCATGCCTGTCTGACCTTGGGAAATTATTAAGTTCTGTGAATTTGTCATATTGGTAAACGTGTAAATAAGAAAAGCATTTGATTTCCAAGATGGTTGTAGGAGTTGAGTGAGACTCATGGCTGTAAAAGCACTTGAATATTCTATGTAGTTTTAGATGGTGAGGAAAAGTCTTGGGTCAAGCAGTTCTCCATGCTGAACAGGTCTGCTCAAGGCTGAGGTCGATTTGTTTAGCTCCAGAGTGGTCTTTGGGAAACGCGTTTCTTGTCCACTGTGGTCCAAGAACTGTGGACCAAGTATGTGGTGGGTACTTTACATAATATTTTATTTAAGGAGGAAGCAGGAAATAGTATGCAGCTGGCCAGTTGAATGGAGCAAGCCTGGTAATTCTAATGTATGCAATGTCAGTGCACAAGGAACATATTTACCCGCCCTTACAGATGGCCACAGCTTGTCTAAATACACTTGTGAATGACTTTGGAAACAAAAACAATGAATCCAGTCACTGATTTCTTTGTCTCTAACACTGCCTGTCATTCCACTTTTGCCTTGACATTGATGTTAATCTAAATTTCCCTGTGTTTTTGTTAAGGTTGAAGGAATCATTGTTTGGCAGTAAGTACTAATTAATAATGATATAAATTTCATTCAAGGAGAAATTTCCAAGATATAACAGAGCTAATTAAAGTAATGCATCAGTTGAACTCCAAATTCTAGATTCTCTACAGATCTCTTTCAAAAATATTTTTATGTAGGATTCACTGATCAGTGTCTAGCCAATTCTTCTATCAGAAATGGACTACATTTCAAAACCTAAAGTGAAGCAGTAGATCCAGAATTATTGAAGAAATCTGGACTGTTTGTGCAGACAGTATATTTTTTTAAAAGATTCAGAAATCTGCTTGGGTTTTACCTGAGGTTGGTTGGCAGTGTGTTCTGCTCTAATTCACAAGATAATGATCAATGTAATTCTATACTTTGTGACTTGTCAAACCTCGAAACTAAAGGGAACCTAGAAATCATNTTGTTGACTCTTGTTTGGTGATTTTTCTGTGTTGGTGATTCTTTCTCCTTTCCCAGTGACTTCACATACAGTCTTGTCAGCCCCGCAGGACTACGAAGAGCTCCCACGTGGTCAGGATGGGTTCCCACTGTGGGAAACTCACTGCCATAACTTCTCATTTACAGCCTTCTTTTATGGACTTTCCCACTTCCTCATCCACAGGTCATTCCTTTTCTTGATTCTGAGTGCAACTGTTCCCGTTTCTATATCTTTATTATTTCTATGAACTGGGTTATAAAAATGGGGAGTTTCCACACGTGTGGTGTCCAAGTAGGGTAGCCCATCGTTGAGAAATCACCGGCTCTTCACTAGCAAACTTGTACTCATCCTATTGATTTTAAATAACAGTTCACCATGACTTTGCTGACCATTCTGCATAAATTAAGCCCTTCTATTAGCCTCTCATAGTTCTCTTTCTGTGTAGCAGTCATCATAATTTATAACTATAGATTTAACTGTATGTTTACTTGTCCTGATATCTTTCTAAAAGTTTATTTAGACATTATGCATTCAATAAGCATTTATTGGGTTTAAAGTACAAAGGATATTGTTCAGACCCTCAAATTATTGTGATGAAAGAATGACACAAGTCAACAAAAAAAAATTGCTCTATAATTTGACACATGCAATTTAAAGTATAATTTAAAGTTTAAGTGTAAGGAACAAAGGTAGTGTTTACTTCCATGTTGAATGATTGGAGAAAATTTTCCAGAGAANAAAGCAACTTAGCTGTCACGAAGATATAGCACAGACACTGGAAGGCAACAGAGAACCTCCCAACCATTATTTGTTGAGAAGCTATGGCTTCCTGTGAGAGTGATCATAGGGAGTAAATGAACCCAGCTTGAGTTTCTTTTACATTTAGGAAAATATGTTAAACACATAATATGTTCAGTGTCAGGCTAGGTCTGTTAAGAGACTAGAAAATAATTTTAAGTCTCTCTTTAAAGACTTACACTATCTTTGCTCATTGCTTAGTAGTAGAGCCTGTCGGGCTCCTCTATCCATGGAATTTTCCAGGCAAAAATACTGGAGTGGATTGCCATTCTCTTCTCCAACACTATCTTTGCTGCTGCTGCTGCTAAGTCGCTTCAGTCGTGTCCGACTCTGTGCGACCCCATAGACGGCAGTCCACCAGGCTCCCCCGTCCCTGGGATTCTCCAGGCAAGAACACTGGAGTGGGTTGCCATTTCCTTCTCCAATGCATGAAAGTGAAAAATGAAAATGAAGTCGCTCAGTTGTGTCCAACTCTTAGCGACCCCATGGACTGCAGCCTACCAGGCTCCTCCATCCATGTGATTTTCCAGGCAAGAGTACTGGAGTGGGGTGCCATTGCCTTCTCCNGGCAAGAACACTGGAGTGGGTTGCCATTTCCTTCTCCAATGCATGAAAGTGAAAAATGAAAATGAAGTCGCTCAGTTGTGTCCAACTCTTAGCGACCCCATGGACTGCAGCCTACCAGGCTCCTCCATCCATGTGATTTTCCAGGCAAGAGTACTGGAGTGGGGTGCCATTGCCTTCTCCGACACTATCTTTAGGGAAGTACAATAATGCGCATAAAATATTAAGATAACAATACAATATAGATTTGTGCAGAAAATGAATGCTATGTGACAAATTCATATGTATGGTGACAGAATCAGAACTTGGATTGAAGTTTGGGCTACAGGTTTTGTTTTGTTTTTTGGTTGGGCTGGGTCTTTGTTGCAGTGCGCAGCCTTCTCTAGTTCTGACACTTGGGATTAGTTGCCCGGCAGCGTGTGGTATCTTAGTTCCCTGACCAGGGATTGAACCTGTGTCCCCTGAGTTGAAAGGTAAATTCTTAATCACTCTACCACCAGGGAAGTCCCCAGCTATTATTCACTAGCTGCGTGACTCTCACCTCTTTAAGCCATGGTTTTCCCACTTGCAAAATGGGCATAGTTTCATCTGTCTTATAGGATTATCATAGAATCAAATGGGACTGAGTATTTGAAAACTTTTTTTGGTGTATGATGGAGACTGTACACATTGCAGGAGGAGAGGAGAAAAGACACTGGAAGCATTGCACTTGAGAGTAGGGGTCATGTCTCAGCTGACCTGTACCCCTGATTCTGGCCCTGGGCCTCGTTCTGAGGGGGTGCAGTAAATGTTGATAAATACATGCATATCAGGCACCTAGGGTCAGCCCTTGACCTATATTATTCTTTAAATCTTCCCAGTAATCTTGAATGGTAGATATACTCTTTCCATTTCATAGGTGAAGAATCAGAAGTTCAAGATTTTAAATAACTCAATCTCAAGTAGGTAGAAAGTAGTCGGGTCAGGATAGGAAGCTGTCATTACATTACAGGGTAGGGAATGACCATGACATCTGAACCATAGTTTGGGCAAAATGAAAAGCAAAAGATTTGGGTAATTGACCGGGTGCCCAGGCAGCTTATGGGCCAGCTTTCAGAGGAGCAGGTGAACACTTCCCTGTGCTGCCTGACGCATTGACCATGCTGCTGCTGCTAAGTCGCTTCAGTCGTGTCCGACTCTGTGCAACCCCGTGGACTGCAGCCTACCAGGCTCTTCCGTCCATGGGATTTTCCAGGCAAGAGTACTGCAGTGGGTGGCCATTGCCATTGAACATGCCTTTGGTTAAACCATCAGCCCTGATTTTCTACCCTTTGAAGTCAGATGTGCAGTTGTGAGAAAAGACCATATAATATACCATAGCCTAGACTTGTCATCGGGAAGGACACTGAGGCACACACAGATACTGAGGTGGTTAAGCAGTGACTTGGACCAAGTTTGTCCCAGCAGCCAGCACCCCACCCCTAAATCCCCTCTCTCTCTTACACTCTCTTCACTTCCCCTCTTGGAGCTGGCAAGGTCTAGGATCTTCATTCTTCTCCATCACAGGGTGGTAAAGAAGGTAATGCGGCACCAAACAGCATATTCATACTCTGCCCGATCCTAAAATCCCAAGAGCCCTGTTCTATTAGTAGGTCCACCTGGAGCGAAGTTTTACAGTTATGGCCAGTTTAGAACCAACAGTAAAAAAAAAAAAGATGGCCCCCAACCAAATAGGAATTTGATAACTCTGACTTCTGAACTCGGAATTGTGTACCCAGGTCTCCAATCCTGATTTATTTTTCTTCGGTTTATTTGTGAGGAATGTCCAGGGAGCCTGAAATACTCAACGCAGGATTAGTAACCCACCGTGGATCTGAAGTTTTTTATAACAGAGAGCCATGCCTTTTAAAAATTAGGGTTCATTTTTAAAAATTCTATAAAAATCCAATCCATGGTAGGTCAGGACAGCAGGGATTGGGGACTATATTTAATAAAAGTCCAGGAAATACCTTGTACTGTTGGCAGTAGAGCCAGTGACAGTGTTTAGGTTCCCAGGGAACTGCACTAACCTATTTGAGGTGAAACCTGGGATGGGGTGGGAGGGGAGAGATGCCTGGTACGCTCTTCTGTGACCTGTGGTAAGTCTGCTGGGTTGAATTGTGTTAAGTTGTCAAAGGTGGTTCTGCTCTCCAGCCCTTGGCACCAGCTCCACTGAAATGTGATACCATTGGTTTTCAGTAAAGGTTCCTTTCTGCAGGGCTGCAAACACAGATCAGCTGCTACTGTGTGTACACAACCAGGGAGCAGATCACCCAGCACATTCAAAGCAGCCTTTTTAACCCCGAGACTTTCCAAGATCTCCTCTCCACGCAGGAAGTTTCCTTCTCTGTTGTCAGATTTAGCACCGCGCTCTTGTCATCAGATCCGCGCTAGACTCCCTGCTGCACAGTAGAGAGGCTTCCTTAAGACATTTGTCCTTGAAACTGCACCAAACTCTTGGAAGAGCCCAGAACGTGTAAGTATGTACGATTTAGGCAGCGAGCGGACAGGGCAGAGCTGCAATCAACCATTATACAATATCCGATTAGCAGTGCAGGAGGGATTTTTCTGACGTTTTGTTACATTCATTTTCCATTCGTTCTGAGGAAACAAATCAATTCTAGCTTCTGATACAGTGACTTTGCAGTAGATGGGGTTGTAATATGTTAGCTTTAACTATTTGCTGTTCTCATTTAGCGTGGAGATGTGACTTGTGGGATGATGATGGTGGGCATTAAACTAGAAAACTTGTAAATTTTGATTAGGAATGATAATTGCTGAGCATGTCCATACTGAGAAACAAGTTTGCTTTGCGGAATGTTTTTAGAAGAATTAACCACCTAAATTCATAGACAGTAGAATGAATCTGGACCGTCCTTGCTCTCAATGAAACATATTAGTTTGCAGTTTTAATTTACTCATAAAGAGCATTCCACTGGGGTTTCTGTCTTAATTGAATCCTACCCAAGGCTGTCGGTGTGATGTTTTACTGGCTTGTGTGTATCTGGTTAAGTTACTTTGCTGGTTTGCAGTCTGGTTGAACTGTTGTTCAGGCACTCTTTGGATCCTAAGAGCAACCAGGTGAAGGAAATGCTCACAAAATTGGGTCGGGGTGGGGGAAGGAGGATTTATTTTCAAGGGTGGTCATGTTACTCTAGAAAGCTGTTTAGCTGCACAAACATGTACGGCTGGCTGTCAGATGGAGACCACAGACCGAATACTCTGAGGCTCTAAGTCGAATGTCAGCTTGGCCACTTTGGTAACTCCAACCAATAAAAAGCCCGTGCCCCTTCGCCATCAATTTTTAATATATACCAATACTTGGGTTTATAAGATTAATTTCTCTCCGATTAGGCTGATTGATAGCTGGATTGTGGTTTCTTAAGAGCTGGTTCCCTGAAACCCACAGCAGGACTGCATTCCATTTAACTAGTGAATGTAAAAACGGGTAACCATGGATTCAGCCCCCACTCCCTGCCAGTGCAATGACTTGTTGTAAACAATACAAATGAGCCAGCAGGGCAGAGGCAACCACACATGAAATGATTTTAATAGAAATTACGGTAAAAGGTCATGTGATTTGGGATCAGCTTCTGTTCAGTTTTAAAGGGAAAGTCCGTCTTTTCTGCCCCACCTTGCCCACCCTGGCCCCCTCTCCCCCCTCGCGTACTCCCAAGCAACCCAAGTAGACAGCTCCACAAACTTGGTGGTTCCCAGGCTGTGCTTCTGTGGAGAAGGGTGGCCACTGTCATGCTGGGCAAAGCGTGGTGACTGGTGGGTTTTCACGGTGAGTACCTTCCTTTTAGAAACCCAAAGGGCATCTGTGTCTTCCTAGGCCTCCTCCATGCAAGGTCGTGCTAAGAGTGTGCTCTAGAAGTCCTCAAGCTCTGATGTAGGAGGAATAGGTCATTTTGTTCCTTGGTTTTTATGTGATGCCACTGTCTTTTTCTCTGCCTTCCTAAATCTCTGGATTATTTGAGAACCTTGGCCTTTCTGAAACTGTTCTTGGCTTTGGAAGCCACTCCTGCAATATGGTAATGAGCACAGGCAGATTCTGGGAGAAGCGCCGTGTCTAACCTCTAGGTTGGAGTCCAGGCAGACCTTTGCTGAGTTCTACAAGGACGTGCCTTTGCGATTTGATTTGCATTTTTCTGATAGAAGTTGTTTCTGGACGTGAGCGTGGTTATAGATTCATACATTTGCCTTCAACCAGGAATCATGAACACTGTATATGTGTTAAGTGCTACCCTTGTGGTTTGTTTGGTATGAATCTCAGCTGTGTTTGTTAAGGAAAATGAAAGAAGAAACTCTAGTCTTCAGAGTTGGGGGGGGGGAAAGGGGACACTTAGCCAGATTTGGAGGGTGGTCCTGGCTGGTACCCAGTGTGCAGGAATGAAGGGGTTCAGAGTCACTGTGTTGGACAATCCTGGGCACCCTGAGGAAAGGTCTGTCTCTACGTGTGTTATGTCTCAAGGTGAAATAGACTCCAACTGGTCTATGCACAGATGGTAGAAATCATCGTATCATCTTGGAACAAAAGATCATGCTGTATGTATATCTTACCTTCTTTTATCATACAGATACTTCTGAATAGATGCATTGTTGTACATGTAGAGATGTCATATTGAATAATAGAATTTAGGTTGTTTATTTTTCTGTTAATGGCTTCATTACAAGAGACCCCATCAGCACATGAAAAAAAGCTTGGGGGTTGTAATTTAGAAGTTCAGTAAGATAACAGAACATCAGTCTTTTCTGTATCCACTCAGGAGTTTTATCAAAGTCCACTTTTAACAAAGTGGACTCTTTGTTTAGGCCTATGAGTGGGAACACAGTTCTTATATTTAAACTTTTTTTTTTTTTAATGAGCTTTTTAAGATGTTGGAGTGCCTCATCACATGCTTAGACTGAAGAATTCTTTAGAATGTTATGGTTGTCTATAGCTTCATGGTTTGTTAGCTCTTCTAATACTAGATTTGCTTATCTAAAAGAAAGGAAAGAAGAAACTGTAGTCATTCATGTTGTGGGGGAAAGGAGCAATTTGAAGCTGACAGGGGAGCACCAAGTCTTGGTGAGGTGATAAATGATAATGAAATACAGTATTTTTACTTTTCCCAGCTTAGATTCCCTACACCAGAGAACAGGAGTAAAGTGTCAGCTACAAGGTGGTTAGAAGCACAACCCGTGGAGTGAGACCTGGGTTGGAGATTTTGTTCTGGACCTGATCACTNAGGGGAGCACCAAGTCTTGGTGAGGTGATAAATGATAATGAAATACAGTATTTTTACTTTTCCCAGCTTAGATTCCCTACACCAGAGAACAGGAGTAAAGTGTCAGCTACAAGGTGGTTAGAAGCACAACCCGTGGAGTGAGACCTGGGTTGGAGATTTTGTTCTGGACCTGATCACTGTGCTTAAGAATTGGAGCAAAGTGATTTCACCTCCCTGTCGGACACACTGTCCTCTGTGGACTGAGGAGGGTCAGGCCCGCTCGTGGGCAGGTGAAAGGGTTAACTGAGCTAATGCATAGAAGCTCATTTCCACCATGTCTGGATATCGTGAGTGCTTCATACGCTGTTCCTAGTTTCATTATTATTTTTGATTGAGGAAACATTTGGTGAAGTAGAATCCTACTCTAACTGTTGGATCAGAAGTCAATAGTCACATCATGGGTCGGTCCTGCTCTAGTGACGGTTGTACATGAGTAACTGATCATCACTTGGGAGACAGTGATTTAGTTTGTAACCTAGTATAGTTTTTTTTTTTNTTTTAGAATGTCAAACTATTATTATCATATGGACAAAAAAAATTGTTCAGTTGAAAGATGCATGCTTAAAATAAAAATGTTGGTACACTAGAGGTTTACTCTCTCTCTCTCTCCACTGGATTATTTAATAATTTAATTTGGTAAAGTTTTCACTTTCTTACTTCTGGAAATTAGAGGACAACAGTGCTTTCACTCATCTGCTATGTTACACACAGTACACAGCAGAGGTAAAAGATAAAAGATCAATTCTTATGGATCTCAGAGTTTCAAGCTTTTGAGGCTGGGTTATCGAAACTTTGTAATTATTGTGGGTAATCTTGCAGAAAATTAAATGTTGAGTTTGCATAAGTGAAGAAGTTTGGACTGTTTTACTCACCATAGCTTGTTAGTGGGTAAGCATCTCCCCATCCCTGTCAGGCTTTGGGTTTCACTTCACTGCTGGTAAAATGCTATTTGTAGCATGAGTGAAATCCCCAGTAGGGACACACCATCTTACCTTTGAGGCATATTTTAGAGAACCCGTGTCTGTAATTTACTTGTCTGTTTCAGAACGACTCTAGACCAGTGGTTCTCAGCCAAGGGCAATTTTGAACCCTAAAGGACAATGTTTGAAGACATTTTTGATTATTGCAACTGGGAAGAGGGTGCTTTGGACATTGATGAGTAGACACCACAGATGCTGCTAAACACCATTCAATGCACAGGGCAACTCTCTATACAACACGGAAGTATTCAACCTCAAATGTCAACAATATTGAGATCAAAAAGCCTTGCTTTTCCAGAATTTAAAAGGTAAGGGAGAAAGTAGGTTGCTTTAACATTTTCAGATTTTATTTATAAATGGATTTCATGATTAGAATTTTCCCCATGGGATGTAGAATAAATATGAAAAATACAAACAAGTCATTTTGTGGTTCAGTCACTAAGTTGTGTCCTACTCTTTGTGACCCCTGAACTGCAGCATGCCAGGCTTCCCTGTCCTTCACCATCTCGTGGAGTTTGCTCAAACTCATGTCCATTGAGAAGGCAATGGCAGCCCACTCCAGTACTCTTGCCCGGAAAAATCCCATGGACGGAGGAGCCTGGTGGGCTGCAATCCATGGGGTCGCTAAGAGTTGGACACGACTGAGCGACTACACTTTCACTTTTCATTTTCATGCAGTAGAGAAGGAAATGGCAACCCACTCCAGTGTTCTTGCCTGGAGAATCCCAGAGATGGGGGAGCCTGGTGGGCTGCTGTCTATGGGGTCGCAGAGTTGGACATGACTGAAGCGACTTAGCAGCAGCAGCAGCAGCATGTCCATTGACTCAGTGATGCCATCTAACCATCTCATCCTCTGTCACCCCCTTTTTCTCTTGCCCTCAATCTTTCCCAGCATCAGAGTCTTTTCCAGTGAGTTGGCTCTTTGCATCAGATGACCAAAGCTTCAGTTTCAGCTACAGTCCTTCCAATGAATATTCAGGGTTGATTTCCTTTAGGATTAACTGGTTTGACCTCCTTGCTATCCAAGAGACTCTCAAGAGTCTTCTCCAGCACCACATTTCAAAAACATCAGTTCTTCAGTGCTCAGCCTTCTTTATAGTCCAACTCTCACATGCATACAGGACTACTTGAAAAACCATAGCTTTGACTGTAAGGACCTTTGTCCGCAAAGTGATAGCTCTGCTTTTTAATACACTGTCTAGGTTTGTCATAGTTATTTTTTCAAGGAGCAAACATCTTTTAATTTTGTGGATATAGTCCCTGTCCACAGTGATTTTAGATGTCATATAATTGCTTTAAAAAAACAAGTCAAATATTTACTTTCAAAATATTTGGGATATATTATGTGCATTGTGGCTGTTGAACTATCAATACATGCAACAGCCACCATCCCACAATGTCACAGTTACGACTCATGAAGAGCTTGCTGTGTACCAGGTACTGTCCAGAGCATCTTCCCATATACTGTCAGCTGATCCTCAATTCAACTCCACCAAGGAGGTACCATGACCATGCCCTTCAGTACTCAGGCACTCCCATGCTTAACTCTGTAGGAATAAGGTGAGCTCCTGGCAGGAAATGTATGAAACAGAGACATGGCTGCACTGACAGCAATATGTGTGGGAAGAAGAAGGCTTTATTGTTCTAAATGCCCCTGGTTGCTCAAGCTTTTATTCTCTGGGGCTGTTATTGCCAAAGCACTTCTCTGGGAAACTAGGATTGGCATCATAAAGCAAGTTTATATTTGCTTCTAGAGGGAGGAAAAAGAAAAAGGTTTTATAACTCTCTGCTTGCCAGAACCTGCACCTGGTTCCATGCCTGTTGGTCTTTTCCTNCTGGTTGCTCAAGCTTTTATTCTCTGGGGCTGTTATTGCCAAAGCACTTCTCTGGGAAACTAGGATTGGCATCATAAAGCAAGTTTATATTTGCTTCTAGAGGGAGGAAAAAGAAAAAGGTTTTATAACTCTCTGCTTGCCAGAACCTGCACCTGGTTCCATGCCTGTTGGTCTTTTCCTCTCTAATAACCAACCGTTCCTCAACAGAACTGATCTTCTGGTTGTGTGTAACTGATGGAGAGTGAATATCCATTGTCAGGAAGCAGTCACTCACCCTTGAGGCCGTAACCTTCTCTCTGACTGTTCTCTGTCTCATCTCTCTCCCTTTAAAATTTCAACATCAAGGTGGATTTGATACACTAAAATCTCACATGTCAAAAAAAAAAAAAGGTAGAATGTCTCTGGGCAAGTCTCATGGGAGAGTCTCCAAGAACACATTTAACATGGAATTTTCCCTGGAAATACCATGTCAGGAGTCATATTCCCAGTGGGGGCTTCTGGGAGAATTGGGAAGTTATCCAGATTTGCTGCTTTCACACCTTCTGAGGGTTCTGAGTCCAGGGAATTAAGTTGGGCGTAGCTACTCAGCTCACCTTTGCCAAACTGGCCTGTTGTATTAAATTTCAGTTGTCATAAAAAAAACGGAAAGGAAAACATCACAAATAACTGGAAATATATCAGTATTCTGAGCAGCAGTATTTAAGGGGCACTAATAGATATCCTAGGCTATTTATCTTTCTAGTAGCAGTTGAAACACCTCTGCTTTTCTCTTATTGTAAAAGGCCTGGTACTAAAACTGGGGAAAAGTGGCAGCTCAGTGGTTGACTCCTTTAAATTCTTGCTTGCTTCTCCTTTCCTTCCTCATTGAAAGCCCCAAATAGAACACAGTAAGGATATATTCAAGCTTGGGGAGTCTATAGAGAGACTGGGTACAGTAGAGAGTTGGCTACAAAGAGGCTGAATTCATGTAGTATTTTATATATATGTGTGTGTGTGTAGTATATATATATATATATATATACACTACACAAACACACACACACACACACACATATATACCTGGCTGCATCGGGTCTTAGTTCCAGCACACAGACTCTCTAGTTGCTGCATATGAGTTTATTTCCCCTGCAATGTGTGAGATCTTAGTTCCTCGACCAGTGAGAGAACCTGTGTCCCCGCACTGCAAGGTGGATTCTTAACCATTTACTCACTAGCTTGTGACCATCAAATTAGCATTGCCCAGTTTCCATGACTGTAAAATGGATCAAATTATAGTGTGTGTGTGTGTGTGTGTGTGTGTGTATATGTGTATATGACTGTATGGGCTCCCCTCGTAGCTCAGTAAAGAATGACTGTAAAGTGGATCAAAGTATTTTATCTATATATATGTATAGTGAAGATTAAATAATGTGAAATACACAAAGCACAAAATGTAATGGGTAAAGGGTTTGGTGGTTTCTGGGGTAATATTGGTCTTATTGGGTCATTAATGTACATATTGCTATACATATAATACTTCTGGAGTCTTGAGAAACTGGACTCACTCAGTTCTTAGGTTTCTAAAAATTGTGGTCCGAGGACTACACGTTTAGATTCACCTCTGAACTCATTAAAATGCAGATTCCAGGCCTCTAGCCGGAGTGTTAAATGTAGGTTCCAGTAACTCGTATTTTTAGAAACACCTGGTGGGATTCCCGTACAATTCAGCGTTTGGGGAGCACTGGGTTAGGAGACATCCTTTCCTGCTCTGTGATGCCCTGCCCTTCCTTTCCGCAGCAGCAGAGAGAAGTCTAGAGAATTTCAGCTCCTCTAGCTGAAGGTTCTTCTCACCCAGGCGGAGTCTGTCTTTGAAGGTAGGAATTCACCACTCTCCAGTTTATAAAGTTCTTTTTATGGTGGGCCCCACGGGGTTAGGTAACCGCAATGATGTGATAATGAGAGCGGACCAAAGGTCACAAGATTGGGAACATCTGTGAGGAGATTGTAGGCTTAGCCTCTCAGGTGAGGGAAAGGTGAGCGCATCAACTGTGCCCACACTTCAAAGCCTGGAGTTGGTCTGCTGCAGCTAACTTAATTATCTGCACTATTGATATCTTCGACAAACATATCTATACCCCAGATCCGGTTACTTGCTACACAGTCCGAGAGAGCAGGAGACGGCTGTTCCGCTGCCAACTTCCTAAAATGCTTTGGAGAGTCAGCTGGGTCGCCTAGTCCTCTCGCACTCTCGGATTAAATATAAAAATAACGATGTAAAGCGTCGCAGCCCTCTTCCCTGTCTGCTGAAACGGCACTCTCCTAGGCTTTTTCTAGAACTCATTAGAGGAGGAGGAGGCAAGGCGGGGTAACGATAGGTCAGACCCTGCAGCCTTACATCAGATGATCTTCCAAGAGGGACCCCGCGGTTAGGTCTCAGCGGAGGAAGGTAAGAGCTGGTGGCTCGGGTACCTGCCTGGTGAAGGGCTGACCGAGTGGCGGGAGTTTGTTCCCCTGTCACCGCCCTTCTTCCTTTCTCTCCCTAGCCTTCTTAGTTTCACCGATCTCTCCATCAGAAGCCCAGCAGAGAAAGAAATACAGCCCAAACCAGGCAACCTTCTCACTCCTAGGCCGTCAAAGTCTTGACCATCGAGTAACATTTGAGACTGTAGATCAAAGGGAGGGATTTGTCTCTCCCAGGTTTTTGCTGCTCCAAACCAGCCTCCTCTCTTGTTACCCCCCCAAACACTAGCAGCAGCTGGTAAACAGCATCTCAAAAAGGACTTCAGTCCCTTCAATCCATGACACTCTTCCTTTAACAACAACAACAAAAATTGTATTTATCATTTTTGGCTGTGTCGGGTCTTCCCCATTGCTTTTCTCTGGTTGTGGAGAGTTGGGGCCGCTCTCTCTTACAGTGTGAGGGCTTCTCATTGTGGTGGCCTCTGGCTGTGGAGCACAGGCTTCAGTAGATAGAGTGTGTGGGCTCAGGAGTTGTGGATCTGGGACTCCAGAGCATGGGCTCATTAGCTGTGGCGCGGGGGCTTAGTTGTTCCATGGCATGTGGGACCTTCCTGGACCAGGGATCGAACCTGCATCTCTGGGCGTTGGCAGGCGGATACTTTACCACTGAGCCACCAGGATGTCCCTCCTCTGCTACCCCACTCTTCCTTTAGATTGTAGCTCTTGAGAACAGATTTCTCTGCCAGATGTTGCTTTCATTTTTTTACCTCCTTACAAGGAATATTTTTGGGTCTGCATCCAGAGCAATGGGCGTTATGGTGGATCTGTTGACTTTTCTGCCAGGGATGTGATCTGAAATGGAAAGAAACCAGATGACTCAACCCCGTCACGGCCTTGAAAGGGAATACAGTGCCCTGTGCTTTGCCACCGAAATGTAGCCTTGCTGTTGAAAGCTGGGATATTACCTAGGCAGAGACCAGAGGAGATATGTTCCGCTTTTTGCTTTATTTTCTTTCACGTTTGTAAAAGTCTCTCACACTTGCTGCCCCAGCTTTCATAACATGGTCATTTTAAAAAATGATTTAATTAATTAAGCTTATTTTTGACTGTGCTGGGTCTTTGCTGCGGCGAGGGCTTTTCTCTAGTTGCGGAGAGCGGGGGCTACTCTCTAGTTGCAGTGTGTGGGCTCCTCATGGCAGTGGCTTCTCTTACTGCAGAGCAGAGGCTCTAGGCATATGGGTTTCAGTAATTGTGGCTCCCAGGCTCCAGAACACAGGCTCAATAGTTGTGGCTCATGGGCTTAGTTGGTCCTTGGCATGTGGGATCTTCCTGAATCAAGGATCAAACCCCATGTCCCTTGCATTGGCAAGCAGATTCTTTGCCACTGAGCTCCCAGGGAAGCCCAAAACATGATCATTTTAATGTTAAAAATGCTGGGGAGGGAGTGCTGGAGCATCATGTAAAGTGACTGTGTCATTCTGTCTCACGTTCCAAATATTAATACAAATAGAATTAATTCACACGCCAGGGGTGTCTCAGGAATCCACACTGAATTTGAGCTTGAGATTTTCCCCATGACCACCCATGTTGAAAAATGTTTGCTAAACGAGACAGTGCTGGGCCACCCTCGATCTGTAAATTCACTCAAACTAATTCATTAACTAACCCTTGATTTTAAATAGTAGTGAGCAGAGGCTAAAAAGTAAATGACTGTTTCATGTTCTTGTTTTGTGGTGAGGTGGTTCCCCATACCTGGCATATCACTCTTATTTTATTTGGAGGGAAGAGCAAAGATGATGTAGTTATCATTCATGGGTTCTTTAATGATATGATTTCTCAGGTCATTAAGGATTACCTTTTAAAATATATCTGATTTGTAGATTCAGTGAAGAGAATGCCTATTCCTCTTTATCTTGCATTAAATTTAGTTTGTGGCTAAACGAAGACTTTCTGTGTCTTTCTAGTTCTCCCAGCCTTGTCTTTCTATTCCTGCACAGTGAATTTAATAAAGAAACTATCTTGGAGTAATAATTCCGACAAGCCCTGGACATTCCTTTGGGGGAAGAGGACTGACCTTTTCCTGTTTTTAATAAAACCTCTGTGAATTTGGGTTTGGCTCTTGTGCAGTCCTGTGCAACTGTCTTTTTATTCCAGAGTTAAGGGTGGGATGAGTCCATTTATTTCCTGTGAATTGGGAGCATGAATGCAGTCCTGGGCTCTTGTGAAGTTTATAACACATATGGCCTATTACACTTGGTTCTTACACACATTTAGCTACTTTGAGTTATATTATTTTCTATTTTGGTTGTTGTTAGATTTTGTTTTTCTATTTGTGATTCAGTGCCCCATCTATTTCTAAAAGAACTAGGAAGGAGTCATTTTGTAATACGAGATTGAATTCTGCTCTGGTGATTGGCAGGACATTTTATCCTAACAGTGATGCTGGCGATTTTAAAAGCTTCATTTTTGTCTTTGTCTTGAGCAAGGAGCATTTTACACCTTATTAACTCCTGAAAATCCCACTGGATGAATAATTTGGAATGGAAGAACTTAAGACCTTTTAGGATGAAAAAAAAGAAATCTACAAAATTTCTTATAATTATTCTTTATGGTCACTAAAAATATTTGGCATGCTAAGTAAAATAGCCTATCTATGAAGGTTGGAAATTTTAAAACAGAATAATGTGTGTAAAATAATAATTTCTAAGAGACACCTTCTCCACAGTCTCAAGAAGATGCCCGTACATTTGTTTGGATTGTTTAGGCTCACTCAGAGGCATTTAATCCCTTGTGTCTTTCTATGTCATTTTCAAAGTTGTTTTGATTTCATAACTCAAAGTTGATTCTTTTCTCCTGAATCATAGCATATTCCCTGAGAAACAGAGGAATTTAGTTGCTTAAAAAGGTAAAGATGTCTGAATAAAGTTAATTTAGTATAGTATGATNGGCATTTAATCCCTTGTGTCTTTCTATGTCATTTTCAAAGTTGTTTTGATTTCATAACTCAAAGTTGATTCTTTTCTCCTGAATCATAGCATATTCCCTGAGAAACAGAGGAATTTAGTTGCTTAAAAAGGTAAAGATGTCTGAATAAAGTTAATTTAATATAGTATGATACAGCAAGCTGATTTTTACTAAATCCCAATAAAGACGGTGAGTGTTACTTTACCCATGATAACGGCAATTGTCCAGCCCTCTTCAACCATGTAAGAATATAGATTTATGGCCAGGGTTTATTTGGCATCGTCTTTCTTTAGCTCGCTTAGCTTAATTATACAAATATGAGAATCCAGTAAATGATGGAGACATTAAGAAGTTCAGAGGAAAGGGGAAATCACTGGACTCATAAAACCTTTAAGTGGATCTACATTATCTTTGAATTAAATATAACTCGGCAAAGACTTTTGTTGACCTTCACAATATGACCTCAATCATCATTTCCTCACATTCTTTTCCACTTCACCCACGTGCTTTGCATTGCCTTCTCAATGGGGGATTGGATAACAGCAAGAAACTCCTAGTCTTTTTTTAAGAAGAATATTTTTATTGAAAATGCAGCATGAATACAGAAGACAACACGAATCAACTGCATGTCCTAATGCTCTGTATATTTATATGCTGTATGATATATGTGTACATATATGTGTATGTATACTGCATATTATTGTATACCAGCTGGGATAGGAAATAGAGTTCTGTTACCCCAGAATCCCTTCCCTGTGCCTCACCCAATCACAACCCTTTGTACCCCCCACAAGTAACCATTATCCATTATAATAGTCACTTCATTATATTTTTAGAAACACATTTATCACCCAGTGGGTATCCACAAACACCATGTTTAGTCTTGGCCATTAAAAAAAAATCGATATGCCTTTAAGTCTTTTTTAATCTGTAAAGTTCCCTTTTAATCCCTTTCATTTCCTTACAATTTATCTATTGAGGAACTTGGGCTCTTTGACCTATAGAGTTTCCCTGAGCTTGAGTTTTCCCGACTGTACACTCACAGTCCTTTAGACAAGTTATTCAGCCCTGGCTGTCCTGCAAATTGACTGCTGGATCCAGAGACTGGGTCAGACTCCAGTCTGAGCCTTTTGGCTGTACTGTAGGTGGTGTTTGACAAGGCTGCAATTGTAACTGAAGCTCAGATTGTTCCAGTTGAGCCAATGGGGACCCCTTTGAGTTGGGTCTTCAGTCCTTTGGTCATTGTCTTAAAAGCCTTTAACTTTCCTGCTCTCTGGTAATACAAGATGTTCCAGGTTCATCTTGTATATTTCCTGCCCTAGATCTGGAATCAGACATTTTCTCCAAGAAGCTCTGGTTTCTTTAGGTGAGAAATGTTACAGTCTGAGTGCTAAGGATACTCCCTACTACTGGGTTTGTCATTGTTTCCTAACCCTTTGTAAAGGACAGGATTGGGAATCTCTATCTATCAAAATCTCATAAAATGATAGTTTGCAGTTTACCTTACTATATATTTTAAGAGCTTAGGAATTCATATTGATACTCTACTTCAAATGTGAGATTATAGAGTTTTATTTTACCTCTTCTGCATTACATTTATATGTCCTTCCTTCCACAAGAATGTTGGTTTTCAAAGGCGCAGGGGGATAACAGAATTAGAATATCACATAATTAACTCATTTGTCTTATCCCAAATTATGTGCACAATAGTCTCAGGAAAATAGTGCTAAAACTAGGACTATTGTACCTATTGTAAATTTAAAAAAAACTTTTTTTTTTTTTTTTTTGCATATGGTACCCTTCATCCTTCTCTCATTTTTAAATAGTTGTACTATATCCACATTGTCAGAGCATAGTCAGTAGATACTCTGCTGTCTGCTGCTTAGCCTCCTTCTAGGCTAAATTCTGCAGCAAACTACATTTTTTGATATTCACCACTAGTCCTTATGTGGTTGGCCTAATTGTTTTGATTGCTTGAAGCTCATTTTCTAGCATGTTCTTTTGAAAGGACTCAGGGAGACAATATTTTTTCGGTTCTTGCCTATATCCATGCCAGTTTGTTTGAAACTTTAATACTTGTAAGTCAGTTTTGCTGGATATAAAATTATTTTCTTTTATTTAATATATCAAGTGGAAAACTCTGTTTTCTAATGGGCTAAAGCATTGCTTGTGTGCATGTGTGCTAAATCATTTCAGTTGTGTCTGACTCTGTGAGACTCTATGCACTGAAGACCGCCAGGCTCTTCTGTCCATGGGATTGTCCAGGCAACAATACTGGAGTGGGTTGCCATGCCCTTCTCCAGGGGATCATCCTCAAATGATAATTTAATTTTCTTAACACTGTATGTCACGTACTCCTTTTGCCTAAAATTCTAAAGGATTTTATTAAACATGTCTTAGTATTGTTTTGGGGGGCCAATATTGGCAGGTACATGTTATAAATTTTAATATCATTTCAAGTTTTTTTATACTTTGGAAATTTTCTTGAGTTATAGTTCTTAATATTTATGTTTCCTTTGGTTTCATCTTCAGAATCTCTTGTTACCTGTATGTTCGATTTTCTTTGCTTATTGTTACTATTTGCTCTCTTACTGTTCAGACTGTTGTCTTTCTTTTTTAGCCTTCTTCCTTTTTACCTTATATATTCATTGAGGAATTATTTGTTGTGTTTGTTTTTAGTTTAGTTTGGCATTTATAATTGTTTTTCCTTTTATTTCAGTTCTTTTCTGAGTCTTGTCACCATATTTATGAGTCCTTTAAACCTGATGGTGATGTTCTTTGTATTTTATATACTTTCTTAACGTCTTCAAACTTCTTTTAAAATGAGAGGTTATAGTTTTGATCTGTTTAGGAGAATGTCTCTCCAGCATGCTTTTGTTGTGTTTAGGGATTTTTTTTTTTTCTGCTCCTTATTCTTTATTGTAATTATAATAACTTTGCATGAGATTTGGCCTTGATACTTTTTCATTGTTTTATTTTTCTGTGAAATTAGTTTTCGTGTCCGTTTAGAATGAAGTAGAATTCAAGAAGCCTCACTAGCTTTACAGAGCTTTCTCTTCTGTGTGTGTGTGTGTGTGTGTACTGTTCGGGTTTTAAGAATATGGCAGATCACGTCTTAGGATTCCCTCCTGCTTTCCCCTCCTCCACTTGGATCTAGACCTTCTCTTTCTTGCAGGTCTCTTATTCCATGCTGCTCAAGTTTATTGTCCCATCCAGTACTGTCTCATCAGTGGCGACTTACTCTGGAAGAGGAACGTTCATGGTTGACAGCTCGTGGGAATTAACTTGCTTTGTTCCTGTCAGTCCTACTTACTATGGGCCGTTGCACTTGGGTTTAAAAAAGGACAAAACATGGGCCCATTGACCTTTCCAGTGAGTCGTGTTGGGTGTTTGTAGGATTCTGTTCTCCTTCCCATTAGTTACCATCCCCATTACTTCTTCCTTCCTGTCATCCACGTGCAGATTCCATGTAGGCATCTGTGACTCTTGGTAGTTTGCTCCCTTGAATTGGTTGGGATTCATGAGGAAACTACATCTCCTGGTTTTGTTGTCCGTGGATTTAGGGGTTTTTTGGTGTGTGTTCAATTTTTCTATTTTTATAGAATCCAAAGGATTGAAAAACTGTTGCCATGGCTGCCAACATCGTTCTGGAATTCTCTCCCCAGCTTAGTTTAAATAGTGCCCCATATGATTAGTGGCATGTATACGAGAAACAGTAGCCCAGGAAAAGGGATATGGCCAGCTCCCCCAGAAAAATCTACTTCTGTCCAAGCTAACTCACCCTGATAGGGTGGGACTCATAAAGGCAATATCAATGGCACCATGTTCTAGGAAATGAAATTGCATTTATGGGTGCCATGCTATTGGAGTGAGTTAGCTTCCTTGGTGGCTCAGATGGTTAAGAATCTGCCTGCAGTGCGGGAGACCCAAGTTCCATCCCTAGGTCAGGAAGATCCCCCGCAGAAGGAAATGGCAGCCCTCTCCAGCATTCTTGCCTGGAAAGTCCTGTGGACAGAGGAGCCTGACAGCTATAGTCCATGAGGTTGTGAAGAGCCTGACACAAGTGAGTGTCTAACACAAAAACAAAACAGATGGTATAGGAAACTTAGCTAGTCAGCCCAGAAATGGATAATTTGGCATAATTTTGGTTTTGTTTTGATATACATGCAGCTTTTCTTTCCTTCAGGAAGCATGAGTTTCTATTTATACCTCGACTTCTTCCAGAATAAACATGGTGACTTATAAATATAAGCACAGTAGCAAAAGATAAAATATAATACTGTTTGGTTGAGCACATTAGTTAAAGTAGACTAACTGCAGAAACAAACATTCTGAACATCTTGGTGTCTTAAAGTATTTCTCACTAATGCCACCGTCTCACTTGGGTTGGAGGCTGGGGTGAGTTGGATGCTCTGCTCCATTTAGTTATTCAGGGACCCACATCTTCAAGTCACTCAGAGGCTGAAACTGTGGAGGAGAGAGAATATAGAAGGAGGATGTTAGGGGTCAGTGATGTCATCCATCATTTCTGCCCATAGACCATAGGGCAGAGTTTATTCATGTACCTATATGCCAGACAGGGAAGCTGGAAAAGGTAGTGCAACTGTGTGGAAGAAAAAAGAAATGGGGTTTTGTGAGCCCAGGATCTTTCATGATGAGGAAATAAGGAAAGAGAAGAATAAGAAATAATTTATCAGGGTATAGTGGCCTTTAAGCCAGAAAAGAATTGTATAAAGACCTGCATATAGAGAAGAGTAGCTTGGCTTAAGAAACTTGAAAGGATTCTGGTAAACCTGGAGCATCAGACAAAGTCAGAAAAGGAGCCTGCACTGGCCTCTTAAGAAGGGCTTGCCTGTTGCCTAAGGATTCTAAATCTTACCCTGCACAAGAAACGGAGCTGTTGGTGATTTCTAAGCAAGGAAGTGCCATAATCGAGTTTGTGATTTTGAAAGAGAATTCTGGCCCCCAGCTATTACCAGATGTGTCTCTGAAATGGAAGAGGAAACTGATTCTGAACCTTTCTCGANGTTGCCTAAGGATTCTAAATCTTACCCTGCACAAGAAACGGAGCTGTTGGTGATTTCTAAGCAAGGAAGTGCCATAATCGAGTTTGTGATTTTGAAAGAGAATTCTGGCCCCCAGCTATTACCAGATGTGTCTCTGAAATGGAAGAGGAAACTGATTCTGAACCTTTCTCGATCATGGGCCTAGTGCTATAACCCAGGGAAAACTGAATTCACCTCTGCCTGAGCCCGTCTAAATCATGCTTACTTGGTAGGCTTCCATTAACGCGCTACAGTCACAACCAGGGCCCTCAGTGAGTTCTATAAATTCAGATTGGAAATGTAATTTCAGATCTCACCGGGCCTGTGTTGTTTCAGTGATATTATAATCAATGACGGTAGCTCTCTTTGAAGCTCATAAAGTGACCTCTTTTGACATTGATTTCTCATGTGTTTTTTTTTCGCTGACCTTTCCTCACCTCCTATGTCTCTTGATTTGCTAAGGCATCGTATTTTATTGCCAGGCACCCTTATAATAACCACCGTGGCCATACATTTCGCTTTGTTCAGATCATTACTACCTAAATAGACACTGCTGTGGAGAGATCTAGTCCTGGGAACTGGTGTCGCAATGCTGTTAGCAGGGGATGGTTTTTCTTCTTTTAGAAGATACCAAAGTGAGCTGCTGAGTAGTCTTCTTTGCTCTGAGTGGAGTCTAGGAAGATTACTATGTGCATTTTGCCCTTTCTTGTGGGTAGAACACCAAATGGAGAAAAGCAGAGAAAATGACTATAAGGTATCAAACCTCACATGGACATTTCCATGACATTACCACATCTTGCTTGAAGTCCATAGGAGTTTAAATAGGAAGGCAAATAAAACCGGTATCTTCCTTAGAGAAGTGCACGGTGTGTCTGGCATTTCTGCTCCCCCAGCCTGACCTTTAGAAGAGAATGTGATCAATCACCTATGGAATCGTCTCTAGTCTGGCTGTCAAGGTCCTGGAGGTGGAAATGGAGGGATTTCAAGGCAAGCACCTGAAATGGCTCAGTGCAGACTTAATAGAGAAATACTCACTTTTTTTTTAGTAGCTTCCAGAAGGTTCCCAAGCACCTGATGTATGATGGACTTTCTCATTTTGGGCATCTGCTATCTTTGCCAAGCTCAACATTCCAGGGAGGTTACTTTATTCTTTGTTTCAGAGTTCAAAACTGAACATGTCAGCAGCAAGCAGCCACCCCGCTTTGTAAGGAATGCCACGGCTAGGAGCTTCCTAGATGCCAAGGAATCGGCTGAGCCTTTCTTGTAAAGCAGCACTGTCCACAGGAGCCTTAGTGCCACTGGGACTCACCATGGAGTTACCATATACCCTTGTTCCTGGAAAAATGCGCCAACTCTCCTTCCCATGTTGCCTGATGTCTGGTGCTAACAACCATGACGCTGGCACTTGGGTAGCTCTTGAAAGAATCCAAAGGGCCTCTTCTTCAGTATTGTCAGAGTGAAAAAAGGAAACCAAACGAGCACCATATTTTAGGGAAAAGGCCATTCATTTGCTGATCATGCCGGTCAGATTGTTAGGAATGAAAAAAATGATTTGGGGAGCACATATCGAAGTTTTAATATTTATTCTTGAATAAGTCTATTGAGGTCTAATGCCTAGAATAAGAATCACATATACTATTTTCCTATAGCATTTGATGGATATTTGGGGGCAACTGTTTTAAAATATGTAACTTTAATATGATTAAAGAAGAAGGAAGGAAGCTGAAAGCAAAAGTACCTCTTGATTTCCACGTTCACCTCCAGGGGGGCCTATTTGTTTTCATCAGAACTTCTGTAATATGTGAGAGCTGTCTTAGTGATTGAGGATGGTTAGTCCACGGATTCTGGCTAGAAAATACAATATTCCTTAACCAACTGCCCTAGATTGCCTCTGAGAAACCATTTAAGGAATGCCCTGCTGCGGTTAACTATCCTGTCAACCAGATTACAGTCCTCATTACCCCCACCCCAATGAGAAGGTAGAAACTGTTCTCTTCTAACAGTGTGTTTTTGGTCACAGACTTGCACTTGCCATTTCATCTAGAAATGTCTGGAAACGTTCTGTCGGGTCAAGGGGAGCTTCCGGTTTGTTTGACGCACTCCTGGATCTATTGTTAGAAAGGTTATTAACCACCTGGTTCTGACCATCTCGATCTCTCTTAGATTATTTTAGAAAGATGGGCAGTGGGCCCTAATGCCATTCTAACATGAATGTAATATATGGTTATCACTCAAGATGTAGCCAGGAATTCATTTGGAATAATTTACAGAGGGTGATGGCTTTGATGCTGATGTGTTCAGCCACTGTGAAATTTGCCCCCGCATCCGCTTCAGGGTTACCCCACGTGCCTCTGGATACTAGCAGATTATCGTCTATACCAAATCTTAAAGTCCATCTCTTTCGAATCACCCACAGTTCCTTGTGTGGCACTTCCTCCGAAGGGACATTAACACTTTCTTCAGAGTTTCAGAATTCAGCCTCAAAATCTAAGGTCTATGTACGTTTGGCATCCTTTGTTCATGTCTTCCTGGGCAGCTTGAAATAAGTCTGATGGGAAAGTTGATTCAAAAATGGTCTCGCTGCGCTTGCTGTTGTGTTTTCACAGTACTTTTGAGCACTTGAATAATGGGAAACAAGACTCCTGACCGGTCCAGTTGCTTTTGAATAGGATCTCTCGGCTGTTTAAAAGCATAGTCGATGTGCAACCCAGTTATCTTGTCTCTCAGGGAAACTCCTATCCCATATGACTCTTCACTGTCGTGTGCCTCTTAATAGAGAAAATGGCCCAGTGGCTGGTCCAGAAACTTAAGGATGGCCCAGGCTGTGGGCACACATTCACTCATGATCATTGCCCTTTTAATTTGAGGCTCTGGCAGATGGAAAATTATTTGGATGTTGCAGTAACAGCAAAAATAATGTTGGCGTCCTCTCAGCATTTGCCTGGAGAAGCCCAAGAGCCTGTTTCTTATAATTAGAAGATGCGTGTGAACTTGAGACGTAGCAGAATTAGCCATTGTAAGCATGAACTGATTCACCTTTTCCAAGTGACAAGTGAAGAATAAGCCTAAGGTTGCCTGGAGCTTTCTTCAGGATAATACCCAAAGGGAAACCCTTGTAGGTTCAAGCCCAGAATTATCAAATGACCCAGTCTTTCCCGTCCGTCACCCCCCTCCTTATCCACTCTTTTCTGTCTTGTCTCAGAACCACCTAAGGACATAGAAACTGCTGACTTCAGCTTCTTGGCTGAAGAAGGTCTTAGATCCTGGATGTGAAATGAGGAGGAAAAAGTCTTTCACAAAACCTTTCTTCCAGGATTTCATTTTTTTCCTTTGTCAGCCTGTGTGCACACCTGAAAAAAATTTTTTTCTCTTTGTATGTTGAAGTCCGCTCTGTTCACTGATTCCTCCTTACACCTGGCTATTTCTAAACCTGACGGTCAAAGCAATGTTCCATGGCCTGAGCAGTCATTTTAAACGGCACTATTTTTACCCTTTGGAGCCCTAGAAAGATCTTCTAAAAGCAGACACAGACACTCAAGTCCTAGTGACATAGCAAGTGAACTATTGTTACCAACCAGGCTTCTTGGCCTCCTTAATCAATAGAAATTGATAAGAGACCAGAAAAGAAGGTCAGGGAAGGTTTTACTGGGACGCTCCTATGGCAGTGGGGAGCAAAATCAAGAGGTTCCCTTGTTAGATCTCCAAGGTCGGAGGAGGGGTGCGGTGAGCTGGTTCTTTCTACAGGGTGAGGGTAAGGGGTGCTCAGGGGGTGGGCTGGAGGGTGACTTAGGTGGTTTGCCCACCCCTTTGGTGGTGTTGAATGCAGGCCTGATCTGTCCCCTATATTTGCTCCCAGTGCCGTGTTTCTGCTCCCAGCTCTTCAGAAGTGGCAGGTGGGTTTTTGGTCTTTTTGTATCTTGTTCATAATTTGCAGCGATTCCACAGATACGCAGTTAGTCCCTTACAGTTTCTTCATATTTTGTTGCTGGAGGAGACTTTTGCTCAGGCACAAGCACTGCAGCAAAGGGTCCCAGGTGCTGGCCCGTCTCCCTATGACTTTCTCTGGGCTTCTTGATTATTAGTTTAATGATTGATTTATTTTGGTGGGGTTCCCATCAGCTGGGACCATTTATTATCAAGCAAATTGAGCAAAGGCAGTGGCTAAAAGAACAGAGGAGAAGAGGTGACTAATGGACCCCCAACCTGGGTTTGGAGAGTAGATAACCTGGATTGCCTTCTTCCCTGGAGATGCTGCTTTTCCATGCATTAGGCCTGTCTGACATCTCTGGTTTTAGGAGGCTAGCATTTTCTCCTTTGATTGGCAATCACCGCCTCTCTGTGGAGTTTCTCTGAGCAGAGGAGCTGCTTGGCTTTCCTGTAGATGAGGAACCATTCACATGTGGCGTGTCTTCCCCGCCTCTCTGTTATTTGCACTTGAGTGATCCCCAGATGACCTGTGATACCGGATGATAAAGTTGCCCAGGGTATGTGGTCCTTCCCATCTAATAGGAAATAATGTAGTCTTGCTGGGGAAGGGCTATAATTTGGGCATGATCTTTCCCATGTGTAACCAAGTTTTTGTTGGATCGCATCTAGTTTTACTACTTCGACAACTTCTCTGGGCCAGAGAATCCATTTATCAAGCTGTGTTGCCAATAGTTCTTCACACCGTGTCCCCTCTCCCCTCAATTGAGATATCTTGGTAAATCACTGTAGGTGATCCTTGTGGTCCAGGTCAGAGGAGCACATAGGTAAGATAGCCTTCTATTAAGGTTCTTTGACATCTCACTTATTAACTTCCCTTGAATGGAGTTGAAGCACATCCGACTTAATGGTGAAGTTTGCTCCACGTACAAGATGCCACAAATCTTCTGATGGGAAGTTTTCACATATTTCTGTTGTTCTTTGTAGAACTTGTTCAAAATGATGCAATCTCTTTCCTGGAACATACAGTCTTTCCAAATGAGAGCAGAGAAGACCTTTTCCTTTCCACAGAGTCTTCCCAAATGGGAGCACAGAAGACCAGCCTTCACTTTCTTTTCCACTCTATTCTGGCTCAATTTCTTTTCTTGCGGCCTCTTTCTTCTGGTTCCCAGAATAGCTTCTGTTGAATTCTCATCAGCGGCACTGGCTCTTCCCCCTGGATTAGAACCAGCTCTGGTGCAGCCTGTGGCAGAAGAGGGTGCTTGGAGCTCAGGCTGTGTCTGTGGGCTTAAGAATTGCAGGAAGGGCACAGGGGAGCAGGGAGATCATGAGTGCCCAACATGGGGCAGACTCCTTAATGTACCCCCTATCTTCTTGAAGGGGCCAATGGATGCATCTATTATTCTTTATTTTTTTTCTCCTCTGCTGTCTTACTATTTTTCACATCCTCAGAAGATATTCAGGTTTCTTCCCATGATCGGAATCGTATTTCTCCTCTTCTCCAAGAAGCCTTACTCACTCCCTTCTTTGGTCTCCATAGAAACATGCTTCCTGGTTCTGTGAATCCCATGTTTTAGCATTTTCTTGCAGGTACTTATTCTATGAGATGAAAAATGCCTACTTATAGAGGACTCATTGGCCACATGAAGGATTTTGATCACTGTCAAATGGGCAAGAAAAGCTTATGGTCTAATTAGATATGCATTGTCAAAAAAAGAAAAAAAAAAAACCACAATACACTCTGGCTTCAAGTTGGAAGCACATAAGAGGATGGCCAGAGTATGTTGTAGGGAGGAAAATTTACTCACAGTTAGGTTCCTACTCAGTCTCTTCCAATTTTCAATCATTTTCTTTCCTTTGAAACGGTCCCTTTTGGGTCACTGCTCAGAGTTACCCACCCAGTCTGCTTCTCCCCAGGATGGCAGTGGAGCCACGGGAGAGCTTGTGGTGCCTTGGATGCTGGTGCAGTGGTATCTGCATAGAGGTTTGGGGGCAGCTCTCTGGGTGCTCACTACTGCCCTCTGTAGGAAAGGTGCCTCACCACCTGCCTGGTCCCTTCTGTCCTGCCTCTATTGGCTGCTGAGCTCTGGGCCTGATAACTCACTTGCTGCCCTGTTTCCCTGTTTCAGCGTGGTGTGGGTCTGAGGAGCCTCTTCTCTGCCTCTCTTGCACCTGAGCTCTCTTGTGGCTTCTTGACTATTTGAAGTCTGGCCCTGTGTCACACCTGGATGCTAGTGTGATGCCCATCCCTCCCAGCCCTGGTCCAACACTATCAGTGCTGGTTTATGTCCCCGCACAGAGAACACAGGATTTTCTGCGACCTTCTGAACTACGCTAAAGACAAGGGGGCTACGAGGGAGCTCAACTCAGGCTTTCTATCTCCTCAACCCTGTCCTCTATCCCAGACCTTTATTCTGCTGAGTATGCTCCAGCTTGGGAGCTGGAGAGCACCTGGTAAGATGTTTCTGGACAGGAAGTGGAGGGGAAAAACCTCTTACATGTCTACCTGCTGGAGCTCTGCAACCCAGAGAAGTGGGTCAGGATCGCTTTCATGGTCTGCTCCTGCAGTCTCTGCTTGTCCTCTTTCTCCTGTGCACCGTGGGCGGAAGGGGGGGCTAGTTTATTTTTCAAACCCCATTTTGTCGTCTCTCTCAGCCTATTGTCAAAGACTAAAATACAGTGTCAAAGCAAAAGAACTTATTAGTAAATTGATAATTTCTTCTCTTGCTCTCTATAAAATTCAGTTTAGAGGCATCTGTCAAGGTACAGAGGTCAAGGAAGTCAGCTTTGACACTCAGAGCTGAGCAGTGTGTTCTTGGTCATTCTCATCAAGTTGCCCCCACTGGAAAAATAATCCTCATGGTTCAGCTGCAGAAATGGATAAGTGCAAAGGATTGTGATTCACTGCCTCAACTGAGTATTTTTAAAAGTCCTTGTTAAAATTAGGACAATGGTCTGCTAAGAGAGATCTTTGTACCTTGGACTTGGGTGATAACAGTGAGAATGGAGAGAAATTAATGGTTAAGAAAATATCTAGATAGTAGGATCAGCAGTATTTACTGTTTGATTAAACAAGGTGAATTGATCAAATGTGAGGCTCTCAGGTTTCTGGTTTGCATGAATGGATGGTGATGTTATTTACAAGACCTGGAACACGAGAAAAAGAATCGTTTGTGGGGAGACTAGTCCACTTTTGGACATGGTAAATTTGAAGTTCCAATGAGACTTTCAAGTGAAGCTATATAGTTATCAGATGCAGGATGTAGAGATTTATTGCTCAAAAATGGATATTTTTGAGGAAGTAATATCCCCATTATAAGATTGGTTGATGTGTTTGACATTTGAAGAGTGATGACCAGCTTAATCAGGCTTCCCAGGTGGCATTAGTAGTTAAGAACCCACTTGCCAATGCAGGAGACAGAGACATGGGTTGGATGCTTGGGTTGGGAAGATACCCTGGAGGAGAGTATGGCAACCTACTCCAGTGTTTTTGCCTGAAGAATCCAATGGACAGAGGAGCCTGGTGGGCTACAGTCGATAGGGTCGCAAAGAATTGGACATGACTGAAGTGACTTAACCTGCACACCTGCATGCATGAATAGTTTAATCAATGATAGAATGATGCAACCATCTCACTATAAGCAGAAGTTTACCAGAGAAATCAGATGAGAAATAAGTCTGTTGGTTAATATTCTCTCTCCCATGGTATATCCCATGGTTCATCACTCTACCTCCTTTTCTGAAAGACATTTACATGTAAATATATTCAATCAGTTTACAACTAAGGAATAAATACCTTGTTTAATCAAACAGTAAATACTGCTGATCCTACTATCTAGATATTTTCTTAACCATTAATTTCTCTCCATTCTGATTGTCATCACCCAAGTCCAAGGTACAAAGATCTCTCTTAGCAGACCATTGTCCTAATTTTAACAAGGAGGACATTAAAAAAAATACTCAGTTGAGGCAGTTAATCACAATCCTTTGCACTTATCCATCTCTGCAGCTGAACCATGAGGATTATTTTTCCAGTGGGGGCAACTCGATGAGAATGACCAAGAACACACTGCTCAGCTTCCTTCCCAGCTAAGGAATAATTTTGTCTCTTTCTAATGATGTTGCTGATCTCGGTTCTGTTGCTCTCAAGATTTTACTCTCAAAATTCAGTTTTATTTCTATTATTGCCATATTCCCAAATTGCTTGCAAAAGTGTTGATAAGTGATGAAGTTAGAAATGTGAGAGGAGCTAATAATTAGATGTTTGGACTTTATCTTAAAGTAGGTAATGGAGAACTATCGAGGCTGTAAGACAAGGAATGAGTGGTATAATTTGGGTGGGCTTGGCTTAGAATGACTTCCTTTATCTAATGCCAGCAAGTTGATTCATTTGTTTATGCAGCACCTACTTTTAAAATTAATTTTTATTGGAGTGTAGTTGATTTACAATGTTGTATTAGTTTCTGTTTCACAGCAAAGTGAATCAGCTATACGAATACATATAGCCACTCTTTTTTAGGTTCTCTTCCCGTATGATTCATTACAGCATATTGAATAGAGCTCCCTGTGCTTTACAGTAGGTTCTTATTAGTTATCTATTTTATATATATCATTGTATATGTCAATCCCAATCTCCCAGTTTATCCCTCCCACCTTGGTAACCATAAGTTTATTTTCTACATCAACGCCTCTGTTTCTGTTTTGTGAATATGTTCATTTGTACCATTTTTTAAGATCCCACATGTAAGTGATATCATGTGATATTTGCCTTTCTCTGTCTGAGTTGCTCCACTCAGTATAATACCAATTTTTTTTATCATCTCTTTGTATAAGGTACTGTGCTGAGTGATAGGTGGATACAAAATTATAAGGTAAAATAAAATGTCTTCAGTTATGAGGCTAGTATCCATTTTGGATATAGGTAGAAGTTAGCACTAATTTTAAGTCTGATTTATAAAGGAAAGCACAGCATAAGATGTCAGTGGTTCCTGACGTAGACCCTTTCATTAAAGACATGACGTAACCCTTTTAGGTCGCAGCAAGCTCTACAGACACTACCTTTTTCAATTCTGGAAGTAACAGCCTACTTGCTTTTGTGTTTATCTTGTCATTTAGCAGAATTGTTTTCGTTTTCTTCAGATCCATAATGGAATATAATAATCGTGCATTTTGATTTTATTTTTAAATACAGAATAAATTGGAGAAGCAAACATATCAGAGACCTTTGCGTGATGATGACATATTTTAAAGGAAACTCAACAGTGTAGGAGAGTGCATCTCTGTGGGAAAGTGGCAAAGGGATTTTTTTAGGGTTGTATTTTAACATCTCTGACCAGTTGGGTGAAAACTGTTTTGAAGCTGTATTACATTTCCTGATCAAATGGAAAAAAATGACACCTGCCATCGTATCTAGGAAACGCCCGGCTAACATGGCCGAGAGCCACACTTCTTCCCACATGGCCTTGCTGAGAAAACCTTCCAACAGGCCATCCTTGGCAACTGGGACAGCCTCGTGTCTCCTCGTGGAGGCGGGCCATCTCAGAAGATTAGGGCAAGCTCTGGATGTGTCATTATTTTCCCTTGGAACTTCCCCAGTCTNATATCCTTATGGACAAGTATACATATGGATATATGTATATATACACACACATACACATACAGTGGAATGTGTATATCTACTCAGCTGTAAAAAAGAATGAAATGTCATTTGCAGGAACATGGATGGACCTAGAAATTACCGTACTAAGTGAACTAAGTCAGGCAGAGGAAGATAAATGTCATATGATATCACCTATATGTGGAATCTAAAAAAATGATAGAAATGAACTTATGTATACAAAACAGAGACTCACAGACATAGAAAACAAACTTATGGCTACCAAAGGGAAAAGAGGTAGGGAAGGGTAAATTGGGAGCCTGAGAATAACAGATATACACTGCTATATATAAAATAGATAAACAACAAAGTCCTATTGTATAGCACAGGGAACTATATTCAATATGTTGTAATAACTTATAATGGAAAAAAATCTGAAAAAATACACATACTATATATTTATATCTATATCTATATATCTCCAATTGTCCTGGCTGTGTACCAGAAAGTAACATAACATTGTCTGTCAACTGCATTCATTTTAAAAAAGAAACTATTCAAATTGCAGGAGCTTACATTAATGGCAGAGGAACAGAACACACTAAGGTATAAACAATTTAAGAAGACTTCANATATCTATATATCTCCAATTCTCCTGGCTGTGTACCAGAAAGTAACATAACATTGTCTGTCAACTGCATTCATTTTAAAAAAGAAACTATTCAAATTGCAGGAGCTTACATTAATGGCAGAGGAACAGAACACACTAAGGTATAAACAATTTAAGAAGACTTCAGAAGTTTGTGAAAACAAGTACAAAAGTTATGGGATGAAGCTCCTGTGTGTGTAAGTGCTTTGAAAGGGAACTTATTTAAATTGAGTTAAGTCAGAAAAAATGCACAGCTTTTGGAGTGGAGAAAATAGTTTTCTTAAAAAAATGTTGGAGGGGGGAGATGCAAAATACTGACCCTATCTGGGCATGAGACAGGAATCTCAGGATACCACTTGGAAAAGGGGAAGCAAAATATATGTCCTTGGGGAGCAGAGTCAGGCTCCTTGAGACGTTTGCCAATACATTACCCAGTTTCTAAAGAACAGGCTCGGCCCATGGTCCACAGGCAAGGTGCCTCGACATCATCCCTTTGGCCTTGGAGGGGAGTTACTGCGTTTATAGTCTGTGTTTTCTAGCTGGGATTCAAAGAAAGAATGCTGCTTGGCTAAAAGCCCAGTGTGACTGAGGAGGGCTAAAACAGAACAAGGTGGGGACCAGCTGGGAAAAGGCAGTGGTATGATGTTATTTGATGGGATGGTTCCTTATCGTGTCTGATGTTCTTACTGATGGGGACAGACTTTGACACAGACATGACTAGGACCCATATGTCAGTCCTAGGTCTTCCTTACCCTCTAGGAAACACTTTAGTATTTCTTTGGAAGAGCTCTACCTTCAGCTAATAGTTTTTTCACAGAATCACTAGAGCTCTTACTTCAGTCAAGTTTTCTGACTTTTGTATCGAACCCAAACATCCTGTTAAATATTTCAGGCCCTAGTGATTTTTTTCTATATATATCTCTCTGCTTTGGCCAGAGATATTTGGGAGGGGTTGGTCTTGTGGAAGAACTGTCTGTAATTTACCAAGAACACAGTCCTACTCCTGGATCAGCAAACTGAGTGATCTTGCCCTCATTCCTCAACTTGCAATTTCCTAGTATGCCTATGAGGACCAATGGTAACAATAGCTAGTCATCATTTAAAAAGTATATCAGCAGTCTGGTGGTTTCTTAAAAAAAATAAAAGTTACCATATGATCCTACAATCCTACTCCTGGGCACATACACAGAGAAAATCATAATTTGAAAAGATACATGTATTCTAGTGTTCACTGCAGCACCATTTCTAATAACCGAGACATGAAAGTAACCTAAATGTGTATTGTCAGGTGAATGGATAAAGAGGATATGGTACATATATACAATGGAACATTACTTAGCCATTAAAAAGAATGAAATAATGTCATTTGCAGCAACATGAATGGACCTAGGGATTATAATACTAAGTGAAATAAATCAGACAAACATCATATGACATCCCTTATATGTGGACTCTAAAAGGAAAAAAAGGCACTAATGAACTTATTTCTAAAACACAGAGTCACACAGAGAAGAAACTAAGGTTACCAAAGGGGAAAGGTGGGTGGAGGGATAAATTAAGAGGCTAGAATTAACATATACATATTACTGCGTATAAAATAGATAGCCAGCAAAGACCTGCTATATAGCAGAGGGACGTATACTCGATATTTCGTAATAACTTCTAAGGGAAAATAATCTGATTCAGCAGATTGAATAATCTATTCAGCAATCTGAATCACTGTACTATAAACCTGAAACTTATACAATATTGTAAATCAAACAATATTTCAATAAAAAATCTGAAAATAAATAAAAGATACATCAGCACTTTGCTAAACACTTTTTCAGTTCAGTTCTGTCGCTTAGTCGTGTCCGACTCTTTGCGACCCCATGAATCGCAGCACAGCAGGCCTCCCTGTCCATCACCAACTCCCGGAGTTCACTTAAACTCACGTCCATCGAGTCAGTGATGCCATCCAGCCATCTCATCCTCTGTTGTCCCTTTCTCCTTCTGCCACTAATCCCTCCCAGCATCAGAGTCTTTTCCAGTGAGTCAACTCTTTGCATGAGGTGGCCAAAGTACTGGAGCTTCAGCTTTAGCATCATTCCTTCCAAAGAAATCCCAGGGCCGATCTCCTTCAGAATGGACTGGTTGGATCTCCTTGCAGTCCAAGGGACTCTCAAGAGTCTTCTCCAACACCACAGTTCAAAAGCATCAATTCTTCAGCGCTCAGCCTTCTTCACCATCCAACT
>SJYA01002489.1:1960131-2006329 GCA_006410615.1 Neotragus moschatus | reverse complement strand
AGAAGCCTGGCGAGCTACAGTCCGTGGGGTCGCAAAGAGTTGGACACGACTGAGCGACTAACACAGCAACATTTGATTCTTATGGTTTCATAGCTGAATCAGTGGTAAAGAATCTGCATCCAATGCAGGAGACACAGGTTCCATCCCTCAGTCAGGAAGAGCCCCTGAGGAAGGAAATGGCAACTGACTCCAGTGTTCTTGCCTGGAGAATCCCATGGACAGAGGAGCCTGGTGAGTTTCCCTTAGCAACTGAGCATACACATTTGATTCCCACAGCAATGCTAGTAAAATAGATTTTATTTGTCCTACTTCAACAGTGATGAAATGGAGACCAAGGCACAGTTCAGAAACAGGCCAAAGTCACACAGGTGAGACTTGAACTCAGGACCAGTCTACTCTCTCTTCCTGTCCTTCATCAACCAGGAGATTTTTTGTCATTTAGAGGACCTTTTAAAATACTCTGGACATGTTAAAAATAATTCATAGACAGAAGATGTTGTTTTCCTTCTTTTTTTTTTTTTTAATACCGCATATGAAATCCTAGTTCTTGCCCCTCTCATTTACAGTGTAATGTTCCATGGTAGATTGCTTGCTGACAACTTCATGTTATTAAAAGTACCATTAAGCACTCTGCAGCCTGGGTCCAGCTCTGACTTCACAGATCCTCTGAGCAGGATTCACAAGGGAAGGAATTGGGGACTGAGGCCGATTCTCCTTGCTTCCATGCCTTTGGTCTGCTCCCAACTTTGTCGACCTGTGTTACAAAGGGTTTGTGGAAGAAAGTTGGCTTTCNGTACCATTAAGCACTCTGCAGCCTGGGTCCAGCTCTGACTTCACAGATCCTCTGAGCAGGATTCACAAGGGAAGGAATTGGGGACTGAGGCCGATTCTCCTTGCTTCCATGCCTTTGGTCTGCTCCCAACTTTGTCGACCTGTGTTACAAAGGGTTTGTGGAAGAAAGTTGGCTTTCATCCCAGGGGAAGCAGCAATTGTCCCGGTGGTTCAGATGTCAGCACCCTGGAAGACAGAACAATGCATCCAATTGTCCGGTGGCCGGTGTGAAACTTACTAGAGAGCCCCAGATCCCCTAGTGGTTCCTAGGACAGAGCTGAAGTTCAGAGAAAGGTCCCTCCAGGCATCTCTGAACTTCACAGAGTTTCAGTAGGGGCAGGGTTTGAGACAGAGCAAGGGGAACAAAGAAATTTCAAAAAGACTTGTGTCGAAACAATAATAGGGGAAAATTCCAAAATCTGTCTTTGACATGAAAGGATTTCAGAATTGAAAAGGGGGAATTTCAGTAATGTGGGGGGGAAACGAGACTGTCTTCCGGATTCAGAGCCATCTCAGCTGTAACATAGCTGGCATGCTGTGATCGTTTAGGTGAGAAATGGCCTCTGGGGCTTGGGGGCTTTGAATGGGTGATGTTAGGAGAAAGCATCCCAGGTGGAAAGGAGGACAGGTGTTTCCGTGGGGAGAAGAGCGAGGACCCAGCAGGATTTTGTCTCTCTTTCCCTCTCCTCTGACAAGGACCACTTCCTCTCCTTTAGCAGGGCTCCTCTCTGGGCAGAATTTTTGCTGGGGGCTTGCCACGGCACACGGCCATTGCAAATGAGGTTTTTGGGGTGCTTTTCTAATATAAATAAAGGATTATAGGTGCACCCCCTTTTCATCTATCCCTCCCTCCCATAAGCCTTAGTCTTGGCTTGCTTCAGGCACGTGGCCACGGGGGACCTTCGATGCCTAAGGCTATCAGTGGAGATAGCTATTTAAGAGGCTTTACTTTTACATCGGAGCTGCCAAATTGTGCATGTAACAGTGGGGACCAATTATTGCACAACAGAGCATCCCCCAATGAAACATAAGACAGTGTGTGTTTAATATGCAATGAATGACACGCTTCTCTTAAACAATGAGAATGTTTCCATGCCCTTGGGGAGAACAGGAATTCCATTGTCAAGTTTCAGCTGTTTGTGGAAGTAGATATCCTATCATCCACAAATTTCAAAACAATCACCCCAAGATGATGACACAAGTAATAATAAAATGTCTCCATCTAGGTTCCTGTATATGGGGTATATAACTTTTCTGGATTTGATGTATCATTTTCCCTCCTCTTTGGAAGTCGATTCTTGCTGAGTTCCTTTTTATTTCTGGTTTAAGCGATTATACAGTCACACAGTTGAAACACTTCTAAGAATCCATCCTATTGACAACTGTTGCCCAGTTATCCAGAATTGGGCATGAATCCTGAATTGAGAATTCTCTTCTCCCTCAGTGGCTACTGTTTTATCCCCCCGCAGAAGTCCCTGGCATGAGTGCACTATCTCCTCAGGATCTTTTATAGTGGAAGAAATGAGGCCCAGAGAGGTCAGGGGGTTTGATTCCAGAATCCTAAAATGATATGAATGGTCCAGGGAAAACTTACTTTCTGAAAATTTTAATTTTAATTAGGCAATGAAAGTAGAAGAAGCAAAACTTCAACATTCTGCTTTTTTTTTTTTTTTTTTAAAGGTATTTCTGTTAGGAAAATGTGATTAGCATTGCATTCTTTATGTTAATATAGTATCTTAGTTTTCTTTTTTTGGCCAAATCACTCCACATAAGGATCTTACCAGTCCTGAGTTCCAGGAAATTCTCAGTCCTGGGCAAGTAGTTGATTGCACTAAATTCTGCCTGCTCCCCCTCAAAGATACACTGTTAGCATTGAGGCAGGAGTGAGGTTACATTGTTTACAATTAGGTTAAAATTGTCATCCTATTCCCCTTAGGCTAAGCTTTTTCATATTCAGCTGCTGCTGCTGCTAAATCGCTTCAGTTGTGTCTGACTCCGACTCTGTAGATGGCAGCCCACCAGGCTCTCCCGTCCCTGGGATTCTCCAGGCAAGAACACTGGAGTGGGTTGCTATTTCCTTCTCCAGTGCCTGAAAGTGAAAAGTGAAAGGGAAGTTGCTCAGTCGTGTCCATCCCTTAGCATGGACTGCAGCCTACCAGGTTCCTCTGTCCATGGGATTTTCCAGGCAAGAGTACTGGGGGAAAAGGAAAATCACCAGGGAGTCTGGGTTATCCTTTCCTTCTCCTGGAATGCTCTTCGCATCTTCTCCACGTTTAGGACAATGGTGGGAATATGGAGATTGATGGGGAAATTCCAAGCATGATTTTTCTGGTACTGCATTTAAGACTGGAGTATTACTATAGCACCATACCCTGTAAGGAGAGGACTAAGGATGGGGAGGCAAACTTTCTCCATAAAAGGCAAGATAGTAAATATTTTAAACTTTGCTGGCCACACATAGTCTCTATAACATGATCTTAAAAACAACCCTTTGAAAATGTAAAAACTCTTTTGAGCTTTCAGGATATATAAAAATAGGCTGTGGACCAGATCTAGACTCCATGCCAAGTCTCCTGTAGAGCACTGCTGTTCAACAGAAATATAACGTGAGGCACATTTTCAATTTCACTTTTTCTAGTAGCCACATTAAAAACAGTAAAAAGAAACATAAATTTAATTTTTATATTTTAAAATATATCCTAAATACTACATTTTTTCAATATGTAACCAATATGAAGATTATTACTGAGATGTTTGCATTTTTTTAAATTCTAAGTCTTTGAAATTAGGACTCACTCTGTTTCAAGTGTTCAGTTTCTGCATGCAGCCTGTGGCTGCTTTATTGGACAGTGCAGTGCTGGAGTAACTTTGACAAGTGTTCAGCCAATCTCCTCTAGTCCATTAACCTGTCAATGAGCACAGGGGGAAAAAAAAGGAAAGAAAAGGTCTTAAAACTGGATGTTTGCTTTGAGGATCACTGCTCTAACTCTTCATTTTGTAAATGAGGAGGCCAAGGATCAGAAAGGCTGAGTGGTTTGCCCAAGTTCACACAGCTAGTTTAGCAACAGACCTAATACTGGAACTCTGATCCACACACCAGCCAGTGGCCTTCCCAATATACTGTTCTGTAAAGTCGGGATGAAGCACCCCTTGCCTAGAGTCATCCAGGCACCAGGAAAATGGTTGATTCCTTGGTCATAGTGATATGTTTATTACTCTTTGCATATAGTTCGTTATAAGATCTTATGATCTGTGGCAAACATGTGAGAGGTCAGCTGGGAAAAGGGATGCTGTCCGTAGCCAAAGGGAAGAGTGAAGGGGAGGAAAAGACTTGTGCTTTGACCGCCTGGATAAGGGACTTGTGATAAGAGTAAGCGCTTGTGCATTTGTGTGTCATGCACTTGGGTCTTTGTGGGTCACTGCTTCTGGAGCCTCTTAGTGTCTCTTTAACCTAGGCAGCATCCTAGATAAAAGGTAGAATCTTGGGGGTTTGGAGTCTAGCCTGTTGGCGAGGACTCTGAGCCTTGGTTGTTCTCTTTTCTTTGCCTAGAAAATGCCTGTCCCTTGTGCTAAAGGGAGGACTAAGCTGAGTAAATATTAGTTGTGTAATCAGAGGAAATGGAAGGAAGAGAAGTCTCATCGCTTTATAAGTAGCCTAAACCCATGCCTTTCCTTGGGCATTTCCTTTCTTTTTTGGTCACTGTGCTTTTTTCTTTTTTGGATCTGACTCCTTTTCTCCTCACTTAAGGGAGTTGCAGACCAGCTCAAGAATTTTATGAATAGGAGTCCTGCAGTACATTGAGCTTGGGAAAATGTCGCTTAGAATAGATTGTTTCTGAGTTAAGTGTATAAATATTCTGGCTCAAGACTATCCCCTCTTTTCTTAATGAATTGGTCTGGCGGGAGTTAAAGCCAAGTGTGATCTAGGAGCGTGCTCCAGAGAGAAAATTGAATGGACACAAAGCCCAGTCATAGTTTTCAACTTGATGTAATGTGTTTCACAATATATTAGAAAATTAACTTTATGACAGCTGGCAGGACCTGTTGTGCAAGTCGATCAGTTTGAGGCAGTTTGATGGCTTTTTTTCTTTGACCTGAACCTTCCTATTTAGTGAATTCTGAAGACTCGAACAGCTGCCATGGGGTCTGCCCAGTGTCCTGGTAAGTCATTCAAGTTTATTGTCCCTGGCAGTCAGTTTCCAAGCTAGTGAATACAGAAAAGGGATTTTTTTCATGGACTGCTTTAAAAGAGGGCTGCTAATCAATTTTGCTTATTATTGTTATGCCCTCTGCTTTTTACACTCCCCCCACACCAGCGGGTTAATCATGCAAAAGTTGAACACTTCATTAGTTAGTACGTGTTTGCCCATGGGCATTTCTGTAGTAATTTAGTTCTTTCTATTTATGCAGGTAAGTCATGGCCAAAAGTCTTTTAAGGTTCCAAAGGTAAGGGCTAGAATTCATTTCTCCTTTGTTTCCGAGTTTTTAAGAGAACTCATTTTAAACTCTGAACTCTGCTGCTGCTGCTAAGTCACTTCAGTCATGTCCGACTCTGTGCGACCCCATAGACAACAGCCCACCAGGCTCCCCCGTTCCTGGGATTCTCCAGGCAAAAACACTGGAGTGGGTTGCCATGTCCTTCTCCAATGCAGGAAAGTGAAAAGTGAAAGTGAAGTCACTCAGGCGTGTCCGACTCTTAGCGACCCCATGGACTGCAGCCTACCAGGCTCCTGCATCCGTAGGATTTTCCAGGCAGGAGTACCGGAGTGGGGTTCCATTTCCTTGTGGTGCACAATTACTTTTGAATCAAAGAGGAAATGGAGGGGGGATATCTTTCTGGAGGGTCCAGAGTTTTAGTACAGGGATGGCTAATGTGGTTGTTCTGCAACCCTTGATTTTCAGAAGGCAGAGGCATAGGGTGCCAATGCTTAGTATTTTTTCAAGACAAGGCCAAGGAAACTATTGTGAAGAGGCCCTTTTAATTCAAACAAAAGGCAAAATAGAGCCTAGACAGTATCATCAACAAACTCTACATGAGCATTGGTACCATATACTCATGTAGATGGGTATATGACCTATATGTATGTATAAACTCATTAATTACATGTATAGATACATATATATATTACCACTATATATATATAGTGGGAAGGAACCCACCTCTTCTTTTTTTTACCTGCTAGTGGTAAAGAACCTGCCTGCCAATGCAGGAGACATAAGAATGCATGTTTGAGCCCTGTGTCAGGAAGATCTCCTGGAGGAGGGCAGGGCAGCCCACTCCAGTATTATTGCTTAGAGAATCCTATGGACAGAGGAGCCTGGCAGGCTACAGTCCACAGGGTCACAGAGAGTCAGACATGACTAAAGCAACTTGGCATGCGCATATACATACACACACACACACACACACACACACGCATGTATCTCTCTCCCTCTCCCACCCTCTCTCTCTCTCTCTCTCTCTATATATATATATATATATATATACACACACACACACACATATATATATATATATATATATGTAGCTATTTTGTGCTAATTTCCAGGAATTGGAAAATATTCTTCACCAGTTTTATTTTGTCAGATGATCAACTTGTATGTTTGAGGGGCAAATTTGCTGTTTCTAAAGATGCAAAATTCAATCCAGAAGTTTCTCTCACCACTCTCTTGGGAGGAGTTACTTCCACTATCGGTTCTACATTTTGCCTATTCAGCTAAACAGGCAAAACTCAGGCCTGTTCTGAACTTGGCATCAAATCTAAATAAGTCTATCCAGGGGGTGTTCGGCTTGTGTCCACTGGCCCCAGTTCTCGAGCATATAGATAAAGTTCCTGCCTCCAGTATGACTTCTCTTAGCTTTGCTGTTTTGGGCAAACTCCTGCAGAAGAGTCTTCTGGCAACATCTCCTCTAGCTGTTTCCTCCATGGATATTTCAAGATCATCCAGACCTCTCTGTGGAGTGGTAATAGTGATAGAGGCTGAATTCATTCATTCAAAAAGCTGAAATAAGAATCTATTCTGTAACATTTGTATCCCCTTATAGATGATCAGAAAAGATACATGCACTGAGAGGTTACAGGGGTGTAGAGGTTGTTATAAAAATTCTAGGAATAGAATTCAGAGAGACATGCAAGGCCAAATCTGCTCATCCTTTGAATTTTTGTGATTCTTGTAATAATTTCTAGGAAGGGGGGATAAATATCCATTGATTGTTGATTGTTCTGTTTCCCAACGCTGATAGTAAGGCATGAGTTTAGAAAATCTTGGTAGTCAGGAGGATTAGAGAAAGGCTAAATTGACACAACAATTTTGCTTGAATGACATTGTTGATAGATAAGGTTTCTATCATTCCTTTAACTCTTAAAGGGCAGGTATTATGCAATATCGTTCTCTGCTTTCTCCCTTCATATATTCATCCCTGGGGTTTTCACAAAATCCCAGCCTAACTTGGGAAACCCAAGCTTTGCCTCACATGTTCCACCTTCCTTCTGATCTACAGGTAGCTTCTTTTTGCGTGTTGGCTGCTGATGGGTGGGAGTGAAACTTTTTCTTTTCTTGTGGAGCTTTAATTCCAGTGTAATGATGTGGTTTGTGGCTTTCTGCTTGCAATTTCAGTTCTTGTTTAAATACTAAAATCTATTGTGTGTCTCCATTTCTAGACAACATAATTGTGTTGCTAACTGACAGGAGCAATGAGTGTATAGCATTATGAAAAGATAAAGGTTCCAGGCCTCAAGATTTAACTTGATTTCTAAATACACTGCACTCCCTCTGTAAGAGTGACTTGTAAGCACTCAAGAATACATGTAACAAAGAACTAGAGTGTAAGGAGAGGGAGTGCTCATTGAGTGCAGGTTCTGGTGAGCTGATCGTCCCTAGGGTAGTGCCCACCATTGGGCAGAAGGTGAGTGACTGTTTCTTCTATTTATCAGATAGATTCAAGCTATATTCATTCATTTTTGTGTACTAGGAGTAGTAATTGAATTCTCTGTGCTTTTCCTGAAAAGTTTTATGATTGATAGGAAGTTGTTCTTGGGGACCTTATATTTTGGGAACAGGATGAACACTTGGTCTTTGTATTGATTGTTTTAAAAGTTACGGAGAACATTCAACGTTCTCATCTTGCAAAGTGCTTCTTTTCGAGTAATCCTCAGGAGCTTGGTCCATAGTAAGACTTAGAGAAGAAGGGGGTGCTGCCCGGTCTGGGGCATTCTGGCTATTGAGTTAAACCAAGTAAATACTCTAGACTGGGCACTTTCTGCTGGGTCTTGGCCAAGGCTGGTTGTGGGTGGGAACCGCTTTGGACGGAACATAGTTTTTCAGGAATGGGGCTCTGCTTGGAATGATTTTTGTGAAGCAAGCCATCCATAAGCACTATGAGCTATTTGTGTGTAACAGGATGTTGCAGGCTGCAAAGTTAATGCAGTTAATATTCAACTGAACTTTGTAGGTGGCGGGGAGTAGTGGTTACTAATTCCTTAGGCAGATTCGCCAGGAAAGGCTACACATTAATTGCCCTCCAAATCAGAATACTCCTTCCCCAGTGGATAGCCACATGTGTTATCACATGTGAAACATTACAGCGGTTCAGCCAAACTCAGGGCAGAGGTGATGTTTAATAACCCTTTGCTGGAGCCCTGGCCTTTTCTGAACCCATAACTTTGGGAAGAAGGAACTAGCCTCGAGTGAGTGTTCATTGTCCATACTCTTTAATTAACCATGAGTGATGTCTTAAACACTCTTGCCATTTGCAGGATCTTCCAGTAAGGATGACGGATTTGGTTCTGATTCTCTGCTGGGTTTCATTGAAATGAGGCATGCCTGGCATCTCTTCCTGTGCCTTAAAGGGAAAGAAGTTGTGCTGCTTCCTTGGGCTGAAGGACTGGATTGGAGGGGATCTAGTCAGTGGGTAGAGTCATGGCTCTCCCATAGGTCTTAGATTATAGGTCATGGCTCTTTGCATGCCTTCAGCTCAGGTAGGAATGAAATCATGAGTTGCAGCCAGTTCCACGGGGTCAACAGGCCAGAGGAGAGGTCAGGAAACTGAAGGCAGGGTGTTAGGTCACCATGCTCGGCTGACCTTGGTGAGGAATGGCGGGGCAGAGGTTGTTCTCTGCAGGGGGTCATGGGCTTAGCTTTTTATCCTTTCACAAGAATTTTCCTTATTTGGCTATGTCTTCTCTCATCTTAGGCTGTGTATTATTCCAGATAGGAATAATATGTCAAAGGGAGAGTAGAAAATCAGAACGAAAATGACCTACCATGATTTTGGTAATTTATTGGTACTGTATCATATAACCACATATTAGTGATTTTCCAGGGCAGGGATCTTCTAAGATATGGGTATGCCCTCCCTCTTTGAAATGATCTAATAGCATAATAAGCATTCCTCCAATATTTTTTCAGTATTTTCTTCCCTTGTCTTGGGTTTCTATGTAAAGTAACTATGAACTGCATTTGGACTTTTCTAGGTTAAGGATGTGGACAAGGATAAGAGATCAGTCTTGTAGAGATTATTGTTTTATTGGGGAACATCCTTAGTAGATGGTGGGAAAGCCTTAGAGTTGAAAAATGACTAGAATAGAACTTTCGACTCTTTGTGGACATCTTTGCTTTCTCCACTGTTTTTGACTACAAACACTTAATTGTTTTGTGCATATGCTTTTCCCACTGTATGTACTGATTTACCCTGAAAGTTAGACCCAAAACCTGTGACTGATGTTATTTAGGATTTTCAAAACAGAGAGATTTAACTTTGGCCACAGTTGTTTAAAATAAACATCACCCTATTGAGCTTGTACTTTTTCATAACTGAAAGTGATGAAAATCATTCCTCAGGAATGCATGCTAGGTAATTCTTTCTTGTTTTTACAAAACAAAAGCACTCTCTAGATGCTTTTTTCCCTGTTTCCTAGGTTTCTAAAGATTTTTGAACCTGATGACAGGACAGACTGCAGGACCCACTTGACATAGCGCCTTGCTCTCAGCATTGATCTTGGTTCCTCCAGGCCTTCTGGGCTCTGGGTCTCTGGTGGGATAAAGAGGAAGATAGGAGCCTGTTTAGAAGGACAGATTCCATAGTCAGATGATCTGTCTCAACCTGGTGTACTTCTTTCTAGATGATTACTTTGGGCATGTTTCTACAACTCTTCAGGTCTCAATTGTCTCACATAAAGTGGGAAGGAGGTTATTAAATACCTCATTTGGTGATTTTGAGAAATGCATGAAACAGTGCCTATAAAATCCTTAGCATAGTGGCTGTTCTTGTTCAGTCACTAAGTCGTGTCCAACTCTGCGACCCTATGAACTGCATAATGGCTGGCCCTTTATCAATATGCAGTAACGTTTAGTAGTGGAGGCAGTTTGTATCATGGTTAAAAGCAAGGTCTCTGGAGCCTACCTGCCTGTGTTATAATATATCGTGGTTGTTTATCAGTTGAGTATCCTTGAGCTAGTTACCTAGTCTTTCTACACCTCAATTTCCAGGTCTGTAATAAAATGGAATCACAACAGTACCTACCTCCTGGGGCTCTTGGAAAGAACAAATGGTATGGTGAATGTCAAAGCACTCGGAACAGTTCCTGGCACCATAAGTGCTGTGTAAATCTTTGGTCTGTAAAATTATTCTTACAGCTGCTGGGGAGGAAGATCTAAGTCACAGTTAGGGAGAAGAAAAAGATGTTAAATATTTAACTGAGTGCACAGAAATAGAGAAGAATAGAAAGAAAGATGGAGCAGAGAAGAAAAGAGATTAACAATAAAAAAATAATTGCAATTTGATGATGAGTGATAGAATGATACTCAGGTCTCCAGGCCTCTGTGTCTTTATCTCTTTTTGGTGGTAGCTGGAGTGGGTATCATCCTGGGTGGGTATAGAGGGCATGATGGCTCAGATCCCTTTTGGTTCTAATTTCTGGTGGTGCCCTGAAGCAGTTATGACAAAGACCACCCATCTGTGCTAGCCTGAAGTACGCACAGCCCCCAAATTCCCTTGACAACCATATTCTGTGATGTGTCCACCATTAGTCACCAAACTATTTTGTTTTCGGAATGCATCTTTTAAATTAACGATGTCTTTCACAGGACTATATCTCCTAGCTATCGTTTCTATTTAAAAGATGGCCGGTCTACTTCTCTTTCACATGTTAATCATGTCAGCTGCATCATTCGATCAAAATGTTCACACGTGTTGATTTTCACAGGTTAACCTAGAACTAGTTAGTCCCGATCTGCACTCAGGAGAGCGGGTGTATGACATAGATGGTTTTCAGTTCTAGGTTGTCAGTTACCAGTAGGGTAAGCATTCCCTTTCCCACCTCCATGTTTTAGTTTGGGGGCTGGTGGGTGCTGAGATGAGTGGACGGGGGAGCAAGTCATATCACAAGCAAAGCACACCAAGGAAGGCCCCACTCCTATAATATTTCCCAGAAGACATCACAAAGAAGGTGATTTCCAGAGTTGCTTGAAGATGACTTTTAAAATTGTGATTGATGTTACATAAAACCAGTTCTAGTAGCAATTTTGCTTTCCTTCCAAGTAAAGCCAAGAAATGCTAAAAACTTACCCTTGCTCTGACTGGTGATTTCAGTGTCTCCAGGCTTTGTCCCTACCTTGAAACTGGCTTCAGGACAGATCAAACTGGTTTTACCAGAAGTGGGAGTAACTTGAAGTTCTTGGAACCTCGCCCCACAAGCAGTGTGGATACAGGCAGCAAGGTGATTCCCGGAGCTTCTCTGTGGGCTTTGCTTTTGGTTCTTGAGCTTCTGCTTTCCCTCTTGTACCCTCCGTGTCAGCCTTATCGGTCAACCTGAAATTCATATACAGTTGCAGCCAGTTCCATTTTTTTAAATATTATTGAGAGGTAAAGTGGAAGAAAATCTTAGATCTTTCAGAGACACTCTGGTTTTTGTTCAGGGCTTCCCTGGTGGCTCAGATGGTAAAGAATCTGCCTGCAACTCAGAAGACCTGGGTGCTATCCCTGTATGGGGAAAATCCCCTGGAGAAGAGAATGACAGCCCACTCCAGTATTATTGCCTGAAGAATTCCATGGACAGAGGAGCCTAATGGGCTCATGTCCATGGGGTCACAAAGGGTCAAACACGACTGACTGACTAACATACACACACACAATGGTTTTTGTTCAAGTCTGCTGTACATATTGATAGAATAATGCATTCCATTAAATATTGCATTTGCTACTTTTCTCCATGGGGAGTGAATCTTGGCCAGAGTAGGAAGAAGTAACGGTTGGATAAAAGATGACAGATTTGGAGGTTTTCGGTGCCTCCACCCTAGGTGAGTATTCTGTCCTGCTGCTGCTACTGGTGCTAAGTCACTTCAGTCGTGTCTGATTCTGTGCGACCCCATAGACGGTAGCCCACCAGACTCCTCCATCCCTGGAATTCTCCAGGCAAGAACACTGGAGTGGGTTGCCATTTCCTTCTCCAATGCATGAAAGTGAGAAGTGAAAGTGAAGTCGCCTAGTCGTGTCCAACTCTTAGCGACCCCATGGACTGCAGCCTANACGGTAGCCCACCAGACTCCTCCATCCCTGGAATTCTCCAGGCAAGAACACTGGAGTGGGTTGCCATTTCCTTCTCCAATGCATGAAAGTGAGAAGTGAAAGTGAAGTCGCCTAGTCGTGTCCAACTCTTAGCGACCCCATGGACTGCAGCCTTCCAGCCTCCTCCACCCATGAGATTTTCCAGGCAAGAGTACTGGAGTGGGTGCCATTGCCTTCTCCGATTCCATCCTAGGACACAAAAAGAATATTTATTTAGAAGGTACAACAGACTTAACACTTTGGTTGCCCCTGACTCTCCACACACCTGCCTTCTCTCCTTTCTTTCTTCCAACAGGTGTTTGTTGTATGCCTGGCAAAGGGCAGATACTGCCCCAGAGGCTGAGGATGTCACACTGAATAAGAGTACATATTACTTGCTAAGGCCTTTTGATGGGCTTCCACTGCTTTCTAAAGCCACGTTACTCAGTCGTGAAATTCTCCAGTCACTAGACACACCTTTCAAGGCACCAGGCAAGCATAGGGTCAATGCCCACACTAAGCCTTGATAACTGCTGCAGCTTCCCAGCCATGAGGACCACTGGGAAGAACTCATTTACGTAAAGTACAATCAGCGTTCAAAGAAATGGCCATCAGTAAATTGGGGAAGTCTTCATTTTAATTTCCTNAAAGTGAGAAGTGAAAGTGAAGTCGCCTAGTCGTGTCCAACTCTTAGCGACCCCATGGACTGCAGCCTAGTAGGCTCCTCCACCCATGAGATTTTCCAGGCAAGAGTACTGGAGTGGGTGCCATTGCCTTCTCCGATTCCGTCCTAGGACACAAAAAGAATATTTATTTAGAAGGTACAACAGACTTAACACTTTGGTTGCCCTTGACTCTCCACACACTTGCCTCCTCTCCTTTCTTTCTTCCGACAGGTGTTTGTTGTATGCCTGGCAAAGGGCAGATACTGCCCCAGAGGCTGAGGATGCCACACTGAATAAGGGTACATATTGCTTGCTAAGGCCTTTTTATGGGCTTCCTCTGCTTTCTAAAGCCACGTTACTCAGTTGTGAAATTCTCCATTCACTAGACACACCTTTCAAGGCACCAGGCAAACATAGGGTCAATGCCCACAATAAGCCTTGATAACTGCTGCAGCTTCCCAGCCATGAGGACCACTGGGAAGAACTCATTTGCGTAAAGTACAATCAGCGTTCAAAGAAATGGCCATCAGTAAATTGGGGAAGTCTTCATTTTAATTTCCTCGCCTCACTGTGCGCATATGAGTAGGCCTGCCGTTTGCATATGGGAATCCTGTCATGACAGTTTCAGGAAGTGATTTGTTAATAATCAAGTTCTCTGAATGGCCCTAAATCTGCAGTTGATGTGGGTCTGGATAAAGCCACTCTTCTACCCGCCTATTTTGGGGACCATTTTTTTTTGGCAGGATCTGAGCCAGAATGAAAACTAGCCATCAGAACAAAATTTAGGACAGCTGGGATGCTTTGCAGCAAAGACTTTTGGCTTCCCAGTTCAAATAATCACAATAGTGGCTCAATTTAGCCTTTGGCTGAATGGTTTTGGCAGGGCACAATGAAAAATAATTATTTCATGGCCTGCTTATTTTTCCCTTAACCAATAAACTCTCAGACCTCTTCAGGCTTATGTAAATATTCTGCTAGGGATGTGGTTGAGCACACCATCAGATCTCTATTTAGGAAATGGTCTATTTCACCCTTGTGGGGCGGAAAGCAAAACTCAACATCTTTCTGAGATATCTATTCAGAGTGGGGTGGGGATGGAGAATAAAGATGGGAAGAAATCTAGTGACTGGAAATTGAGCCTAGAGTCATAGGGAAACAAAGGTTGAGTCCCCAGGCTGTGACTTAGGACAGGGGTGTCCAACCTCCGAGCCTCAGACTGGTACCTCCTGTCAGGTCGGCTGCGGTGTTAGACTAGAAATAAAGTGCAAGGGACAGGTATTTGGGATTCAGTGTCAGGTTGCCTATTTCAGGGCAAGGGGAGTCTGGTCACTGAGATCCTCTTTTCCTTCCAACCCAGCTTTGGGAACTCAAAGAAAACCTAGTCCCCACTCTGTCCCCGCCCCCCTCCTCAAGAGTCCCACTCATACTCTGCACTCCATGCTTAGTGGTCATGACTCTCCACTGGGAAGCAACATTCATGGCTTTCCTGTGAATGATCCTGTTATCTACCTGGCATTCTCTGTTCCCGCCACCTCCGTGCCACAGCATTGCACTGGGTTCAGGGCAGCCAAGAGTGGAGAAGAGACTTGTGTGATACTGTGTGATATCTCTTATGTGAAATTTAAAGACAGTACAAATGAATACACATGCGAAACAGAGACAAACTCAGGTTTAGGGGCTTCACTGGTGGCTTAATGATAAAGGACCTGCCTGCCAGTGCAGGAGGTGTGGGTTCGATCCCGGGTCAGGATGATCCCCTGGAGGAAGACATGGCAACCCACTCCAGTATTCTTGTCTGGAGAATCCCATGGGCAGGGGAGCCTGGCAGGCTACAGTCCATGGGGTCTCAAAGAATCGGACATAAGACACAAAGTGCCTAATGAATGTAACACGCGTGAAGCATCCTGAAATGTCACCTCCCCTCCCCACCCCACCCCAGGTCCATGGAAAAACTGTCTTCCATAAAATTGGCCCCTGGTGCCAAAACATTGGAGACCTCTGACTTAGAAGGCAGGGCGCTGAGGAATGATTGTCTCTGATGTGGAGGGAAGGGTATGCACAGAATTAGCCGGACCATATTATGTGCCGTAACTTCAAGGAACTGGAGTCTCGTCTTCTCTAGCTGTAGTTTTTAAGGCTACATTTTGGTGAGTGCTTGTCTGATTTGTTCTCATTACCCTATTCCCTAAGTCCTTGCTGTGGCCCTGGGTTATTTGATGGAGTCCTGGAGAGGTGGATGGGATAAATTGAGCGTGGCAGCAAGCCGAACGGCCACCCTAGACCCAAAGCCCTTCAGGGTTTTTGCTTAGATCCCATCAATCTCCTGCACTTTATATCTGCCTTTTCAGGTCAGCGGCATCACAGTGTAGGGCATCTGTGCCTGGATGACCAATTCCTAGTCAGTGAGATTCCCTGGCTTTGCAGCTCAGTTGGTCAAAGCAGAGTACTAACGAGATCAGTCATGGGTTTGATCCCTCCAGGAGCCAGTTAAGTCCAATCTGTCCCATTAACCCCATCTAGCAGCCTTAGGTCATGGGTGTATTTGGGTGAAGGAGTGTGAATGGCGGACCACTGCTGGGTGACCAGCTAGTCCCACTGACTGTGGGTGGGAGGTATTCTCTTTGAATGGCAGCAGAATGGGCGTTAGAAACAGCAACCACCAGGAGCTTGAAGCTGTTTCTCCTTCCCTGTGTTGAGGGTGGAGGTGGGGTAGAAATAGGTGTTTCTACTGTTACGAAAGGGTAGGCATTCCTTGTTTTGAAAAGTCTGCACCAAATCAAATTCCTGCCATGATCCTCATGATCTGGGTTTAAGGAGTGGCATTTCTTCTCAAAGTATCTTTAAAAAAATCGGCAGTCATGTCATGCATCAGGATGAATTTCTAAATGTAAATAAGATTCTCCCAGTAATTTATTTACATTTGTTTTCAGCACAACAAATGAGACATCACGTAGCTTCATAATTTTCCATGACCGAGTCACCAGCATGCAGTGTGTAATTTACCGTGATTTCAGATGCTTATCTGTAGATTTTTCAACAGGACTTTATAAGGCTTGAGCAAGAGAAAGAGATCCTCTGTGCCATCTCACTTCTTGCTCTCCTGGCCCTTGCTCTCCTACCCAAGTGTTCTGGGGCTCACTAAAATCTATTACGTTGTTCACATCTTTGAAGAATTGTACATAGAAGAGAGAAAAATATTGGTTTTTTATCCATTTCAAGTAGGGCTTGTTACACAGTAACACAACTCAGATATAAAAGAAGAGGTAGCAATATTTCCCTTTGGGTATTAGAATATATGAACTTGCATAAGTAACTGTTTTAGGCTTGTTTTCCTCGTTGTAAAATGCTATAGGAGAGAATCTTGACAGCTTAGCAATAGCATTCTAGATCAAGATGGAAGATGGACTATATGGAATGGGTCAGTGCACACTTTTCAAACCTTTACAAAAGTTTTGAGCGTTTGTTGTGTTTTTTTTTTTTTGTAATTTCGTATTTATTATTTTTACTTTTTTCCTTGTCACTTTTTCTTTTTCCACCTTTTTTTTTTCTTTTTGTTTTTTATTGAAATATAGTTGATTTGCAATGTTATGTTTCAGGTCTACAGCAAAGTGATTTTTTTACATATGTATACATGTATAGATATATATATTCTTTTTCTGATTCCTTCCATTGTAGTTTATTACAAGATATTGAATACAGTTCCCTGTGCTATACAGTCAATCCTTGTTGTTTGTTTATTTTATATATGGTAGTGTCCATCTGTTAATCCCCTATTAATTACTAGAGCTTCTCTGGTGGCTTGAACGATAAAGAATCTGCCTGCCATGCAGAAGACACAGGTTCAGTCCTTGTGTTGGAAAGATCCCCTGGAGAAGGGAATGAGTACTCACTCCAGGCAAGCATCCTTGCCTGGAGAATTCCACCAACAGAGGAGCCTGGCCGGCTATAGTCCATGGCATCGCAAAGAATCCGACCTGACTAAGTGACTAACACTTTCACTTTGAGTGTATGTTTGTTAATTCCCTACTCCTAATTTATTCCTCCCCCCGTCCCCTTTGGTAACCAAAAGTTTTTCCATGTTAGTGAGTCTGTTTTATAAATAAGTTCATTTGTACTAGTTTTTAGATCCCATATATAAATGATATTCTATAATATTTTTTTCTTTTTCTGTCTGACTCACTTTACCTTAGTATGATTATTCCAGATCCAACAATTTCATATTTATTTTTAAAATATGGCCCTATGATATTAGCCTTCCTTACTGGTTATTACCCAGGTTCAAAGTAAACAGGAAAAGAGTCTCTCAAATTCAGCATGAGCTACTTAGATACTATTTTCTCCTGAGGACTTCCCCTCCCCCTCTCTCTTCTTTATTCATTTGAGCAAAACAATGTAGGAGTGTCTGAGAAACTCTGAGACTTAGGGAAAGGCAGGAAAGATGTCATGTGGTTATTCTGTGACGTTGAGTGAGCCTGTGACCAAAGGTCCATGAAGAGTGATATTAGGTATCAGAGTTCTGGCCATTTCATCCAGGTACCTAAACGTGAACTATTCATAGCTTGGCCTTGCCCTGCTCCAAGCAACCATAGAAGTCAGTAAGTTAGAAATATTTTAGTTAGAGCTATGATGTAAAGAGAGAGTTTCTTAAGTATGCTCTTTAAATGAAAGTTTCTGGTTTTGTTCAGTAAACACATACCAAGAGCTTTCTATCGAATAGCCACCATAGGCACCAAGGATGAAAAAGATATAGACACCTCTCACTAGCACTTGCCCTGGTCCTCTTAATATAAAAGAAAACCTAATTTCTTAAAAGATGAGTAAAAGGCTCAATGTTTCTTAATATATGTCATTTCCTTTAATTATTTGTCCCAAATCTGCTTGAAATGTACGAGCTAGTAGTTTTATTGAATAGTATTTGAATACCTCAGACACTGGGCTTCCCAGGTGGTGCTAATGGTAAAGAATGTACCTGCCAATGCAAGAGACATACAAGACACAGTTTCGATCCCTGGATTGGGAAGAATCCCTGGAGAAAGAAATGGCAACCTGCTCTAGTATACCTGTGAGGAAAATCCCATGGACAGAGGAGCCTGCCAGGCTACAGTCCATGGGGTCACAAAGAGTCAGACACAAGTCAGTGTCTGAGCCACCTCAGACATAGATGTCGGTCCTGGCAGGCTGTTCTTTCAATAGTAACCTTGCATAGTCTAAAGCATTGTTCTGCTAGGAACATTTTTCTTCTAACCACAGATATGCTTGTAAGATATTTGTCAGGAGCTCTCAGCATTGGCGTGTAAGCAACTTTTATCTCCACAGACAGAAACTTCTTTGCAGGTGGTGGGAAGGTCATGCATTTGTGGACATTTTTGTGAGCCTATGTCTCCCTCTGAATCTTTCTCTACTGGAAAAACTTTCCAACTTGAAAGCAAGATCTCATTGGCCACATTCTAATGTTTGTCTGGTGCTGGTGATACCTGTTCGAATGCTGTGTATTTCTAATTTGTTTAATAGAGCGCAATTGAAAAGTAGAGATTCTTTTTTTCAACCTGAGCACTAAACTGTGTAGAGTTCTTCCACGAGAACCACAGATAAAGAACAAACTGACATGTTACCTTCTAAACCAAAGATCCAGAAACTTTTCTTCAACTTTAAAGTTGGTAGGTGGTTGCTTTTATATGCCTTTAATATCTAGAGTTTTGTAGAAAGCTATACAAAGCACTTTTATTCATAAATATTTTCTTTCTTTACTCAGCATGTGCTTTGCACAATGACTGAAGCAGTTGCCATACTGAGGATGCCTATGTGAAAAGTCAGGGAAAATAAGTCAACACGTAATTAGAGCGGGTCATTGTGCTTTAATGTGGCCCCTGTGACAATGTGATAAGTGCACCATAGCAACATATTTCAGATATGGCCAGTGATCAAAGGAGCTGTGAAGAAGTCATGGTCAGCTTCACAGATGAAGTTGTGTTTGGGAGGATGTGCACAGGGTGAGGAATGGCCACCTGGCAGATGCCCCTGGGGAGGGAAGTCATAGCAAAAAGGCCGGGGTGAGCAAAAGTCAGAGGTAAGATATTACTACACATTCCAAGAACTGTGAATCATCTGGCTGGACTAGGATGTGGGCTTTGTGGATTAGGAGGGAGTAAGCCCAGGAGGAGGAGGAGGCTGGAAAGAGAGGCCGAAACTAGATCATAAAGGGCTTTGTACATGATGTTGAGAAGTCTGATCTCTGTTGAGCAGAATCTTGAAAGGGCATTGAAAGATGTTTGCAAAAGGGCGACATGTGTAACTTTTCCTTTTAAAAGGATCAGTCACTCCTGGAGGGAGGACGGATTGGATGGAAGCAGGAAAGGCCAGTTCAGGAGGCTGTCAGGGGAGGGTACGTCTGTCCATCTTATTTTTGAGTGTCTGTCTTCCTGTTATACTGCAGAACCTGGCCAAACAACTTGGAGACTTTGGTGAGTTTTGATAGAAGAGCAGTGTGGGGCTTATCGGGGGCTCAGTGGTAAAGAATCCATCTGCCTATGCAGACGTCGCAGGAGATATGGGTTCGATCCCTGGCTCAGAAAGATCCCCTGGAGAAGGAAATGGCAACCCACTCCAGTATTTTGCCTGGAAAATCCCATGGACAGAGGAGCCTGGCGGGCTGCAGTCCATGGGGTCTCAAAGAGTTGGACATGACTTAGTGATGACAGAGCATGTACACACGCACGCACGCATGCGCGCGCGCGCGCGCACACACACACACACACACACAGTGTAAGGTGATGAAGATCAGGGTGATGAAGCAGGGTGATGAAGATCAGGGCGTATCAGATCAGGAAGGAAATTGAAATGAGAATAATTTAGTTAAGATGCAGAAAGGCAAAGGCTAGGGGTAAATTTAATAACTATTTCCATGGTAAAGTTTGGCTCCTATATATTAATTTATTAGTTCAGATCTAAAATCTGTTATAGTCCTGAAATCCAAAAGAAGTCGCTGTTAGCTTTTATGTTAAATTTATTTTTATAAATTGGCCTCAAAACTTTTTGGCAGCAAATTTTGACCTTCAGTGATGTCAGGCTAATTATATTCTTTTGTTTATTCCACAGTGTGAAGGGTTGTATCTTTTGCTATAGGAACAGTAGGGTGTCTGGCTGTGGCCCTGTGGAAGGGTCATGTAATTGGTGGGGTTGGCCTTTTGTTGATGTGGCTCTTATTGCTACCACTATTAACCATTACTGTCAACTAAAATATTACTGTCAACTATATAGCATCATACAGATTTTAGGATATTTAGTATCTTTCAATTTCTATTGATTTAGAAACAACTTATGGGATAGATACTATCATTGTGGTTGTTGTTGTTCAGTCACCCAGTCGTGTCTGACTCTTTGTGACCCCATGGACTGCAGCATGCCAGGCCTCCCTGTCCCTCACCGTCTCCTGGAGTTTCCCCAAGTTCATGTTCATTGCATCAGTAATGCTGTCTAGCCATCTCATGCCCTGACCCCCTCTTCTCCTTCTACCCTCAATCTTTCCCAGCATCAGGGACTTTTCCAATAAGTCAGCTGTTCACATCAGATGACAAAAATGCTGGAGCTTCAGCTTCACAATCAGTCCTTCCAATGAGTATTCAGGGTTGATCTAACTTATGCTTGACTGGTTTCATCTCCTCGCTGTCCAAGGGGCGTTCAGGAGTCTTCTCCAGCACCACATTTCAAAAGCCTCAGTTCTTTGACGTTCTGCCTTCTTTACGGTCCAACTCTCACAACTGTATGTGACCATTCGGAAGACCACAGCCCTGACTATACAAACCTTTGTCGGCAGAGTAATGTCTCTGCTTTCCAACACACTGTCTAGGTTTGTCGTCGCTTTCCTGCCAAGAAACAATCGTCTTCTGATTTCATGGCTGCAGTCACCATCTGCAGTGATTTTGGAGCCCAAGAAGAGGAAATCTGTCACTGCTTCCACCTTTCCCCTTTCTATTTGCCATGAAGTGATGGGGCCAGCTACCATGCTCTTATTTTTTTTTAATATTTAGTCTCAGATGCTATCATTACCTCGTTCTAAATACACGAAAAGAGTTGAGGCACAAAAACATTAAGCGATCTGATTAAAATAACGTATCTGGGGAAGAGTCGACTTGAAAATTAAATTCCAATTTTTTCTTTTTCTTTTTTCTAGATCTTTAAACAAAATAAGCAGAACTGTCCTGACAGTAGACATTATGATTTGCGGAATGGATTTCCCTGTCTTTATTTATTTATTTGTTTATTTTGAGTAGACTCTTTTCTCTGGGTATTTTGTAAATAAAATAACACTAGATTCAGTTGTGTCTGATGTGACTCAGATATGATCCCGTTCAACAGCGGCATGAATGATAACACTTTCGTTTATTCTCAATGTGAATGGGGCTGAGAAGACTTGTTTTTAATATTTGTATGCCCTTCTCCATGTGTGTATTGGCAATTTCCACTAGAATGTACCATGTTTTCCCCCTCCCTGGGGAGGCACTGTAGTGGAAAATCTAGCCCAGTGACCGTAGATTATGCAGTGCTCAGTACTCCGAGAGACAGTATAAGTACGGAGCTAGTTGTTGGATAAGATAACTGATGTCTACAGTTCTAAAAAAAGAAGCTTTTTACTTGTGTATCACTGCAAAACATTCTGTCCCAACTTCTGATCTATAGCCTGCTTATTGCTGAAGTCAACATCCTAATGTTACCAAAGAATAAAACCCTACATCACTTATTGATTTGCAGTCTGTTAAAAAGTGACAACAGGCTTTTTGGGTTATGTCTCTCAGAGAAAGAGTGCGCTTATTGGATTTTCAGCTTTCCTGTGTTGTATGAGGATAAACTACGTAGGCATATTCCTCGATATAGGCATCAAGCGTCTGAGTGGATAAATTAGGGTTTGCCAGTGAATTCTGTAAATATGAAAAAATATGTAAATATTTCACTCATGATGAATTTCTTAATTAGGTCGGCCAAACAGGTTCCATTGATGGAAAAATTTAACAGAATATCTAGCTTTTGGGGACATGATCGGTAGAATCAAAGAGAGGGGATAAAAGGGTAATATCTTTTGAGGGTGTCTTTTTACAGGGAACAAATGCTGAAATGCGATTTCCAGCCCAGATGTTGACCCCAAGTAATTATAAAAACAGTGGTGATGATAATGGTGAAGATAATGATGGAGAGGAGGAGAGAAGGGAGAAGAAGGGGGAAAAGGGGGAAAATAACAGCAATAAAAGCATTACCTGCATGAGGCCGCCTATCTAATGACAAAAGTGTTACCTGCATGAAGCCACTTATCTAATGACTTGGGAAGTCAAATGCTAGCTCATCTAGTTCAGTAATTTTTCCATTAGACGATCTTTAAGAGAAACAAAAGAAATGGTACCTATCTTTAAAAAAGTGTGTGGATGATGCTATACTTGTGATGAGCAAGCTGACAGCATCTCAGTGTATATTATGATGGTCTGTATCTCTGTCCTGTGTAGCATTTTGTTAGACTGAATGTTATTCTCCTGTCATCACAGTTTCCCTTTCCTAACCTCTTTGATCTGCCTGACATCTTTATCTATGTTCCAAGCTTTGTGATTCACTGGACTTACTGGATTTCTTAGTAAGGTCAGAAATACAGGTTTCCTTTTCAGTCTACTCCCTAAATGAGCTGTTTCAGCCATGGAAAGAAGATCAACCATCCTCTTCCTCAATATATTTCTTCCCATTCTTACTCTAAATCCGGCCATTAAACCGTGAGGTTGCTGGGACTCTGGTAGTCCAGTGGTTAAGAATCTGCCATCCAATGCAGAGGATGTGGGTTCCATCCCTGGTTAAAAAATTAAGATTCCACATGCCAAACGGCAACTGAGCCCGTATGCCATGATTAAGACTTGACACAGCTCCCAAAATTGAGGCTCTGGAAATATTAAACCTTCTCTGTCATGCATAATTAAGATCCTCTCTAATATCTTGTATCTTATATGTACCTTTTATTTAGTGAGAAAATATGATTTGGTGAGAGTTTATGAGTTTAGTCTATTAAGCAAATTTTCACACATATACTAAGATGACAATCATTTAGCAATACTGCATAGGAAAAAAAAATCCTTTGGTAAATCCCCATCCAACAGAATGATTAAAGAAACTTTGTGTGAACCATATTTCAAGAAAACAAATCAGTATTTGTATATATTTTACTCCTCCAAACTATGGCTTTAATTCATATTTAGATAGTATAAATCTCAAGCATTACCAAGAGAAAAAATTTGCTTTCCCAGTAGGGGTCTGGAGGATGGCCCTTAACAAATGCAAAATTTGACATTCATATAAAAGGGAGATAAGTAAGACCAATAAAGAGATGGTAGAATTGACTGCAGCCAGAAACGTATAAAGTAATGCCAACACATTCCCTGCACTATTTTCAGAAATCCAGGCGCTGACCTGGGCTATGTTAATATGGAGAATAGTGTGGCGAGGCACCCAGTATAAAGAAAACCAATGATTAGATTCAGGTTCCTAGGAAGCTGAGTTTGGAAGAGGGTCACTCTTCATTATTTGTAGAGCATATTCCTCCAGGGGGTTTCTGCTTTTTTAAAGTGATGTTTGGAAAGTATTCAGAATTTAGTTGCTTTTTGGACTGTAATGAATGCCTGAGGAATGAGCGTCCTAAAAATAATAAAAGATTTGTGTCTGATCAGTACTGGATGTGAAAGTCCTGCATTTCCCAACTGGCCAACAAGCTAGGAAAGATGAAGAATAAAGAAATGAATGGAATTAAGAATAATTGAACCCAACTTCAATCTAAGATAGCTAATGCATTTCCCATTAAACCTCATATATGTATTTTCTCATCTCTGGAGTTTCTTCTTTAAAAGCCTGGAATAAACTTGCCCAGGAAAAATAGCCCCGGGATTGAATTGTCAGACTCTCCAGGATTGTGCTAGTTGGGAATTTCTTTGGGAAGACCTTTAAATGTTCTTCATTACTTCAATTTCCTTACTTATATAATTTTATAGGGGCCAGTAACATAGGGGAAATGCAAATAACAACTGACCAGTAGGAGAAAACAATGTTAGAAAGCACTTGTTAGGAAGCAAAGTTACAAATACACATGCAGAACAGTACAGAACGAAAAACAATTGCAGATTTGGATAGGTATGTTAGGAAAGAGTCACTGAACGGTTTCCTATTAATTCTGGGGCACTTATACTATTTTTAAAATATCCCACAAACCTTTGCCTGACAAAGGAAGAGTACAAAATAAAGCCCTCGTCTCTGCAGTGACAGCTATTTCCATAGCAACCTGCCTGTCAATCACCACCCACTTCATTGAGCTTCAGAAAACACCCCCAGAAATAAATGTCAAAAGTCTTATGCCGTTTCCAAATTTAAATCAAACTTTAAATTAAAATAAGAACCCAAACACCCACAGCAGTCACAAAAGTAAATTTTATTTTGGAAGGAGAGAAAACGGGGGTAGAAACACAAAGGCCAAAGGAATCCTCCAAGCAGATGTAAAGAAGGAAAAGAAGGGAGGCTAGGTGCCCTTCACCCTTTCTTAACACGACTTGATCAAGTGTGATTGGAGGAGCCTCGCTGGTAACCCATCCATATCTTCTTTCTCTGGCTTTGATGGTTGGCTTTTGTTTTCATGACCATCTTATCATAGTCACTGTTTCCATTCCTCTGGTGTGCTAATGACTCAGCACCCCCCTCCCCAACTTTGATGATATGATGGTGAGGCAAGTAGCTAACTGCCAGGTGGAAGGATGTACTTGGTCACTCTTTTAGGGGGATTAAAGTAACACTGACTGGACCTCCTGACAATGAAAATCACCCATGTGACATTTTAAGTCCTGTTGTTAAACTATCCTCTAAGAATTTAGCATGAAGCAATTGCCACCTCTCTTATCTGGAGATAAACTCTATATAAAGCTTAATACCACACTTGTGGGGTATGCCATGTGACTTGACATAATGCTCCTAAGAGTTTGAAGTTACCTAGAAGTGGAACATTTTAAGGAACTCTGTTTTGTTTGAGACTATGGAATGATTGTTTGGAACTCTGCATTCAAATGGATATTGTTCCAAAGAATAGCAAGGAGAGATAAGAAAGCCTTCCTCAGTGATCAGTGCAAAGAAATAAAGAAAGCAATAGAATGGGAAAGACTAGAGATCTCTTCAAGAAAATTAGAGATACCAAGGGAACATTTCATGCAAAGATGGGCACAGTAAAGGACACAAATGGTAGGGACCTAACAGAAGCAGAAGATATTAAGAAGTGGTGGCAAGAATACACAGAACAACTATGCGAGAAAGATCTTCATGACCCAGATAATCACGATGGTGTGATCACTCACCTAGAGACAGACATCCTGGAATGCGAAGTCAAGTGAGCCTTAGGAAACATCACTATGAGCAAAGCTAGTGGAGGTGATGGAATTCCAGTTGAGCTATTTCAAATCCTGAAAGATGATGCTGTGAAGTGCTGCACTCAGTATGCCAGCAAATTTGGAAAACTCAGCAGTGGCCACAAGACTGGAAAAGAACAGTTTTCATTCCAATCCCAAAGAAAGGCAATGCCAAAGAACGCTCTAAACTACCGCACAATTGCACTCATCTCACACGGTAATATGGAGAAGGCAGTGGCACCCCACTCCGGTACTCTTGCATGGAAAATCCCATGGCTGGAGGAGCCTGGTAGGCTACAGTCCGTGAGGTAGCTAAAAACTGAGCAACTTCACTTTCACTTTTCACTTGCATGCATTGGAGAAGGAAATGGCAACCCACTCCAGTGTTCTTGCCTGGAGAATCCCAGGGATGGGGGAGCCTGGTGAGCTGCCATCTGTGGGGTCGCACAGAGTCGGACACGACTGAAGTGACTTAGCAGGATATTGTAGATGTCAGATTATCTTTCAAGTTCATTGTAGCAGACAGCAGAACTTTCTCTTTGATTGACATTGACACTTTGAGAAGGAAAACATTACATGAGTCCTTCAGTATGTTGAGGCCCATAGTTTTAGAGTTGCTTAAGTTCTCAGAGTTTCCTGTTACTCTTAAGGGCTTAGCTGTGAATGCCAAACAGAAATCAGGATAGAAATTTTTGTTGATTTGACTGACTGAGCTGGTTGTCATCGTGTGCAAACCAACAGTGATTTTAGCATAGAGCATAGGGGGGTAAGGGCACCAGTCTTGTGTTTAAGACTTAATTTCCAGTCCTACGTATGCCATTTTAAACTGTGTGTCTTTGGACTAATCATAGATCGTTTCTGGTCTAGATTTTCTTTCAAAGAAGGCAGTTGGGTATAAATAGTTCTCAACTTAGGATCCTTAGAAGAAGTGATGAAAGAATGATTCATTTTCAGGATTTTTAAAAGTGTAATGAAAAGACTTTGGAAAAGACCTTAATGCTGGGAAAGATTTAGGGCAGGAAGAGAAGGGGATGACAGAAGATTGATGGTTGGATGGCATCACTGACTCAGTGGACATGAGTTTGAGCAAACTCTGGGAGATAGTGAAAGACAGGGAAGCCTGGTGTGCTGCAGTCCATGGGGTCACAAAGAGTTGGACACAACTCAGCAACTGATCAACAGTCATAAGATCACAATGTGCACAAACTGACTAAAACATCTCTTTGTTTTTGCTTTTGGGGTTACATTATCCAAGAGGATTCAACTCCAAAAGGACCCTCTCCCTCTTATCTGCCTGTCTTTATTATTTTTGCAACACTGAGTCTTACAAATTACAAATTCTGCCCAGCAATAATATAGCTTTTTATTAATAAAAATATAGCAGATATTATTAACTAAATGCAGACTGAGTGTCCAATACAAACCAATAGGATTCATGGGGGAAAACGTTAAAAGGTGTCAGGTGGTCCTTGGTAGTAAAAAGTCCAGAGTCTGTTTTGCTATGTTTAGCTCAGTAATTTCAAAGTGGTGCACCCTTTATGATGGCAGCTAGAAATAACGAAATACTTTCCTCCCTTCACAGGCACTATATCTAAATTGTCAGACAGCATCATTCATGAGAATAAAGTATTTTTGGAGTAAATCAACTGGGTGATACAGTATGTGATTAATTCCTTAACGAACACAATCTGTTTTTTTTTTTTCCAGGACATTAGATTATATGCCAATGTTACTCTATTTGAAGAAATCGTAGGGAAATCTTGAGTTGGGTACCATTTGCCTTGTTGTGAATTTGGTCAGTAATTCATTCTGCTTTATTTTAAAATTCTCTCTATGGAGCAGGAAATGGCAACCCACTCCTGTGTTCTTGCCTGGAGAATCCCAAGGACGGGGAAGCCTGGTGGGCTGCCGTCTATGGGATCGAGCAGAGTCGGACATGACTGAGGTGACTTAGCAGCAGCATCTAAAAGGATTAAAAAATTTTTCACCCCTGAAATTTTGAAAACCTTGTTTACCACTTTGTACATTTCTAAGTTGACATCTTAACACTTCTGTCATAGATGGCTGCAAAGGATGTATTTTCTGGCATAATATATTGCATGTGTGCTTTAAATATATAGTTGACAAAATCTTGAAAAAAATAAAATAAAATAAAATAAAATTCTCTCTAAAATGTGTTCAAACAGACAGGATAAATAAACTGGGTAAAACATACCCCATCTGTCAGTTCTACTTTGTAGAAATTATTAAGAATAGAGCACTAGGTATTAAGCGCTCTTCTGATATGATTCTGTATCTGGTCATTTCCCTCTCCAAAATGTAAATGACGTTGCAATGCCAATAACAAATGAATTACTGATTATAAGTTCTCTGAGTTGTGGTTAGATTGAAACTAGACAGAAAACAAGCCTAATGGTAGTTAAAACATTAGCCATGAGACAAGAAGGTAAAACTTATACACACATATTAATTTATTATTTTTAAAGTTTTTTGCCTTTTCAAAACAAACCTCTCCCAGATTCATTTTAACAGAAGAGAAACTTTTGTTTGTTGAATAAAATTATTTGTACTTATTGTCTTGTTTATTCTTCTCAACAGTGTAAACTAAGCATTGTTTCCCCATTTCGCAGATTGGGAAACTAAGACTTGATCAGTCTAAGCTAGAAAGTGGTGGAGCCACTTGGCAGAGCCAAATCCAATTCTTTTCTACTGACTCCATGGTCTATCCTTCCTCCAGCATTCTACGTCACTGAAAATTAGTTTTGGTATTTCAGTCAAGTGAAAATTTTCAGTGTATGTTTTTGTAATTTCCTAATAGAGTTTTTTTTTTTTTAAAAAAAACTTATTGGAATATAGTTGCTTTTCAATGAAGTTTATGCTGTACAGCAGCGTGAATCAGCCATAACTGTATACATGTATCCTTTTCTTTGGGATTTCCTTCACATTTAAGCCACACAGAGCACCGAGTAGAGTTCCCTGAGTTATACAGGAGGTTCTCATTAATTATCTACCTTGTACATGGTATCAGCAGTGTCAGTGCCAATCTCCCAACTCCTCCCATCCCCTCTTCTCCCCTTGGTGTCCAAAGGGTTGTTCTCACCAGTTATGTCTCTATTTCTGCTTCGCAAATAGATCCGTCTCCCAATATAGTTTTATCTAGTCTGGTCATGATCTTAATACTAATTTAGGGGTTAAGTTCAGATAAAAATGAATGTCGTAAACAGTTGCTAACTGCTGATCACTAGAGTATCTGGATGTTAGAAAGTATAACAGTTATCTGTCACTGAATAATGAATAACCCCAAAAGTTAGTGACTCCAGAAAATGACATGCTCATTCTTGTGCTTTCTGTGGATTGGAAATTTAGGAAGAGCTTGGTTGGGAAATTCTGGATTGGGGTTACTCACAAGGTTCTGTGTTACTAGGAAGTTGCAGTAGGTTGTCGGGCAGAATACAGCCACAGGACGGCTTGAAGAGGGCTGGAGGAATCACTTCCAAGTAGAGCGGGCAAGTCAGCGCTTCTCCCTATGGTCCTCTCCCCATAGTGTGGTGGCTGGCATCCCTCTAGACCAACTGATTCTTGGAACAAGGCAGAAGCTATGATGTCTTCTATGACCTCACTTTGGGAGTCACACATTGTCACTCCAGCCTTAATGAAGTGGTCACATTGTCCAGCCCTAATTCTGCTATTATTTACTACTCACACAGAGATGTAAATATCAAGAGACAAGGGTCATCACAGCCCATCATGGAGACTGGCTACCAGATACACAAATACTGTACATATGTAATTTCATGATAATTTTATATTAGTACTGACCCCTTAATTATAAAGAGTAGGAAATAAAATCCATATTTAAGCTCTTGTAACTTTAGGGAAGAATCTGTTTTAAATGAATATTATGCAATGTGTATAATTTGTCTCTTTCTGAAAAAAATATATACACACACAGGTGCTGATTTGGAGGTTTGAGCTTGGCTTGTTTCTAGTAGAGATTCATTGTGAAGGGACATTTGTGTTTAGCTGCTCAATCATGTCAACTCTTTGCAGCCCCATGAACTGTAGCCCACCAGGCTTCTCCATTGAATTTTCCAGGCAAGAATACTGGAGTGGATTGCCATTTCCTATTCCATGAGAATCATCCGGCCCCGGCGATCAAACTCCTGTCTCTTTCATCTCCTACAGATTCTTTACCACTAGTGCCGGCCTGAGAAGTCCCACAAAGTAACCGAAAAAAAAAAAAATGTTTTTTTCTTGTGCTGAAAGCTTTTAAGATTTATTCTTGTGGCACTTTCCAAATATGCAATACAGTATTACTGACTTTGGTCACGATGCTGTATGCTATATCCCCATGAGTTACCCATTTAGTAACTGGAAGCTTGTTCCTCTTGACCCCCTGTACCCATTTTGCTCCGCTGCCCCACCACCTCCCTTCAGGTAACCATCATTCTATTCTGTGCCTATTAGTTTTGTTTCGCTTACTTATTTGTTTTATTTGTAGATTCCACATATAAGTCAGATCATATGATATTTGTCTTTCTCTGTTTTTATTTTCCTTAGCTTAATGCCCTCTATTACCATCCATGTTGTTGCAAATGGCAAGATTTCATTATTTACAATTGCTGAAAAATATTCTATTTTATATGTATGTTTCTGCTCTAACCACCTGGCCTCCTTGCTATTCCCTGAGCTCTCCAGCCTTGCTCCTATCATATGGCCTTGGCACTACCAGAAATACTCTTTTATATATCCTTGTGATGTACTCCTTCCATAATTCAAGTCTTTCTCAAACTGTTACTTTTCCAGTGAGGTCTGCCCTGACCATCCTGTTTTAAATTACTGCCCTCTACCTAGAACAGTGAACCTGAAACACAGTGGATGCTCAGTTGTTTTTTTTTTTATTATTATTGAATTAAAAAATTATTGGTGGAGCTATAAGGAGATGCCAATACTGCTTTTTCTGCCCAAGGCAGTTTGGTACCTTCCCCTTGGCTCTTTCCAGATACTGATGCTTGGCCTTTTACAGTTTGAGAGAGTCTCTAACCACAGTTATCAAGTGTGGGTGTGCTTTATTTCTGTGGGAGATTTCCTGTCATTCAGAAACCAGCACTCTTTTCATCCTCATATCTTTAGAGTTTCAACATAAAGGAGAATAGAAGAAAAGGAAAACACTTCTACTAGACATATTATGGGGGGCAGGTTGATACTATCTAAGGGAGGAAATTAATTGAGCCATTTCTGTAGACATTGGGGAGATGGTCTCTCTCAGAGTTAAAAAGCAGCTTGGGCACATTAAAGTATAGGGTGCCTGTATGCACTTTATGATGACCTTAGCTTCTGACCTTGTCTTGCTTTTATTTCTCTATTAAATCGAGATATATCTCATTGGGGCCACCATCTTACATGACACAGCATGGTTCATTTTGCTTCGTGTGAACAAAACTGTCTCTGATCGCATAGAAAGATTTATCTTTGACGTGTGTTTTGCGTGACCAGTCTTTAGACTGAAGTTTCCATCAGCATGGATCTCCATGGAATGGGAACAAAGTGTGTGGACCCTTGCCGTGCGGGCTGACTGCTTTGCTGAGCTCTGTCTTCCCAAACCCCAAACTCATGTCTTGCCGTCTCAATGGGTTTCTAGTGAAATGTCCCTACGTAGTCCTTCACTTGGAATTAGTGCTGCAGGAGACAACTGAGCTTTTACATTGTATGAAACAGCTAAAGAAATAGAAACTTTATGAATGATTCGCTGTCATGGTTTGGATTGTGTTCCCCCTAAAGATGTTGAGGTTCTAACCCCTAGTTCTTCAGAATGTAATCTTAATTGGAGATAAAGTCTTCGCAGATGCTTAAATTGAGATGAGGTCTGTACGGTGGATCTTAATCCATTGTGACTAGTGTCCCTACCAAAGAGGGAAATTTAGACAGAGAGCGAGACATAGGTAGAATGCCAAGGGAAGATGAGTTTATATGGGCATAGGCCAAGGAACTCCAAAGATTGCCAGCAAATCAGAAGCTTTGGAGAGAGGAACAGAACGGATTCACCCCCTTGGTTTTCCTAAGGAACCAGCCCTGATGACATCCTTGATTCTGGCCTTCTTGCCTCCAGAACCGTGAGACAATAAATTTCTGTTGTTTATGCCACCAGTCTGTGGTACTTTGTCACAGCAGGCGTAGCAAACTAATACAGTAATTATTCACTTATGTATCATAAAGCAAGCATTAAGCAGCACTTGGATGACACTACAACAATCCACTTAGCACATTTTCATGTGAAAAAACTTGGGTATAAGCAGAGATGTATGAGATAGATTATACTCATATAATGAGGTAATTACTAAACCCACATTTCCATGCAATGCGCTTCTTTACTTACAATGGCTTGATATTGACACACCTGCTATGAAATGACTAGTTATTATTTGAAGGCATGAAGACGTATTACTCCCTTTAGAAGCAAACATGGAAATGATCTTGTGTAATCTCTTCATGTTACAGAAGATCCTATGAAGAATCTGGTCCTGCGAAGGAAAGCTACTCATTCTTTTCTCAGTGAAGCTAGAAAGGAATGGCTGGATACAAGATTCCCAACCATGCTTCTCTTTTGAAACCAAATTTCCTCTCTTAAAAAATATGAATCATTACAGAATAGGTACTCAACCCATGTTTGCTGAATGAATAAATGAACCTGGAGATTTTTGAGCCAGGCTTTAGAGTTTCGGGAAACTACCATATATATTTCATTAGCTTAAGCATAGAAGAATTTTACCTCTTAGAATAGAAAGATAATAGGGCCTGGGCTGACCTAGCATCCCAGTGTACCCACACTTTGTTGTGTGAAGTTAGGCAAATTAACCTTTTCAAGCTTAGTCATATCATCTTCAAATGCTATGTACACCTTGCAAGAGGTGATATGAGATAAGGATACCTGGGAAGGTTACTGTTAAGTGTAAGATAATGTAAAATGTAAAGAGCTCCTCACACATACGTGTTTAATAGTAGCTGTTTTGACTTAAGCATCTTTTATGACTTCACATACCTCAACTATGTGGTCAATATGGCAAATGCAGTTGATCCAGCTTTCTTTTAATAATGAGGAGGTGTGAACCCCATTCTAGCTCTAATTCTTCTTTCATCTTTTTTTTTTTTATAGTTGCTTTACAATGTTGTGTTAGTTTCTGCTGTAGCCACTTTGGAAAACAATATAGAGGTTCAAAAACTAAAAATAGAACTTCTGTGTGTGTTCAGTTGCATCCGACTCCTTTGCCACCCCACGGACTGTAGCACACCAGGCTCCTCTGTCCATGGGATTCTCCAGGCAAGAATACTGGAGTAGGTTGCTGTGCCCTCTTCCAGGGAAATCTTCCTGACCCAGGGATCCAACCCATATCTCCTGCATTGGCAGGCAGGTTCCTTACCACTAGCCCCAGAACTACCGCATGACTCAGCAATCCAACTCCTGGAGATATACCATGAGAAAACCGTAATTCAAAAAGATACATGTACCCTAGTGTTCACGGCAGCCTTCATCTTTTCTTTATCCAAGATCTGGACATTCTAATGTAGATAATTGGGCTTCCTGGATGGAGCAGTGGGTGAAGAATTCACCTGCAATGTAGGAGACACAGGAGATGAGAATTTGATCCCTGGGTCAGGAAGATCCCCTGGAGGACGGCATGACAACCCACTCCAATAACTTGCCTGGAGAATCCCATGGACAGAGGAGCCTGGTGGGCTACAGTCCATGGGGTTGCAGAGAGTCAGATGTGACTGAACATGCACGCACATGCAGGTAACTGGGGCTGTGTGGTCCCTAGAGAGTGAACCTGAGTGGTTCACACAAGAGTCCTAGTCACAGTTTTCTCTTTTCTGATGCATTGATGTGTCCTCCCACAAAAGAGAGTCATAGATAGTCACAGGTAATAGTGTGTGATGATTTGAGTAGCCTGCAGGAAAGGAAGGTACGCTGGCTCCAGTCCATGGTTCTTGGATTGCACGAACCAAATCAACATGAATGTCCACGTTTGGTAACGTTTCCTGAAATAGGCTTTAAAGGCCAAATAGCACCCAGGTTCTCTTGGTGATCACTTACCATTTTCTCATGCATTTTTCATAAATCATATACATTTATCAGAACTCATTCTAAATTCATTTATATTTTTCTTACTAGTCCAATAACTTGGGGTTTATGAGCTCTCAGTGTTCATTTCATGCTGTAGGAAGGAATATTTCTACTTATGCTTATAAATAGAGTGATTAGGAGTAGACTCATCTATGCACACTGCTGAGACTGAAATCACTGAAAACTGATTCTTAATTGTGATAATATAAATAATAAAATGTGAGCAAAATGCTAAATTATGTAAGGATAATGGGACAATAGAAATTATTGTAAGTGGCTTTACAGTTGCAAAATGAAGTAATGTCTAGATAAAATATGCCATTTTCAAACCTAATTTTAGACCAGTATCGCTCAGTGAAATGAGGTTAGTATAGTAAAATAATAAGAATATAATTGTCCCACATCCAAACAACAATGGCAAAGGTATAAGAAAAGCATGGGAACATTTGAAAGTTCATTTTTAGCTGCTTTTGTTTTTTTTCCCCCTTTGTCCTAACTTTTTCCTGCAGCTTTAAGAAGTAGAGTCATAGACAATGTTAGTATCAATTCTTCAGGTAAATCATCTCTTTTACATTTTAGATATTTAGCTTTTCTTGCATTTTATTATAAGAAACAATTGCTTGAAAATAGAGTCTTTGTTTCATAAGAGGTTAGCTGCTTCCACTTGCAATCACGATCCTTTGTGATATTAAAATTAGCTCTTTAGCAGGAACTCTGATGTCACCAAGGTGGAGATGCGGCAGCAGTAAGTAGCAAGGGGATCAATCTTTAGGAAACAAAGATCCTGTTTTCATGCAAATACCTTCAGTGATTAGAAAAAGAAAAAAAAAAAATTAAACATGGGTGGAAGAGCTCTTGGTTTTACATTTCTAGAGAAATTGCTGCATGTTATTTAGCCCTGCAAACCGATGACCTTTACAATTCTCTCAAGGTTAATGGTGTCCAGGAAAATGGTAGTGTGATAATTTGGGTTTCTGGAATGTCCCACTGACTTAGAGTGTGTGTCCCTCAAATTTGCCAGCATTTTGTTCGGTGGAGGAGGGTGGTGTTGATTACAAAATGTATCTGAAATCCCTCTGTCCTTATTGGAAACTCCTATTTCAAATCATGCAAAGTGTATGAGCAAAGATGACCTCAGTGGGAAAATTGTATACATTCTCCCTTTTATTCAAATTAAATAGGAGAGCTAGAATTTGTAGCCCAAATATAAAATAGCAAAGGATTTTTTTTTCCCCAGGGAATCTCTAGTATAATATCGTAACTCTTCAAGTCTAAGATATTTATAGCCAGCAAATGTCAAAAGTTGGGGATTCAGGGACTTCCTTGGTGGTCTAGTGGTTAAGACTCTGCACTCCCACTGCAGACAAATACAGGTTCCATCTCTGGTTGGGGAACTTAAGATCCCGTGGGCTATGTGGTGTGGCTGAGAACAAAACAACAGCAACAACCAAGCTGGGAATTCAGTAGGACCTTGTTACTGAAATATGCATCTAAAAGGTCTGGTCTCTGTCTCCTGGTAGACAGCAAAGTGAGGCTGTTCACTCCTGTGCTGAGGGTCTGGGGAGGAAGAGCAGGGTGTGGGTGTGTGTTTCTGTCCACGGGGCTCCACATGAAGTGTCTGCTACCTCCCTGCATGACTGTGGTCGACTCTGCAGGGCCGCTTCCAGGAGCTCTTGTGAGGCCAAGTGTTTTGGTGTTATCAGGAGGGGCTCATTATACCAAGGGAATCAATTTAGAATGACTTTAATGGGATTGGGAGTCAAACTGCAGTCTAGCCCTGTGACAAAGAGAATTTAAAGTACCCTGTATTTATTATGCCTTTCTCTCTTTAATTACATCTGCCTTTAATATTCTACTGTTAGCTCCTTTAATGTTTTTCTTCTCCACGTTTTTGGCATTTTTATGATTTGCAGTTCCATTCTAAATGGGCACATGTCATAATGTCATCTAATTCTATTGAGAAAGATGCCCCCGTTTCCTGTGGCTTTTGTCCAAGCCACACTATTACTTTTGATTCTGATATTTTTTCTTCACAGATTATGTAGGCTATGCAGTATAAAGCAGAAGATTCTTTCCAATTTTAAGAAGATTTAGTGCTTTCTCTTGCAGTCTCCTTGGGGGTATCGGTGACGTGTTTGACAGTCAGGTCCTTCACACCTAATACAGGGTCTGGCCACTGAGAGTACTTAGTGTTTGTTTGTCGAATACATGAGCGAATGAAGGATATCAACATTCTAATCACATACTATTCTTAATATTAATATAAAATCGAGTTTTGCTCTCAGTTGACTGGCTGGGGAAGGACCCAGCACTTTTGGAGTGTAACGAATACATAACATGTTAGAGTGGAGATCCAAGTCCAGGTATCTTTTTAAAACTTTTCACCTTATATTGGAATATAGCTCATTAACAACACTGTGTTAGTTTTAGGCAGACAGAAAAGGGACTCAGTCATACATATGCATGTATCCATTCTCTCTGAAACTCCCACCCTATCTCGGCTGCCACAGACATTGAGCAGAGTTTCCTGTGCTATACAGTAGGATCTTGTTGATTATGTATTTTAAATATAGGAGTAGGTATGTGTCAATCCCAAACTCTCTTACTATCCCTCCCCCCAGCCTTCCCCCCTGTAACCATAAGTCTGTTCTCTAAGTCAGCTTTTGTTTTGTAAATAAGTTCATGTGTATCATTTATTTTTAGATTCTACATATAAGGGATATCGTGTGATACTTCTCTTTCTCTGACTTGCTTCACCCTGATGCTGGGAAAGATTGAAGGCAGGAGGAGAAGGGGATGACAGAGGATGAGATGGCTGGATGGCATCACCGACTTAATGGAGATGAGTTTGAGTAAACTCTAGGAGTTGGTGATGGACAGGGAGGCCTGGCGTGCTGCAGTCCGTGGGGTCTCAAAGAGTTGGACACAACTGAGCAACTGAACTGAACTGAATTGACTGACTTCACCCAGTATGACCATTAAAAAATATTTTATTCTTTTTGGATATTCCTTTATTTTTCCTCATTCATTCATTCCTTGATCTATTCAACTGTCAAAATAAGACCCTTACTGAGTGCAAATTACCTTATCACACTGTCCTCTCTTTCCTTTTTCTTCCTGTTCTTTTGTACTTTTCCTCTCATTTGTCCACATATGTCTTTTGATGTTCACCCTTCTTTTTCCCCGTGTCTTACCTTTCTTTCAGTGATCCAATGGATTCCACTATCTTCAGATAATATCTTGCCTAAAACTTTTCAAGCAAAGGATAAATTGCTCTTTAAAAAAAAGTAAATAAAAGCTCTCCCCAAAAGGCTAGTATTTGATTTTCCTTGGTAACCTGCCTCTTGAATCCTGGCTTGCAGTGGTGGTCCTCTCTCTATTTCTGTTGTTCTTTGCTTTATATGCAGAGAGGTCTATACCAAGACAAAAAAAAATAAATANTGCTCTTTAAAAAAAAGTAAATAAAAGCTCTCCCCAAAAGGCTAGTATTTGATTTTCCTTGGTAACCTGCCTCTTGAATCCTGGCTTGCAGTGGTGGTCCTCTCTCTATTTCTGTTGTTCTTTGCTTTATATGCAGAGAGGTCTATACCAAGACAAAAAAAAATAAATAAGATATGACTAGGATACAAGGTTGGTTTATAATAGAACAAAAAAGTTAGGAGGAATATAGTCATGAAAGAGAAAATGCTATAAGCCATTTAAAACTTTTCTGAACTCATTTATTTATTCATTAAAATAAACCACAGGGACCATATTAGTATGGGGAAGGAAATGGCAACCCACTCCACTATTCCTGCCAGGATAATCTCATGGACAGAGGAATCTGGTGGGCTAAAGTCCATGGGTTGCAAAGGGGTAGACACAACTTAGCAACTGAACAACCATATTAATGACCAGTGCACGAAGATCAGCCCCTCCTAAAGGGGATAATATTCTGCTATAGTGTAGTACATTACGTGATAGGGCTATATGAACAACACCCAACCCAGAACTTGAAAGGGTGAGGTTACACCTTTGAAAGAAATAGTTACCCTGAGTCAAGAGGATGCTTTCATAAGAATGAGGAAACATGGTGGAAGGCAGGAATACAGGCCTGGCAGTTGGAAGCCTCACAAGAATGGACGTGATTGGGGTCTGTGGTTTCCGTGATGTGAACACAGAGGCCACGGTGGTGAAATCGTCAAGGTCTTATTGGAGGTTCTAGAATATAGACCCTGTCCGGAAGTGGTGGGGAGCCGCTGAACAGTTTTAAGCAGGGCAGTGGTGATCTGGAGTGTTCACAGAGAGGGACTAGACTGCAAATCTCAGACAAGGACTTAGGGAAAGGTTGCAGTATTCAAGGGGAGCGATGGTGGTCTCCCTTCCTAAGAAGGTGGTGATGTCAATGGAAATAAGTGATGAATTCAGGGTATATGAAGAGTAGAGATGGATAAGCTATGCTGATTTAGGGAGGCAAAAGATGAAGGAGGAGCGGGGGTGAAGGGTGGCATTCAGTCTCTTGGGTTCTGAGGAAAGGTATGATTTCTGAGCGGTCGTCTCAGTTGTCTTTGGTCTTTAAGTGCAGGCTCGTGTTCCTGAAAGCCTCCAGATTGACATCCCTGAAGACTGGTGTCATCTTCTGTTTCATCACAGTGCTCTTCATCACAGTGAACAGCCTGGCTGGCTTCTGAAGATGCTCTCGTCTGTTTGCAGAAATTCTGCCCAGCGAGAGCTGGACCACAGAAGGGTGTAGGCACACTCTTAAGCTGTTGAACAGTTTTGATTGAATTGAGTGCTGTCAGATCAATGGTTACAATATCTGTCTCACTGTCCGTTATGGATGAGTTTGATCAAAATAGTTGTACCAGGATATATGTACGTGTGTGTTGATGTGTGTGTGTGCACACGTATGTTTATATATGTGAATCCTCAGTGTGCACGTGAGTGTGTTCGTGTGTATCTACATACAGATGCTTCTCTTCTGGTTCCCCTATCACTGGGAGGATTTCAGTGCCTTTGAGATGACAGTGGTCCTTTGTGATATGGGGAACTAGGAACTGGGAAGCAGAGAGGAACCACTGATCCATTTCCCCAAAAGAACACCAAGCAGTTCTCAGTTATAATGATTTTTGTTCACTGCTAAAAGTCTGGACTAAATTTGAACTGGTGACTCCATAGCCCATTACCAGTCCCCTGAGATGTGTAATCCACTTTAAAGATACATTTTAAATAGCCTACTATGGGAAATGTGGTTAGCAGACTCAGAGATATGCTTCTATTGCAGAACTCTCAGACATGCACTCACAGATTTAAGAAAGAAATCTTTGCAAGAAGTAAAATGCGCATGGAAGAGATGATTCATTTTATTAGAGCAATTAAAACATTGGCTCCAGTTTGCATCTATCGCCCTCCTAGAATAAAAGTATATTGGAGAAAAAGCTATATTTACCTGGAGATAAAATTTAAAATATAAGGAAGATAAAAGTCCATTTTTTTTTTCTGAAAGAAGTAACTGAAAAAAATTTGCTGTAGGTTATAATTCAGGCAGAACCTCATCATTATGGACCAGGAGGCTGAGTGAGGTCATTGTGGAACTGGAGCCAGAGTGAGCGCAATCTCTACCCAATATTTTTTGAGGCACAAGTGTAGCCAGGAGTGAGTCATTCAACAGGGTATCTCAGAGGTGGAGGGTCTTGGATATAAATGGGCAAGACTGCGGTACAGGAAAATCTGTCACCTTAACCTTGGATGTGCCATCGTCGTCTGGGTGAGTACACAGGACTCAGCCTCCCCGGTTCCAGTCCCCGCCTCAGGCCAGGTCCACGCTGCACTGATGTTTCAGGTGACTCAGAGAGGGCTCGTAAATCTCCAGATCTCTGCTCCCAAACTCCAAGTGATATGACCTTTCCTTCCTGGGTGGCAGACATGCTGTATAAAAATAACATGGGAAGTGGTTACTCCGGGTTGACTTAGCTCATTGTCTTCCGCTGAGAATGTGCCAGGGAGGCGAGAGCTGGAGAGTCTGGTCCTCTCAAGGAAAGGTAGGAGAGGGAAGGGGAGGGGGGGACTTTCCCTCACCTTGTTTGTTTCTTCAGCACGTGTCAGTTTGGGGTACCAAAAGAATGTGGGACTTAGGGAGATACAGGTGCAGTCTCTTGGGGCTAAACATACTAATTTGCAGAGCTGTTTTAAAGGGTGAATGAAATCATTCATTCACCAGCTGTTTATTCAGTTTTTACTAAATTTCTCAAGAACCAAAAGTGAATAGTATAAAGTCACTGCTCACATGGGGCTCACTTTCTAGATTTAAGAAATGATTGAACAAGTAAATATACAAAAGATCAGCAGGTGGGTGATAAAGCAAGGTAAGGAGTGAGAGGAACTCAAGAGTGATGTTTCTTTATTTTTTTTATTTCTAATTTATTTTTTGAAGTATAGTTGATTTACATTGTTATATAAGTTGCTGTTATACAGGAAAGAACTCAGTTTTATATATATATATATCCTTTCAAATATTCTTTCCATTTTAGTTTATCTCTGTGCTATATAGTAGGGCCTTGTTGTTTATCTCTTTTTAATATACTAGTTAATATCTGCTCATCCCAAGCTCCTAATTTATCCTTTCCCTCTTTTCCCCTTTGATACCCGTACGTTTGTTTCCTATGTCTGTGAGTCTGTTTCTGTTATGTAAGTAAGGTCCTTTGTATCATTTTTAAAAATATATATATATAAGTGATATGGTATTTGTCTTTCTCCCTCGATTTACTTCACTTAGTATGATAACCTCTGGGTCCATCCATGTTGTTGCAAATGGCATTATTTTGTCCTTTGTTATGGCTAAATAATATTCCACTGTATACTTGTATCACGTCTTCTTTATCTTTTTGTCTGTTGATGGATATTTAAGTTGTGTTCATATCTTGGCTGTTAATAAAAAGTGCTGCAGTGAGCACTGGGGTGCATGTATATTTTCCAATTAGAGTTTTTACCAGATATATAATCCCAGGAGTGGGATTGCTGGATCATATGGTAACTCTGTTTTTAGTGTTTAAGGGAACTTCCATACTGTTCTCCGTAGTGACTGCACCAGTTTGCATTCCAGTGGTGCTACTTTGCATGCATGTGTGTGCAGTTGCTCAGTCCTGTCTGACTCTTTGCAACCCCGTGGATTGCAGCCCACCTGGCTCCTCTGCCCATGGGGTTTTTCAGGCAAGAATATTGGAGTGGGTTGCCGTTTCCTCTTTCAGGGCATCTTCCCAACACAGGGACCCAACCTGTATCCCTTAATGTCTCTTGCATTGGCAAGCGGGTTCTTTTCTGCTGCTACTTTAGATGTCGTGATTAAAGGAAGTCTGGATGCAGGAGGTGACATGATACTGTGATCTACTGTGTTAAGTGGAGAGTACAAGTAAGTGTTTAGCACAGTGGATTGTACCTGATTAGCAATTAATCAGTGGTCACTATTGTTCTAGTCCCCATCATCATAATCCTTGGTCCTAATGTTACTTGTGTGCACTTTTGAAATTAGGGGAGCCTGTAAAGTCTTATAGGAAGCTCTGTTTAGAGCGTACTTAGAATTATTTATCTGTATATATAAATATGTTTTGCTATTTTCAGTTACATTTTAACTTTGGAGATAGCTAATAATATTTAAGGGAAAATCAGCAAAAGCTTATTGTTCTATGTGGTTAAATAGTTTGCAATTTCCTCTCCCCAACTTCAGTACAATTAAATATTACTTACCCACCTACTTTGTGTCAGACATTGTGCTAGGCACTGGGAAGCAAAAAATGTAAAATTGAGTCTTGGCCCTCAAGAAGCTTGGAATCTGTTCCCCCCCCCCTAAAAATTCATCACTCATGTACTCTGTTTGACTCAGACCTGCAGGAGAGTTTATATGCTGACAAGGCTTTAGAGAGTTTAGAAAAAAAAAAAGCTGCATTTGAGTGTTAACTTTGATGTTTGTTTAGTTCTATAAAATATGTAAGAGGTCTGTCCATTAGTGAGTAAGACTTTCAAAAAGCTTTCAGAATCCCATGTCACAAGTCGTCGTTAAGTATTGCTAAAGGGGAGTCACAGAGACTGACAGCTTGGAAACTTAAGCACAGTATGTGGTTTAGGCTGTGTGGCCAAAGCGAAGCCCCCATCTCCCATCTTAACTGAGGTCATGCAGGGCCAGCTGATTCATCCAGTCTGAAAAGTCCAGGCTGCATGGGAATCTGCAATCCACTTGGCGATACTCTATTATCCTTTGGCCTTTATAAGCAGCATATCACACCCTGTCTGGAGAAAGTTGGGGATGAAAATCTCAGCCTAGGTATAGTTCAGTGATGGAATGAAGTGGGATTTATACCAGAGAGACACATATAGGGTACATGAAGTGGCACAAATAAAACACACCTGGAAATTGCTTTCCAGAGTCTTATTTTTTTCTTGTTTGTTAGTCTGTAAGTTTACTTTGGTAGCAAGCGTGGCACCTATTCAGAGAAGTCTGTATTGATTATGTTGCTGAACCAGATTTCGGTCCACTCTCCTGCTCACAGCAAAGCCAGTCTGCTGACACCAATCTATTGTGTTGAAGGAAAGTGCAATGTTTATTGAAGATACCAAGCAAGAAGTCCAGGTCGCTAGTGCTCAGAAGACCTGGACTCCTATATGGCTTTCAGAGAAAGTTTTTTAAAAACAGGATAAGGGAGTGCCTTTCAAGGATTGTGATCAGCTCATGGACATTCTTCTGACTGGTTGGTGGTGAAGTAAGTGGGAGTCAGCATCATCAACCTTCTGATTCCCACTAGTCTGAGGTTCTCCATGCTTGTAGGCAGCATACAATGAATAGAATGTCTTCCACCTGGTGGAGGTTTCAATATCTGCAAAACAGTTCAAACCATATGGCTCAGAAATATTACCTATAGTCCTTGAGGAGGCACTAAAAGACTTTGCTTAATAGCTAACCTATTATTATTTTGCCTTGTTTCACTGTTTTCCTTTGCTTTTGCATTTTCTCACTTCTCTAATTAAATTTATTCTTTGGGACTCAAGGAAGGCTTGGGAGGCTAAAGGTTTTCTGAAGACCAGAGGCAGGCAGAGGCCATAGGGAGGGGTTGAGGGGGAGTCTGTCCTAGGAAGACAACTCTTAACCATGGCTTTTCACACTCTGCCTCCTTTCTCTGCTTTTTGCTCTTCAGAGTATCATTCTTTTCTATTCACTTACCCTATCCTGTTCTGTAGTTCTCTATCAGGGATATATTTACATATTCCTTGGATGTCTCCCCCCTTAGATGTGTAAGCCTTGTGAGGGAAAGAACATTGTCTTATTCACATTTTTCTAATTGGAGATATAGTTACTTTACAGTGTTGTACTGGATTCTGTTATACAGTGAAATGAATCAGATATACACATGTATACACACACGTATATGTATCTGTGATATACACATATACTTATCTGATATACGTACAGATATCCCCTCCTTCTTGGACCTACCTCCCCATCCCACCCCTCTGGGTCATCACAGAGCACCGAGCCGAGCTCCCTGCACTATACAGCAGGTTCCCACTAGCTGTTTCACACACAGCTGTGCTTAGTTGCTCAGCCGTGTCCCACTGTTTGCTCCCCAGGGACCATAGCCCGCCAAGCTCCACTGTCCATGGGGATTCTCCAGGCAAGAATACTGGAGTGGGTTGCCATGCCCTCCTCCGGGGAGCTTCCCATCCCAGGGATTGAACCCAGGTCTCCTACCTTGCGGGCAGATTCTTTACCATCTGAGCCACCAGGGAAACCCGTGTGACACATGGCAGCGGTGTGTGTGTGTCAGTGCTAATCGCCCACTTGGTCCCACCCTCTCTTTCCCTCCCCCCATGCCCATGTGTCCATTCTCTGCATCTGTGTCTCTGCTACTGCCCTGTAAATAGGTTCATCTGTACCGTTTTTCTAGTTCCCACATATATGTGTTAACAGATGATATTTGTTTTACTCTTTCTTACCTCACTCTGCGTAGCAGACTCTAGGTCCATCCAGGTCTCTCCAATGACCCGGTTTCATTCCTTTTCATGGCTGGGTGATATTCCATTACGAATGTGTACCGCGTCTTCTTTATCCATCCCTTTGTTGCTGGGCGTTTAGGTTGCTTCCATATCCAGGCTATTGTAAATAGTGCTGCAGGGAACACTGGGGTGCATGTGTCCTTGTATGCCCAATGCTTGGTGCAGAGTAGACTCACGAATCTTTGCTGAATTCATGAGATGTAGTGATGGCTAATGGTACAACAGTAACAGCAACAACAACAAACACTCCTTAAGAGTTCAGGAGAGCTTGGTTGAGGACAGTCAAAACTCTGTAAAATCAGAGTAAGTCTTCTAATATTTGTTTAGATGGCGGAGAACTCGATGCTCTGTAGAGGAACACATGATATAGGGATACATGAAGTTAACTGTCTTTCTAAACTTTATGATATCAAAATGGTACTATGGCCAAACATGAAAGGAACTATAGGGATGAGGTTAGTAAACTGTTTGCAGTGATTGTTTTCAAATATGTATGCTTTTGTTATTTTTTTAATTTTTGCAATTTAGATAAGAGGTATTATTATTCTGCTCTAACAGTAAGGCTTATTGATTAAGATTACAAAGCATCAGTGTCCTGGGGTGAGGGGTGCACACTGATTAACACATGTTAATCTCTTCTAGAAACTGTTACGCTGTTATGGAAACATCATCTTTGCCTTTCATGCTATCCTTCAGGTTATGGATGGTTTGACCTAGTAGACCCATGTAGGAAAAAATCTCTGATGACATTTCTTTGTGCGTTCAGATAATCTTAAGAGAATTGTGGGATATAAGAGATGTTCATAATGTTGCTATAGATTATTTATATAGCTTGTTAATCATCCAGCTACTTTAATGACTGTTTCAACTCAGAGTCATTCTGAAGAGCTCAGGATCTCTCCTCTTCCCCCCAAACTTCACTCCTGTATACACCGTTCATCTAGATTAAAGACACACCACCCTTCTCAGAAAGTGAATTTTAGGAAACTGTTCAAACATCTCAGCCATGACCGATACAGAAGAACTTCCACCTCACTAACTCTTTGTAGTGGAGAATGTCTCATAAATGCCTGTTATTGAAGCACAGGTGAAAACCCATGAAAATCAAGACAGCCTGGAAGGAGAAAGCTGCAGGAACACCCTTTATCTTAGAATAAAAGGAAAAAGTGTGAGTAAATAAAAACTGGAAATAGGACATTGTATGAAGGAAATCTGGTGCTGGATTTAAATGCACACATATATACATGTTATCAAAGAGTTGAGTTGCAGTTTTTGATTGGTGTTATCTTAGAAATCATATTTTTACCTCCCTGATGAAAGATTTTGACATGAGAAAGGGTGATACATTACCTAAATCTAGAAATCTCTTTTTGAGTAATATACTCATGTCTGATGTTTAATTTCATCTCCTTGACAAGAATTACCCACTCCTCCCTTCACAGGCAAATAATTAAATACAAACAGTAGGCACTTGGGCACACGAGGAAGACTCCATCTGCAAACTCTGTCTTTCATGTCTCATGGCAGAAGTAGGTTGTTGCCCTTCCAGTCAAAAGGCTGTGATTGAGGGGCCTTCCCTCTAGTAGCAAAAAGAAAAAACAAAACTTGAAGCACTCTAAAAACACACAAAAGGTATTTTTGTTGTTATCATTCTTTATGCACATTTATCTTCTAATTCACTTTTGTTTGAATAAGTATCCATAATAAATTTTTCCTTGAGCATGTGGTAAATTGCTAGGGGTAAACAGGAGGGCTCGCAGAAGTGTCTGAAAGGCACAGGTCAGTGGGGAAGAACCCAAGAGCAGCAAGTGCGTAGAGACCAGAATCCAAGCCAGAGAAAGGTACAAATGTGAGGTTACTGAACCCAAAGAGTTACCCAAGAGGAGGAGCCAGGTGTGAATTGAATAGCCAAGCCATCAATTCACAACCCACTGGATCCAAGGGATGTGGTTCTCAGACCGAAAGGTGGCAACTAAAATGAGGCCAGAGCCAAGTGCTGCACAGATAGGGAAGGTGGGGAAGGAGCCCCATAAAGCAGGCAAGAGGTGGAAGACAGTGGGCTTGTTACCTGGTACCTGTAGGAACACTCAGAGCCTGAGTTTCAGAAATTACAGTGAGGAAAGCAAAGGGTAAGTATGAGAGATCATGGGCAGAATCCAGGATGAGATTAAAAAATAGTCTTTCACAGGTAGTCCAAAGAGTCTTTGCAGTTTTCATGGAATCCCTAAATCCTGATGGTAAGTCATTTCCCCCCTCCTAAGTTTCTTATTCAAACAGAGATGATGATGGACACGTATAGCCCTGGAGTTAACTATCAGTTCAGTTCAGTTCAATCACTCAGTCGTGTCCGACTCTTTGCAACCCCATGAATCGCAGCACGCCAGGCCTCCCTGTCCATCACCAACTCCCGGAGTTCACTCAGACTCACGCCCATTGAGTCAGTGATGCCATCCAGCCATCTCATCCTCTGTTGTCCCCTTCTCCTCCTGCCCACAATCCCTCCCAGCATCAGAGTCTTTTCCAATGAGTCAACTCTTTGCATGAGGTGGCCAAAATACTGGAGCTTCAGCTTCAGCATCATTCCTTCCAAAGAAATCCCAGGGCC
>SJYA01002489.1:1841509-1954968 GCA_006410615.1 Neotragus moschatus | reverse complement strand
GCCATGATCTTCGTTTTCTGCATGTTGAGCTTTAAGCCAACTTTTTCACTCTCCTCTTTCACTTTCATCAAGGGCCTCTTTAGTTCCTCTTCACTTTCTGCCATAAGGGTAGTGTCATCGGCATTATCTGAGGTTATTGATATTTCTCCCGGCAATCTTGATTCTAGCTTGTGTTTCTTCCAGTCCAGCATTTCTCATGATGTATTCTGCGTATAAGTTAACTATAACAGGTCATATAATAGTAATTATGCAACTCTGGGTGTGTCTTTCTTTTCTTCCAAATGTGTTTTCTCTGTTGAGGCTTAAATATCTCAGAGCCTTAGTTGTTTGAATTCCAGCTGAAACAGACCCCAAGGCACAGATTCAAGGGCAAGTAATTTATTTGGGAAGCGATCTCAGTAGAACAGGGAAGAAGGAAGACAAAGAAGGGAAGGCAGCCAGTAAAGATTTTCATCATCAAGGAAGTTATAAGTGGAGCTCAATCCTGCTGGGAAACTCTGGGAAGCCTCAGAGTGAGCCCTCCAATAGGTGATGAAGATGAAATATTTGTTCACCAGTTCTCCTTTCACTCATTGGTCAGGGCTGCTGTTGGATGTTGATCCCTGATACATCAGCACTGCCACATCGTTGTTGTTCAGTTGCTAGGTCATGTTTGACTCTTTGTGACCCCGTAGACCGCAGCATGCCAGGCTCCTTTGTCCTCCACTATCTCCTGGAGTTTGAGCAAACCCATGTCCATTGACTCAGAGATGCTATCTAACCATCTCATCTTCTGCCAACCCTTTCTCTTTTTGCCTTCAATATTTCCCAGCCTCCGGGTCTTTTCCAATGAGTTGGCTCTTTGCATCAGGTGACCAAAGTATTGGAGCTTCAGCTTCAGCATCAGTCCTTCCAGTGAATATTCAGGGTTGATTTCCTTTAGGATTGATTGGTTTGATTGTCTTGCAATCCATGGGACTTTCAGGAATCTTCTCCAGCACAATTCGAAAGCTTCAGTTCTTCGGTGCTCAGCCTTTTTTATGGTCCACTTTATGGTCCAACTCTCACATCCATACATGACTGTTGGGGAAAATATAGCTTTGACTAGATGGATTGCCATGTGGGCAAGGAGGTAAAAACAATCATGGTGGCCAGAGAATACCTCTTGGCAAAAAAAATAAAATACAGATGATGACAGTTAAGTCAGCCCGTGTTGAATTGGTAAGGGAAGGAATGTGGGCAAGGTAGCCTCCGCTTGGATAGATTGGAAAGGAGTACCTTCATCAAACTCTTGACCTGGACTCATCTTGGGGCTGGATAGGAAGCCAAGAAGAAATCTTCAAGATTCCTTCACATGCTTCTCTCCCTTAAAATTAGTTTTCCCTTTAATGAAGATGTAGGCTTATATAGAATCACATATTTTATTAAAGCATGCATACTCTCAAGAGTTCCAAACCTTTAGCACTGGAAAGGTATCTCCAAGCAGGAAGGGGAAATTGGGCCAGATAGCTTGGAATTTAGTCGTCAAGGGAACAACTTTGCCTTTGCAGTGTTTGGAGAAATTTGAACCACTGCCTGCTTCTCTAGCCTGGGCCTGGGGGTGGGGTTTCCAGAATATTCCTCGGAGTCTTACTGACCAGTCTCTTCCAGTGCGTGGAGGTTCTTCTGGGAGGCAGATCTGTGAGCTCTAGAATCTCTTTACCAGGGACCCATCCCTGGGCTTCTCAGATGGTGCTCATGGTAAAGAACACACCTGCCAATGCAGGAGACATGGGAGACGCAGGTTCAATCCCTGGATCGGGAAGATCCCCTGGAGGGGGACACAGAGATGCACTCCAGTATCCTTGCCTGGAGAGTCCCATGGACAGAGCATCCTGGGGCTATAGTCCATGGGTTCATAGAGTCAGACACAACTGAAGGACCCCTATGTGGGTGGGAAAAGCCAGATGAGTTGTAAAGTTGTCCAAAAGAACTTCTCCTACACCAAATTCTGATTCTAATAAATATATTTTAAAGTTCAAAGTTTTTCCCTGATCTCTCCAACTGACCTGTCAGAAATCTGGTTTTGCAAAAGTAGCCTGCTGATCTGGCCCTACCATCCAAGGGGGCCAAATCAACCATGGTTCTGAAATTAGATTTTCACTTCAGCCCAAGAAGAAGCCATTGTAATAATAAGGAGTAATAGTTACGGACATTGGTGATTTGTATGAAATTTTTCTTGAGTTTATTATTTAATAAAGAACATTCAGAAATAGATGAGTAAAAAAATGTCATTTATATCACAGGTGAAAAAGCCACATATATGTATTAATGGAATTCATTCAGGGGTTTATGGACCCAAACTCCTCCTGGGACTCTACAAATCCACAGGCATATATAGACCCCATCCATTTGACAGGAATGCAGATTAGTCACCAAATATTCCGTGTGACTAGCCTAAGATTATGCAGAATTCTCCGGTGGGCTCACTCGGGGACTCTTAGGTAGCATAGAGCTTAGAAACGTTTTGAAGGGAGACAGCTCAAAGGGTTTCAGCAATGTTGGTTATGCTTTTTTCTGAACAGGTGATTTTAGAGACACCTGCATCTTACTCTCTGCACACAGAATCTTTGTAAACCCTTCATCTAGTCAGCACTTTCCCACTAGAGGAATGGTGAAAATGATCAGATGTTGTCCCCCAAACAGATGTTTGTTTCTGCCAAAACATTGTAAAGAGCAACCGTCTTGAAGATGTTAGAGGGACAAATATTTGCAGCTGAAATATGTACTCTGCTTGTTAAGACTTGGCCAGGTAAACCTTTTATGTTTAGGGAACTATTATTTTGCATGAAGCCAGTGCCGACGAGTGTGAATGGGTCATCCTAACTAGTGAGTGTGGATGCAGCTTGGGATGAGATGGTCTTAATGCGATGGTAATAGTTTATTTTGAGCTTGCAGTTCTTCAAAAGAAAAAAAAATACACACACACACACACACACACACACACACACACACAGACACACACAGACACAGACACACACACACACACTCACGCACAGAAGAGTATATTCCTGCCAGAGGTTCAGAGAAACCTGGACGTAGCTCTTGTTTCTTTTGTTTCAGGAAACAAAGTGGGAAATATGTTGGAGTCCTGCACATGGGCAGCTCTAAATGTAGTCATGCTCATTGGTTATTTATAGCCCATGGGCCTCTGCTCACCCCTGTTCTTATTATCTCCAGCCCCCCACCCCCACCACATCCCTATATTTAGATCTGAAGCATCATCTTCAGAGGCTGTGTGACCACAGCTAAGCTGTGCCTCTGAGAAGCATGGCAGGATATGGTTTGTTTTGTTTTTTTATTTTTGCCTAATGCAGGAGATAACCATTTGGGATATTTTCACCTTCTGGGGGATAAGGCTTTGCTGTGGGTAAGAAACCCATAGCCGGTGGGATCTTTTTGACATTATTTTATAGAAAGAAGCATTTTTGTCACATTCTGGTATTTGTTGTAAAAAAAAAAAAAAAACAGTGCCTTTGTATGTTACCAAGGGGTAGATTTTGAGGGGTAGATTCTTTTTTAAAAAACATATGTCTATCTACAAGAGGTTCCTACTTGGGTAAAGTAAAAATTTTTGTTAACAGCAAAATTTTTCATCCAGAAAATCTGTGATACCTGCAAAAGGAAATATTGGAAGATGTATTAGGAAATTACAATAATCAAAGGAAAAATAATCAATGTCACTGTGTTTGATATGGATTTGCATAGTACCTAAATAAGTGGTAAGTATATTTCATGTATTATTTTATCACCAGGTTATATATCAGGTGTATAGTACCATTCCCATTTTAGAGGTAAGGAAGCTGAAGTTGAGAGAATTAAACAACCCATTCAGGGTCCCTGAGCTGGTCAGGTTTCGAACTCAGGTGGTCTGATGCCCGGGCCAGGGCTTTGAACTATTCTCCTAATGCCTTTAGATGCGGTTCACTGACGGCTCATGTCATTTTGTGTGTTTGAAGGTAAAATCAAAGATGATTGTGACCTTGGCTTCCGCTGGTCACCAGAAAGGCCAGTGCGTGTGACGTCACCCATTACACGGGCAGAGTCCTCATCGCTCTTAAACTCGAGATCTTGATTCAGAAATGTCGACAGAGCCTGTGTTGTTTATGGTGGAGTGGAGTTCTCTCCTATGTTCTTTTGCTACTAAAAGCCAGTCATATGGCTGAAAAGAAGTTTGCAAGCCACAGATTGGTTTTAAGTAAGATGTTCTTCTGCCATTTACAATTTTATTCCATCAGGATAATTTCTTTCCCTTTTCTCTAACAGTGATTTCTAAAGTGACAGATCAACAGAAACTGCCCTTGTCACCCTCTGACCATATCCCTGTCCGTGAGCACAGTGTGTTGAAATGATCTGACATTCTTTATATGGGGGAGAGGGAAAGGATACACTCCAGGTATGGGGGTGGGCTTTGTTTATGGAGGACAAAAAAAGCAAACTGTGGGAGATAAGCGCTCAGGTCTCCTATTTAGAGCATATCCTTGTCCATCTAGGACAAATAACTTCAACCTCGTCCCTTTTCAGAGCTGAAAAAAAGTATTCTTTTTTTTGGGGGGGTGGTAGAAATGCCCAATTAACACCCGCATGTTTTCTCTCCGGTGAAAGGAGATGCTGTGGGGGTTGTATTAAAGAACTTGACATATCACTCCCCTCTTCTTCAAGTGGGGCAGGGTGCAGCTAAGCTGTTGCAGACTTGCTGTCCGAGTTGCATGTTTACTAAAAAAAAAAAAAATTTTTTTTCTTAAAACCGGGGCAAAAAATCCTGGCATTTTAGGAAAAGGTTTTTCTCTAAAGGAGGGAGGAGAAAAATGTGGAGAATAATGAATTCATCAAGCTGAAAATGCACGAGGCAGCGAAGCGCTCAGGCTTCAATACACGGCAAATGGAAAGAGAGCTCCCATTACTGTTGAGATGCGCAGACACAGCCCTGCTAATCGCTTGGTCATGCTTGGGAGACACTAAGTCATCACAGGCCATGACATGGTGAGAACAGGGTGCCAGGGGTTTGTTGTAAGAAAAAATTGTTGATTTAACATCCATAACCAGCAGCACTGCCTTCCCCGACCCTCATCCTCAGATGACAAGCTTTGGTGGGAAGAATGTTTGTGCGTTTGCCTGTTTAACCCGTTAGGTTCAACACAGTTGGAAACCATTTGGGAAGTGAAAAATGTGTGGACTAATTAATTTCTTGAACAAAGCAATTAATTCCTATTTATTTCTACAGTTTGTTGTCTCATATAGGTAGATGCGTAGTATTCAGGGTAAATTAGTAGCTAACATTTATTGAAGAGTTGCTTCACACAGACTTTGAGTTATTTTCCTGTGTTCCCCTGTTGCATCATCATTGCAGCCCTGTGAAAGTGGATACCAGAATTATCTCCATTTTATAGAACTAAGTGGTAGTCTGTCCAAGGTCTCATAGATGAAGAGTAGTGGTACCAAATTTGGAACTGAGGTTGTCTTACTGCAAGGCCTGTACTGTTGACCACGGTGCCTTGCATGTGATTATGCCCTTTGAGAAATTCAGTGAAACCAGAGGACAAATTAGTCAAAGAGACAGAGTGTGCTTTTTCATTCTTTTAACATACATGTTGCTGAATACTGTGTTGAAGCTGCGGGCTTCCCTGGTGGCTCAGTGGTAAAGAACCTGCCTGCCAATGTAGGAGACTCGGATTCAATCCTTGGGTCAGGAAGATCCCCAGGAGAAGAAAATGGCAACCCATTCCAGTTTTCTTGCCTGGGAAATCCCATGGACAGAGGAGCCTGGTGGGCTGCAGTCCATGGGGTCACAAAAGAGTTGGACACAACCGAGTGACTAACATTTTCACTTTTACCTTAGCAACTGAGCAACATGCACGTGCTTAAGGTAAAGTGGAAAGACTGACACGCACGTAACTCCAAGTTAGTGCCCTTCCTACCGTAATGGAAAGATGCATCAGGTCCAGGGTTGACATGGAGGAAAAAGTCAGCTCATCTCTGGGGATTGCTCTCATGGGCATGACTATATAACCAGTGACTAGCATGTTATCTGGTTATTTTAGCAGGTACTCAACCCATAATATAGTCGGGAAAGGGAGCAAATGCATAACATTTGACCTGAGACTTTATGGGAAAAAGTAGTTTTCCTATGGACCGGGTGGGAAAAGGTATTACAAGATGAGAGAAGAGCGGATATAAAGTAGGAGACCACCTGGACTGTTTTGGAAACTCTATTAACTCTGTATAGCTGGAGTGCAAAATGAAAAGATGGTTGAGTGGAGGCAAGAGAGGAAGGCAGGACTGCTTAGTTAATAGAGTTATCACTAGCATCATGTACCATGCAGTAAGCTGTGGACGTACCTGGAGGATTGAGGATACCATTGAAACCATGTGAGACTGTGCAAGGGTGGTCCAGTTGAGGTTAGGGAAGCAGTGCCTTGGATGATGTATTGAAGGGTCTGGGAGTTACTAAAACTGGAGTCTACTGCAGTAGTCTTGGACAAGATTATCTGAATGTGAACTGGCATGGTGCCTGCAAAATTGGAGTGGTAGGATATACTTAAGCACTGTTCAGAGAGACCAGTCATTTTTTAAATATGAGAAAAGAAGAGATAGATGGGAGGAACTGAGGATCTATTTCTGGTTTGAAAAAAAAAATTAGTAAGTCATTAAGTTTTTAATTGAAGTATAGTTGATTTACAATATTAGTTTTAGGTGTACAGCAAAGCGATTCAGTTATATATATATTCAGTTATACAGATACATATATATTTTCAGATGCTTTTCCATTATAGGTTATTAGAGGATGTTAAATGCCATTCTCTGTGCTATATGGTAAATTCTTGTTTATTTTTTATACAGTAGTATATGTCTGTTAATCCCATACTCCTAATTTATTCCCCCTTTTCCTCCTTGGTAATCATAAGTTTAGTTTCTATATCTGTGAGTCTGTTTCTGTTACTAAATCACAGTTAAACATTTCTTTCTGAAATTGGACAGCTAACTATGCCTAATGTAGTGCAAATGATTTTATTTGTGTCATATTTTAGATTCCACATATAAGTGATATCATATGGTATTTTCTTTTTCTGTCTGACTTACTTCGCTTAGTATGATAATGTATAGGTCCACCCATGTCACTGCAAATGGCATTATTTCATTTTTTATGACTGAGTAGTATTCAATTATACACACACACACAGACACACATACACCTCATCTTTTTTCACATTCATCTACTGATAAACACTTTGGTTGCTTCCATGTCTTTGCTACTGTAAATAGCACTGTAGTAAGCCATTTATTTTGTGAGAGATATAAGAAATGGAACAGACTTGGGTTAAAAATTATGTGTTTAGTTTGGTTAGATTTGAGCTTCCATGAGACATGTATCTGGAGGTATCAGTAAGGCAGATGAACACATATGACTCAAAGTTAGGCAATATGGCTGTGTTTGAACAAGAGCCATCAGCAGACCTGGGGCTTATGCCTAGTAAATTTTGCTAAGCAAGGTTTTCATTCCATGCATGGTGGTGTAATATGGTGGGCAAGTGTTAGTACTACACAAATAGGCAAGACAGAATAGGGTTTAGTAACTAATAGATGGGGCTATTAAAAGAAATTCATGAAAAAAGAGATTTGGGAGTAGAAAGTTAGACTTTAAGTTGGGTGGAAAGAAAAGGAGGGAAACAATAGTTTTATATGGAAAAATCCTCAGATTTAGCAATGCGGTGTTTTAGAGTACTCAAATATTGGATTGTTTGGTTCTAGACTGTGCTTTAGGAATTACTTTAAAAAGAAGTAGAGCCTCCATGAAACATGTGCATTTATATTAAATCACTATTAAACCTTTTTCTGAAATTGGACAACTGACTACACGTAATGTGTTGATAATAGTTTTCCTCTAATATAAATTTCAATTTTAACCCCAATTATGAAACATTTATTATAGTCCTTATAATGGTGCCAGTCATAGTTCTCAGTACTTTACCCCATTACTATTTAGTTTTCACAACACTCCTGTGACGTAGGGACTATTATTGTCCCCGTTTTCCAGATGAGAAAACAGGCACAGAATTTGAGTGATTTGCCAAGTTGCTAATACGTGGGTGATTCTGGCTTTTGAATCTAGAAGTTCTGGCCCCACTACTGTACACTACGTTGTCTCTCTAATATCATGACCAGAAGACTCAAGAATCTAAGACTCTGGCTGTGACCAGTTGTTCTGTCTCTTGCAAACCCCAAGTAATGCTTATGCCTGGCACAGTAGTTAAGAATCCACCTGCAATGCAGGAGACGTGGATTTAGTCCCTGGGTCAGGAAGATCCCCTGGAGAAGGGAATGGCCACCCACTCCAGTATTCTTGCCTGGAGAATCCCAGGCAGGCTACAGGCCACAGGGTCACAAGGAGTCAGACATGACTGAGCCCCCCTGAGCACAGATCACAGGATAGGGTAAGGGTAAGTGACCCTGTATTGGGATGTGTGTACGGTGCCAAATTCCAAAGCCATAATGGTGAGTTCAGAGGCTGATTGTCCCAGAAGGCCCGTCCTGAATTACACACTTATAAACTTCAAGAAAAAGCCCATGTGGCACATGCCCACCATAATCTGAGGAACTGGAGGAGATAGTACCAGAGAACGGGAAGTGCTAGAGGGCCTTTTAAGGTGTCAAAATCTAGCCAGACTAAGCTCTCTGGGTTGGCCAGCCAAAATGTTTGGAATTTCCCATAACACTGTATGGAGAAACCCACGAACATGGCCAACCCAAGACATCTCTGTGTACACCTGGCTAGCCTCTAGTTGAAAAGGGAAGAGGGAAGGTGGAGGAGGAGTGGAGAGAGAGAGAGCAGAAAAGTGACTTCTCTAAGGTGGGCTGGCTGTTCAGACCTAACCGGTGAAGGAAAGGAGGCTCCAGTCCTTGTGTACTTGGTCGCATTGGCTTTTATCCCCCTGAGTGTTTCATCTCTTTAAACACATGGCCTAATCAGCTCCAAGAAAACAGGGGAGAGAGGAGACAATAAAGGAAAAAGAACTTGGACTTCTTCAAGGAGCCCAAATGGCCCACAGTTCCACTGGATACACAGAAAAACATTTCTTCTCAATACAAGGTACCCGTCCATTAGGCAAGCAGGATGGGGTTTGTGCACTGGGATGGTTCTTTTTGCTCTGATGGCCATTGAGGGGATTGGCAATCGGTAGCCTTGCACACAGCTTTGGGGACCAGAGCCCAGNAGGCAGGCTACAGGCCACAGGGTCACAAGGAGTCAGACATGACTGAGCCCCCCTGAGCACAGATCACAGGATAGGGTAAGGGTAAGTGACCCTGTATTGGGATGTGTGTACGGTGCCAAATTCCAAAGCCATAATGGTGAGTTCAGAGGCTGATTGTCCCAGAAGGCCCGTCCTGAATTACACACTTATAAACTTCAAGAAAAAGCCCATGTGGCACATGCCCACCATAATCTGAGGAACTGGAGGAGATAGTACCAGAGAACGGGAAGTGCTAGAGGGCCTTTTAAGGTGTCAAAATCTAGCCAGACTAAGCTCTCTGGGTTGGCCAGCCAAAATGTTTGGAATTTCCCATAACACTGTATGGAGAAACCCACGAACATGGCCAACCCAAGACATCTCTGTGTACACCTGGCTAGCCTCTAGTTGAAAAGGGAAGAGGGAAGGTGGAGGAGGAGTGGAGAGAGAGAGAGCAGAAAAGTGACTTCTCTAAGGTGGGCTGGCTGTTCAGACCTAACCGGTGAAGGAAAGGAGGCTCCAGTCCTTGTGTACTTGGTCGCATTGGCTTTTATCCCCCTGAGTGTTTCATCTCTTTAAACACATGGCCTAATCAGCTCCAAGAAAACAGGGGAGAGAGGAGACAATAAAGGAAAAAGAACTTGGACTTCTTCAAGGAGCCCAAATGGCCCACAGTTCCACTGGATACACAGAAAAACATTTCTTCTCAATACAAGGTACCCGTCCATTAGGCAAGCAGGATGGGGTTTGTGCACTGGGATGGTTCTTTTTGCTCTGATGGCCATTGAGGGGATTGGCAATCGGTAGCCTTGCACACAGCTTTGGGGACCAGAGCCCAGCATCAGTGCCTGCAACTGTATATAGCGATTGAAGGACAGATATTGGATGTGCCTTTGCAACACTGAGCCCACAATGTCCAGGAGAGCTTTCTTGATTCTAGTAAAATTGTGCTGTGCTTAGTCGTCAGTCATGTCCAACTTTCTGTGACCCCATGGACTGGAGCTCACCAGGCTTCTCTGTCCATGGGGATTCTCCAGGCACAAATACTGGAGTGGGTTGCCATGCTGTCCTCCCAGGGGATCGTCCCAACCCAGGGAATGAACGCAGATCTCCCACACTGCAGGTGGATTCCTTACTGTCTGAGCCACCAGGGAAGCCCCTGGTAAAATTAGGGTAGCGTATTTGAATAGAAGCCATGTTACTCCCTGTGTGGGGGGGTTTTTAATACCAAGTCTGTGTACCAGGTGACGCAGTGGTCAAGAATTCACCTGCCAATGCAGGAGACTCAAGACAGGTGAGTTTGACCCCTGGGTTGGTCAGGAATATCTCCTGGAGATGAAAATGGCCACCTACTCCAATATTCCTGCCCTGGAAAATTCCACAGACAGAGGAGCCTGGCAGGCTACAGTCCATGGGGTCACAAAAGACTTGGACACGACTGAGCACTCACAGCTTCACACAGCCATGACTGTGTACCTTAGGCAGGGAGCTGGCACACTTGTTCTGTGAAGGCCAGATAATAAATATTTTCTGTTTCTATTCAAGCCCACTATTATAGTGCAGCAGCAGCCTTAGTTTTGTAAACAAATGAGCTTGGTTATGTCTCAATAGAACTTTGAAAAGCAGGTGGAGGTGGAAGATGGAAGAGGCAGATTGGACTTCACAGTCATTTGCCATCCCTCGTTTTAGGCAAATAACCTGACTTCCCTAGTGTCTCAGTCCCCTCCTTCCTCCATTTGGTTAATTACTGTTACCCAGAAAGTCAGAAAATCGCAAATACCTGACTTAATAAATATTTCATAGAAGAAGGAACGCTGGATGTAGAAGCCCCTGCCAGCTGTGGGACCTTGGCCTTGTACTTAATTCTCAGTTTTTAAGGACTTTTTCAGCTCTCACATTCTTTGTAGACGAGTTGAGGAAGTGCTCGCCAAATACCAGATTTAACTGTCAATGTCACTAAAAGTTTCTTTCCAAACCTAGTCCACCTCATTTTTATCTCAAAAACCAAAATTACAGGTCTTCACTGAAAACTTAGTTTGTGAACTCTCTAATTTGTAAGAATTTTTCCTCCTAATATTGTTTAGTGGCATTAGAACTTGACTTCTATGAGCTTGACAGATAGGTTCTGTAGCCTAGCATGAGGCGGAGGAAATGCCCTGGCCCAAAGGGTTGCAAAGAAAATGTCTCCTAAAAAAAAAAATTTTAAGCCAATAATGCATATTTGTGTCGATTCTATTCCTAGAATTTCTCTATAAACAGTGCAAGAAACCAACATAAAAGAAAAAGAGATGGCTTTCCACTGGCTTTAACCCTGTTATGAATAGAAATGTAAAAAGTGCTGAGCCTAGTATAGGAAAGAAAGTGATGCCATCTTTGCTCTAGATACTCCATCCTCTGGAGCCCACTGTGATTAATCTAATAGAGAGAGCAGGGAGGCTCCAGATTTACTTATTTCCCCTCTAGCGCACTTGGTTTAAGGCAGGATACAGAATGGGACGTGCCTAAACCCTCTCCTTCCTCATGAAAGTCATAAGAGTAATAAGGAGGAAAGACAGATTCATTGGAGTCCAATCCATCGTTTAAGCACAAAACAAAACACAAACCTCATTATTGAAGAGTAATAAAAATGAGTCTTAAGTGGCAGTTAGGTTCCTACAAATAAAAATTGCCACCGCCGCTGCCGTTGCCTGTCTATGTGAAATGAAGAGATGGATGCTACCTTTGTTCAATGAGCCCATAATTAAGAGGTGTTTAACACTGACGGCTATTGCTTTAAAAAGATATTGCTGTGTAAATGTCAGTCCAACGGAGACACTGGGTTATGAAGGTTACACCTGCCAAAGGTGAGCTTAATGAAACAGCCAATGGCACTGACATGGTTTAGAGATTCAGCCAGTAGCTTAAGCATTCACAGCCTTGTGGAATAGCATTGTAGTTTACTTCTTTCCAACTTCTTTTTAAGTTGGGAGTGCTAGAATGAATGAGGGAATGGAGCAATAAGTGTATTGTGCACATGAACACACATATACATGCCCTTTTAGGAGCATTTTCTCCTTGGACATACTGCGTGCCCCTTATATCGTTTAATGTGCGTGTGTGTGTGCTCAAACACTCAGTCGTGTCTGACTCTGCAACCCCATGGACTGTAACCCACCAGGCACCTCTGTCCACGAGATTCTTCCAGTAAGAATACTGCAGTAGGGTGCCATTCCCTCCTCCAAGGGGTCTTCCTGACCCAGGGCTTGAACCCTTGTCTCTTATGTCTCCTGCATTGGCAGGCAGATTATTTGTCACTAGTGCCACCTGGGAAACCCAGCTTGAAGTGAATGTTATTTTATAGTTTTAAAATGATCTCTAGTTTGCATGTTTCTACATCTTTAGTACCTAACACTTCCTTCCATTCTTTTGGTATTAGCACTAGCAATATTGTTGGATACACCTATCCAAGTAACTTGAATCAGATGTTTATGTTAGTTGGTGTTAGACAGAGTGCAATGCATGCTCTGAAGTAGATTTCAGCCCGGGGATAACTGCAGAGCCAATGAACTTCCAGTAGATGGTTGGATAGCTCATGGAAAGCAATATTTGTGTAGGGTAAGACAGTTGTTCAAGCTGGTTTTAGAAAAGGCAGAGGAACCAGAGATCAAATTGCTAACATCTGCTGGGTCATCGAAAAAGCAAGAGAGCTCCAGAAAAACATCTATTTCTGCCTTATTGACTATGCCAAAGCCTTTGACTGTGTGGATCACAATAAACTGTGGAAAATTCTTCAAGAGATGGGAATACCAGACCATCTGACCTGCCTCTTGAGAAACCTATATGCAGGTCAGGAAGCAACTGGACATGGAACAACAGACTGGTTCCAAATAGGAAAAGGAGTACGTCAAGGCTATATATTGTCACCCTGCTTATTTAACTTCTATGCAGAGTACATCATGAGAAACTCTGGGCTGGAAGAAGCACAAGCTGGAATCAAGATTGCTAGGAGAAATATCAATAACCTCAGGTATGCAGATGCCACCACCCTTATGGCAGATAATGAAGAGGAACTAAAAAGCCTCTTGATGAAAGTGAAAGAGGAGAGTGAAAAGGTTGGCTTAAAGCTCAACATTCAGAAAATGAAGATCATGGTGTCCGGTCCCATCACTTCATGGGAAATAGATGGGGAGACAGTGGAAACAGTGTCAGATTCTATTTTTTGGGCTCCAAAATCGCTGCAGATGGTGATTGCAGCCATGAAATTAAAAGACACTTACTCCTTGGAAGGAAAGTTATGACCAACCTAGACAGCATATTCAAAAGGAAAGACATTACTTTGCCAACAAAGGTCCATCTAGTCAAGGCTATGGTTTTTCCAGTAGTCATGTATAGATGTGAGAGTTGGACTGTGAAGAAAGCTGAGCGCTGAAGAATTGATGCTTTTGAACTGTGGTGTTGGAGAAGACTCTTGAGAGTCCCTTGGACTGCAAGGAGATCCAAACAGTCCATCCTAAAGGAGATCAGTCCTGGGTGTCCATTGGAAGGACTGATCATGAAGCTGAAGCTCCAATACTTTGGCCACCTCATGCGAAGAGTTGGCTCATTAGAAAAGACTGCAATTCATGGGGTCACAAAAGAGTAGGAGATGACTGAAGCAGCTTAGCAGCAGCAAGACAGTTTGATGTTGAGCTTTTGGGATTAGAGTTTAAGGTGGTCCATCCCAGGAATCTGCTTCTCAAAATGGAGTAAGTAAAGAAACCTACAGGGACCGGACATACAGTTGCTGCCCGACAGATCTGGCACTTTCACACCCGTGTAAGAGATATCCTGGTTATTCCCTCAATTACCTGGTTTCGAATCTCTTTAAGGATGTTTTTTTTGCAGTCAAAGAGATTAGATCCCAGACCTCTGTGTCTCTGGTATTTCCCCTCAAGCCTTAGTTGTGAAATGGCAAGATAACAAAAGGTCGAGGATTGAAGTGAATAGTTTCAGAATTCTGTGTTGTGCCTTTTAAGTGAGCTATGATGTGTTGCTAGTGCATTTGCAGATCATTTATTTCTCTGAATAAACAGAGACCAGAGACCAAATAAAGGTCTCCCTCCTAAGGCCCTCCACCCAGTCGGCAGGACAACCATAGAAGAATTCATGGCTTCCACGAGTCAATCCTTACCCCTAGCTTTCTGATTAGACTCTTTCTGGATACTGGCTCTACTAAAAATTAAACAGAAGTTGCCCCTTTGTCTCCTCCTTTCCGTATCTGCCCTTGAGCTGACTATATTGTTGTATTAAAAAGGTGGTAAAATGATCATGGAAAGTAGGATATAGGGACTGGTGGTCCAGTAGTTAAGATTCTGCCTCCGGTGCAGAGGGTGTGAGTTCAATCCCTGATTGGGAACTAAGATCCTGCATATGGCATGACCAAAAAGTAGGGGGGAAAAAGAAAAATGTAGAACAATGTTTGTTCCTTGGGTGACAAAGTAATCAGGTCTCATTTCTAAGTTCCCACTCGGTGTTTGTTTTTATTAAATACGTCTGTAAGGGCAACTGTTCTGTGTATATTATCCAAGATTTCAAGATGATAGTTAACTAGCTTTGCTGCAGAATTGGAAGGAGTAACAGAAATATGTATCTGCTAAGAATGACATGAATTTGTTAGCTAAAACGAATAGTTTTGATAGTTTGAGTGTATGTCATATGGTGTCTAAATCCTCTCTGTGGTTCTTATCCTTTTGGATAAAGAGCTGTAAATTACTTTTTAAAAGTATATTGGTAGCCTGCTGAGAAAATTCTGGAAAAAAAAAAGAAAGGGTAACCCAGAAACTGCCCTCCCAGTCCTCAGAGGGGAAAGAAATGGGGAGAATGGTGGAGAGTAGGAAGGGAAAGAGACCTGTATACTTCATCCAAGGAAAATAATTGAAAATGCTAATTCTATGCCCACAGACTAGAACTTTGAAGGACAGGTCCTTGTCATTGGACTCCTCGAGAAACAGCAGAGCAGAAATAAAAATAGATCATTGACCAAAAATATCCCTTTCCAACTGAGAAGTTTTAAAGTGCTGCTGCTCATTTTTCTGTTAAAAAAATTATATACCAGCCCTTTTATTCTTTACCTTGAGAACTTTGGAGCCTCATGCATATGTGGGTTAGGAATACAAATATTATGAATATCAGTTTACAAAGTGTTGAAATATTTTTTAGGCTGCTTCTTTTTCTTTGGAAAAACAAATTATCTACAGGGGTCAAATTCAATTTCCTGTTAAATCAGAAATTTCAGAGGCTCAAGTCAATTAGCAATTTTTGGAAAGATGAACGTAGATGGAAGTTACCTGCTTTTTTCTTTAAATACACAGAAATGTTAATGATAATGATTGCAATTATGATAATAATTCCCTTCTACCTGAAGAGTTACACTGGAATTTGTGACTGATTTGCAGTGTTGTAACCAGTTGGGTGGGAACAATCCTGCAAACAGAGTTTTGGGTAATGCCCTGATCGTATAGTGTATTAGAGACTAAGCATATATTGGCTATTTCTTTCATATGCTTACTGGTTTATAACAATCAGGAATGTTATTAGGAACTTATGCTTAATAGAGGAGAAGGGGGGTGGGGAAGGGATAAATTAGGAATTAGCAGATACAAAAACTACTATATATAAAATAACAAAGCCCTACTGTATAGCACAGGGCACGGGATTCAATATCCTGTAATAAACCATAATGAAGTGGATATGAAAAAGAATGTATGTATAACTGAGTCACTTTGCTATATAGCAGGAACTAGCAAAACATTGTAAATCAACTCTACTTCAATTAAAGGAAAAGAATGTTGTTAGAAGGCAGAGCTGGAGGATTTGGAATCCGTTCCTTTGTTTTTCTTTCTTCTCTTTTGTTCTTTAACATGTCTTTATTGATCCAGCACTGTTCAGGGTCCAGAACAGTGAATAAGAGAGAGCCTCTGCTGGCATAGAGCTTACATTCTAGTAAGAAAGTGAACAACTGAAGAAGGATAAAAGAGAGTGTGTCCTGTGGGAAAAAATAGAGCGAGGGGAGGTGGGTTGGGATTTGATTTTATATCAGGTTGGTCAGGGAAGACTCCCTTGAGGTGATGTTTGCAGAAAGTACTGACGCCACTGAAGGAATGGTTATGTGAATGGCCGAGAAGGGTGATTTCAGGTGGTGGGACCAGCAGATGCAAGCATTCCGAGGAAGAGCGGTGTCTAGTGTGTTCTAGGTAAGCGAGGACAGCAGTGAGATTGGAGGGACGTATACTCAGGAGGGAACAGTGAGGGGAGAGGGTGTCAAGGGAGAAAGAGGGCAGAGCTGAGTGGATGTTTAGGTCACTATCGTGACTGTGGCTGATACTCTGAATGAGATGAAGCCAATTGCAGGATTTTGAGGAGGGGAATGACATGATCTGACATTTCTAAAGGATCCTCCCAGCAGCTTTTTAGAGAGACCAAGGCAAAAGCAGAGAACCTCTCTACGAGGCCATGGTTATAGTCCACAGAGAGGTGATAGTGGCTTGGACCCTCAAGGTCTACATGGAGGAAGTGAAAAACAGTTGAGGGGCTTTGGATATACTGGGTTGGCCAAAAAGTTGGCTTGGGTTTTTCTGTAAGATGTTATAGGAAAATCTGAGTGAACTTTTTGGTCAGCCCAGTACTTTGCCGGTAGTGCCAGCGGGATGTGGTAATGGTTTGGATGTGAGGTCTGAGAGAAAGAAAACCTTTGACCTGCAGACCTTCATTCTACAGTCTTCAACATGCATGTGTGCTGAGTCGCTTCAGTTGTGTCCAACGCTTTGTGACCTAATGAACCGTAGCCCACCAGGCTCCTCTGTCCATGGGATTCTTCAGGCAAGAATACTGGAGTGGGTTGCCATGCCCTCCTTCAGGGGATCTTCCTGACCCAGGGATTCCACCCCCGCCTCTTATATCTCCTACCTTGGCAGGCACATTCTTTACCACCTAGGAAGCCACCTACAGCCTTTAAAACCTTAGACAGTTTCTCACTCTGGTATCAACTATAACAATAAAAATGTATATGTGCACTGAACTGTAGTTTAAAAATTAAAATGCTTTTATTTATATTATCAGAGTTGAACTTATACAGTAGGTATTCATTTATCTTTCAGATCATTGGAGGTCCTGGGATGTTAAATACTCTGACCAAGTTTATATAGCCTGTCTGGGGCAGGGTAGACACTTAAACTCAGCAAAATTACTCTCATAAAGATCATCTTCTTATTAAGTGCTGAGACCATAGCTTTTGGGATTCCAACATTTCAGTTATCCAAAGGCTCCTGGAAGAGCTGAGGCAAAGAAGAACATCTCAAATACAGTTGTTAGGCATTATTATAATATGGAACGTGTATTTATCTTTTGTATATGAAGAGAGAGGTGCTGAAGAACTTTTGGCTATGAACTTGAAGTTTTTCTTTTTTTCTGGTAACTAGCAATTAATTTACCCAGTTTGGGCCACTTCACTCTTATCCATTGACTCTTGTGTAACCCACTGGCCATTATTTGTGTTTTAGTGAAGCCTTCTGAATTACTAGAAGAGAGCAAGATGAATTAGCCTAACCAACAATTAAAACTATGACTTCAACCCCAGTTACGATGCTAACCAGCTCACTAACCTATCACAGTTACAGTCTTTACAGTCTTTTATGGATAGCTGGCATTGTTTTAGCATATCAAGTGCTTTGGCAATTGCAAAAGCCAACTGGCCACATTTATTGGTCTGATGGATGAATCCAAGGCTGACAAGCAAGTTGGACTATGTATTAATAGAATAGAATATAAATAGAAGAAAAGCTCTACCAATTGAGTTCATCAGAGGTAATAATATCTAAATATCATAACCTCAAATCATTAGTCTAGACTATCTCAATCAATATGGATTCTCTAAAAAATTAATTGGCTGCTACAAATATGATTGTTTAATAATTTACAATTTGTGGGCCTTCAGGCAAGACAAGGTGAGGATAGCTGAAGGAAAAGAGGTAATCTCCACCTCAGCTAAGATTTCAATTAAAAGCAGAGAAAGCCTACAAAATATAGTTTAAAATTTTTAGTTTAGGTGGGACAGTCTTTTATGTATATGTGTTTTGAGCTGTGTGTCCTGCTGGGGAGATATCAATTTAGTTCATTTTCATTGTTCACTTTCAGATCAGAGCTGTTTTAGCTATTTTCCTAAAGCTCATAAATATTTTATTAAAATAAACCATCGCAAATTTCTATTTTACTTACTAGATTAAAAACAATAATTTTGAATCCCTAATGACTGGTGCCAAATCATACAGACATTCTTCTCTGCAGTATTGGAGAGAAAGGACATATGAATCTTATAAGGCATTTTGGTAACTGTTTTGAGCTTTTTCTGTTTTATATCAGAGAAGGTGGTACCGTTTTTTTAATTTCACTTTTGGAGTGGCCCTTGTCCACTGTCATCAGTCTGGATCGCATGAATTCCCAGGCTTGTGATTCTTTCTGACATGTCACTTTCAAGATAAATCTGTTGTCTGAAAAGATGTTTTGAAGCCTGATTTCATGAGAGCTGGGCTTCCCTGGTGGCTCAGACACTAAAGAATCAGCCTATAATGCATAAGACCCGGGTTCAGTTCCTGGGTCGGGAAGATTCTCTGGAGAAGGGAATGGCTACTCACTCCAGTATTCTTGCCTGGAGAATCCCATGGTCAGAGGAGCCTGGTGGGCTACAGTCCGTGGGATTGCAGAGAGTCAGACATGACTGAGCAACTAACTTTTTCATGAGAGCACTCCCCTCTCCTGCAAGTTTATAGTGTGGACTAACTACAGTGACTAGTGGGTTACACAAGAGTCAGTGGATAAGAGTGAATTATTAATAATTTCTATAGGTCACATTTTGTTTTTCTTCACTCCATTCGCCATCAAGAATCTTCTGGCCCAAGAATCTCTTTAAGCTGTTATATGGAGAGTGTTTTGAATTTTTGTTGTGATTGGTTGTTTTTTCCCTCAAACAGCAGTTTTTGCAACCACTGACAAAATGTTCTTCTACATTCTTTTTAATGGAATAGATAACTACCGGAGTGGGGGTTGCCAGGGTCACTGCTGTACACTCAGGAGAATGTCCTGTCACCTGAATGACTTGGTTCTGCCCCCACCCTGGGCCACACCCCCATGTAGGGCTGGGTGACCTTTCTGTGTATTTGCATAATCTTCCTTCCTTGGACTTATTCTCCATGCCTGGGTCAAAAATTGGGGCTCATTAATAAACATTTATTGAGCACCAACAGGGTATTATGTTCCAAATATATTCCCTTCCCTGTGGGCTTGGAATCCACAATTTTGGCTCCCAGCAGTCACCTCTGCCCTGATTTTGAGAAGAGTAAGTTATCTAAGCAATTGAAAGGACATTCAAATATTTGTGAACTTCAAAGGGTCCTTCATCTAAAATGTCCTTTTCGGTGGTCAAAATTTCCAAATATTCTACTCCTCTAGTAAATCCCAGTGAACTGTCAGTTTCCAGGAGGCAGATCAGCCCCGATAAGGTTAAAAATATTAACACTTATAGATAATAATTAGGTTATCAAGTTAAAAGCATCTGTGCAGTTAGATGTGAGGACTGTAGAGAGCAAGGGGAAAAAGAACCTCATAAAAATTAAAGAACACCGTCAAGGTCATTGGCATATAATTTTTAAAGTCATCTGAGCTAGGTGCCGTTGTGCTAAAAATTCGATCAGTAGGCAAAGTTGAAGACACTGTGTCGTTAGGATGTGTGAAGCTTTTTACTGAAGCATGATAAATAATTGAAAATGCCTTTAGCAAATTCCTGTTTTAATGGGAAAATACTTTGTCATGCCGTTTTTCAATTAGAATTCACTAATTCAAATTGGTTTATCATTTAGCCAACTGCACATTAGATTTCTAGAGATGCATTTTCTCATCTTCATTTTTATTTGTGGATTTTCCAGTTGATAGTAAAACTTTCAGTAGTTTCAATAATGTTTCTACTAGTGGTTCCCAGCCTGCTTGCGATGAAGACAACACCCAAAGGATTAAAGTAAAAGCCACCATTGGTGGTGATTTTTGAACCTGATCAGTTGAACCTGATTTAAGTAAAGGGCTGTGGACTGTGGCTGTTTGAATTAGAATCTGGGGTAGGGAAAGGGACACGTTTTAATTTGAAATAAAGACGGTGGTAATTCTTTTATGTGTGCCTACTCCTTCGATTCAAAGGGAATCCTTATGTATCTGTTGTGAAAGGCATTCTCCATTTCAGATTTAACATTCCTGGTTACAAATTTCTATAGAAGGGCCTATAGTCCAAACTGGGCTTCCTGAAACATCAGTCAACTGTTTTAAGTATTTCTTAAGCAGTGAATGTCCACTCATCATTGAATTAGTTCAGGGGCTGCAGTCAATAGAAACATAAAATAGATTCTCTATTTTTTCTTTCAATCTGTTTAAGGAAGAAGCTAACCAAAAATGAATTCCCATGGTCTTCCTCAAGGAATTCAATATGCCTTCATTCATTGTTTAATAAGTACCCGTACAATTGGGTTACTGTTACAGAAAGGTTTTTTTATGTTTACTTTTATTTTTTGCCCCTCTCCATTTGAATATGCTATATGAGGACAGAGAACTTTATATTTCTAATTTATCCCCAGAGTTAGAATAACACCTGGCACATAGTAGAAATTTTAAATAAATTTGTTAAATGAATGTATGAGAAGTTGAGTGAATGATTAAATATGTGTCTAAGAAAGATTTCTCAAAATGACAGATAGTCTGAGATCGGAAGATTCATTAGGGGTTAGCCTAAGAAGAGGGCTTGATTGAAGAGTTAAAGTAGAAGAAGCAAATTCCTTGTAGAAGAAAAAGTGGACGGCAATACCACGTACGTTAACATCCCCTAAATGAAACACCTAAGTATAAATTTAACAAGCTATGCTCAAGATCTATACAAGGAAAACTACAAAACTCTGATAAAAAGAAATCAAAGAACTAAATAAAACGACAGACATTTCATGCTCATTCCCGGGGACTCAGGAAGATGCTGGAACGAGGAAACAGCATCTTGAGCCCAGTGAGACAGGACGGACAGGGAAGAAGACTGTATGTCAGATCAGCCAGGTGTCTAAGTCACAGGTGAGCCTGCACCCAAGAAGGCGTGCATCTTCCTAGGCAGGAGTGGCAGCTATCTGACCTGGTCCCCCTGGTTTCTCTTTGCAAAATGACTACTACGAAGTAGAGATGGAGCCAAGGGCTTGGGAATAGTGAAAATAGCCAAGGGCAGAGGAATCCTCACATTGCTCACAGGATCCGAATTAGAATCTGTGGACAGCCTGGGCACCTCTCTGGTGCAGCGTCTGAAACACAATTAATAGAAGCAGTTAATCTTTTGTTGAGACTTTTTGTTCTTCAAGCCAACTCGCCCCCCACTCTGATGAGTGAAATCGGTGGGTCCCTGGTATGGAAGAAGAAAGGCAGGCATGTTTCTAAAGTGTTTTCTGGGCTAGGGCAATAATAGCCCAAATGGAGACCTTTTTGTGAAGGCCCCTTCACAATTGTTGAAAAGCCACACACCAAACAAATTGTTAAATAAAACATCTTCTATCGTTCTGTCTTGAAAAAAATTTACCTTCATGTCCTTTGTACTCAAAGTATGGTTCACCTGCCAGCAGCCTTAGCATCATCTCAGAGCTTGTTAGAAACGCAGACATTCAGGCTAGACTTCAGGTTTACTGAATCCAAATCTGCATTGAACAAGACCTCCAAGTACCTTGTTAGCACATCAAACTTTGAGAAATGGTGTTCTTAGTGACTTGAAAGGCCAAGTTTTAGTATAGAATCAGGCAGCCTTCTTAGAGTGCTGCCTTAGAACAAGGCAACAGGACAAAAACGGTTTCAGCTCCCGACCTCTACTCTGATCCTCTCCTTTTTCCACCCCCAGCTTCTTTACCTTTAAAAAAAAAAAATTATTTATTTTATCTAACTGTGCCAGGTCTTAGTTATAGCATGTAGGATCTTGCAGCATGTGGGATCTAGTTCCCTGACCAGGGTTCGAACCCCAGCCCCTGGGATTGGGAACAGGGAGTTTTAGCCACTGGACTACCAGGGAAGTCCCCACCCCCAACTTCTTCCAGCATCTCCAGGTGCCTTGTCTTCAAATGAATGCTTACCCCAGTCAACACAATCATATCCCTTTAAAATAGCTGCTCTTGGGTCTCCCCTCTTGTCAGAAACATACTTTTGGCGGAATAGTCAGGCATCCTGAGCATGGATTCCAACCTAAAGTAAGCTTAGGAGCTTGCAAGTAGGGCCTTTGAGAATCCCAACACTTCCAGGGTCTAGAGGTGGTGCATGAACTCAAGGTGGACACAGCCTACTGCCCTAGAGACGTCCCATACAGTAGAGAAGGACACAGCCACAGGAGGGGCCGCTAAAGTGCGGGGCCCAGGTAGGAGCCTGTTTTGCTCTGGTCTGAAAGTAGTAATGAATAAACGTATCTCTTTTTCTGAGTCTAAGATTATTGTGGTGATGGCATTCAGACTGGACTGTCTTCATCCTCATCAGGTAATATATAGATGGAAATTTGCAGTACAAAGCATGGAACTGTTGAAAGGCATCAGGAACACCTAATGAGTTGACGACTCTAATTGAGGTCCGAGTTTCCTGCTGTTAGTGATGGTTAGAGGAAAGATGTACCCCGAGAGACATAGGAGATGGACCATGACACAGTGAATCTCAGGAGTGGTGGAAGGTGGGGGGAGGAAGCTTACGTACAACTTTTCAGTTGCATAATATCAGATGTGTCCATAGCAAATCTGACTGGCATTTTGATGGGTCAGTCAAAAACTAACTTCCTAAAAGGTCTTTTGCACCTTCTTTCAAAATCTGACTCTCCATCAAATGGAATGTCTTAAAAAAAAAAAAATGTAATGAAATGTGATTAGTGCAAATGTCTGTGAAATTTATTGTACTATTAAAATCCTATTGGGTCTTTGTTTATGAAATGTATTTTTCTGTATTTGAGGTTTAAGGAGGCTTGATAATGAGGCTTTGAAGATTCATGGCCTCTTTTCTATGGCTTAATTTAGGCTCTATATCAAATATGTAAAATAACATTATATCTCCCCACCACCTCTGTGGATCATACATTTTGTTATTATTTCCCTGCCAGAGTTTTTTTCTTCTCTCCTCCTTTTATAAATACTGAACTACTAATAGTAGGGACATTTTTAATAGAGAGAGCCATTATCTGGAGCAGAAAGAAGGAGAAAGTTTGGATGATGATTTTTCCTTCCAGGTCTACCTCCAGGGTTGTGAAAGTGTTAGCTGCAAAGTCGGGTCTGACTCTTTGCAACCCCATAGACTGTAGCCTGCCAGGCTCCTCTGGCCATGGGATTTCCTAGGCAAGAATACTGGAGTGGGTTGCCATTCCCTTCCAGGAAATCTTCCTGACCCAGCGATCGAACCCCGGTCTTCTGCATTGCAGGCAGATTCTTTATGATCTGAACCACATACTGACTCACATTCACTGTCAGCTGCCACCTGCACCCCTCTGCAGCTTCATTCGTCCCACAGGTATATTTCATCAGGTACTGCCAGCACCTAAACTCCCCGGGGCGCATTGTTCAATTTTTGTGGGAAGGCAGTGACTTACTCAGCAGAGATACCCAACAGGGTGCAAAAATTGAGATGATCAGGCCATATGGTCCACTTTGGGGGGAGATAATGCTGGTGACTTAAGGAACCGCCCAGTAATTTTTTTAAATTAATTTTTATCAGAGTATAGTTGTTTAACAATGTTTTTGCAGGACAGCCAAGTGAATCAGCTATACATATACATATATCCCCTCTTTTTTGGATTTCCTTCCCATTTAGGTCACCAAAGATCATTGGGTACAGTTCCCTGAGCTATAGAGTAGGTTCTGATTAATTTTTACGCATAGTAGTATATATAATATATGCCAGTTCCAGTCTCCCAGTTCATCCCACTCCTTTCCCCTGCTTTGGTGTCCATACATCTGAGGAACTATCCAGTGATTTTTTAAAAATAATTTTTAAAATTTATTTTTTGGCTATGCTAGGTCTTTGTTGCTGTGAGAGCTTTTCTCCAGTTTCAGTGGGTGGGGCAACTCTCTGTTGCAATGCCCGGGCTTATTGCGGTGGCTTCTCTTGTTGTGGAACATGGGCTCTAAGGCATGCGGGCTTCAGTAGTTGCGGTTCCTGGTCTCTAGAGGACCGGCTCAATAGTTGTGGTGCGCAGGCTTAGTTGCTCTGAGACGTGGGATCTTTCCATATCAGGAATTGAACCTGGATCCCCTGCATTGAAAGACTTCCCCGGTGTCTTCCCCTTCGGCAGTAAAGAATCTGCCTACCAATGCAAGAGAACTCAGGTTTGATCCCTGGTTTGGGAAGATCCCCTGGAGAAGGAAATGGCAACCCACTCCAGGATTCTTGCCTGGGAAATTCCATTAATGGAAGAGTCTGGTGGACTACGGTCAATGGGGTTGCAAACAGTAGGACAAGACTTTGTGAATAAACAACAACAACTCCTGTGTTGACAGGCCGGATACTTTACCACTGAGCCAGGGAAGACCAGTCCAGTGATTTTTGATCCTCCCTCCACTTCATCACTAGCAGTTATTGAACTGTAATCTACTGGGCTTTTCTGTCCATGAAATTTTTCAGGCAAGAATACTGGAGTAGGTTGCCACTTCCTTCCCTAAGCAATCTTTCCAATCTATGTCTCCTGTGGCTTCTGCATTGCAGGCAGATTCTATACCTGCTGAGCTATCAGAGAAGCCCAGCACAGTTAAGGCCATTCCTTACCTCTTCCACAAGGAATTTTTAACTCCTGTGATTTATTTTTCTCTTAACCTCCATTGCATCAGCTGCTTCACCTTGCTCTAAAGATAAAGGCCAAAACCCTAAACGTGGCCTAAGAATACTGGTCTGGTCTGGCTGCACCCGCTTCTCTCACCTTATTTCATCCCATGCTTCTCGCTTGCCCTGTGTATCCGCCCAGCTGCTTTTAGATCCTTGACTTGTTATGCTCCTTCTGCCCCAGGACCTTTGCACCTGCTTCTCTCTATGCTTAGAAATCTCGAAGTCCTATGTTTGCCTAGTTAATACTTACTGTGTCCTCAAGTATCTTCTAATTCTTCTCACCCTTAGGTAGCCCTTACTCGGGTGCTCTGTGTTGATCAGCCCTTTTATTGAAGACTTTCAAGGCATTAATTTTCGAGACTGTGGCTCTGAGTCATGTCTGCCTCTCCTACTAGACTGAGACTTCTTGAGAGCGGAGACTGTCTGCTTTAGCTTTTGCTGTGTCTTCCTAGCACTTACCATAGAACCCTGTCCAAAGTGGGCCCTTAATGGCCTTTGTGGGAAGGATCAGAGAGCAGGGTGATTCTCCTCTTCCCTGGATTGTCCTAAGGACAGCCTGCATGTTTAATATTTGGCAAAATTCAATCAAATTACATTTATAAGTTGGTGGCTCATTTAAAAATGCTTCATTTGGGAAATGTCCATCAACAGAAGAATGGATAAAGCTGTGGTACCTAGATACAATGGAATATTAGCCATAAAAAAGAATGAACCAGAGTAACATGGAAGCTTACATTACCAGATGTAAAATAGATAGCCATCAGGAGTTTGCTGTATGTTTCAGGAAACTCAAACAGGGGCTCTTTATCAACCTAGAAGGGTGGAATGGGGAGGTAGATTCCAAAGGGAGGGGATATATATATACCTATGGCTGATTCATGTTGAGGTATAACAGAAAGCAACAAAATTCTGTAAAGCAATTATCCTTCACTTAAAAAGTAAATAAATAGAAGAAGAAGAAAAAAGAATGCAATAATGTAGGGACATGAATGGACCTGCAGCTTTCCCAGTGGCTCAGTGGTGAAGAATCAGCCTGCAGTGCAGGAGACATAGGTTCGATCCCTGGGTTGGGAAAATCGCCTGGAGGAGGGCATGGCAACCCACTGCAGTGTTCTTGCCTGGAGAATCCCATGCACAGAGAAGCCTGGTAGGGATAGGGTCGCAAAGAGTCAGGCATGACTGAAGCAACTGAACACGCACACACGGATGGACTTAGAGATTATCATTTTAAGTGAAGTAAGTCAGACAGAAAAACAAATATGATGTTGCTTATATATAAAAAAAATACAAATGAGCTTATTTACGAAACAGAATCAGACTCACAGACTTAGAGAATGAACTTATGGTTATCAGGGGAGTGGTGTTAGGGCAGGATAGATTGAGAGTTTGGGATTGATATGTACACACTGCTATATTTAAAATAGTTAACCAACAAGAACCTACTGTGAAAATAGATAAAAGGGCTTCATTTAGGGATAATGGAGGGGGATAGACAAATCTTGATTAAACTTTTGCAAGAGAGAGCCAGCAAATACTTTAGAATTACACAGTTTGATGTAGTTAGATTCCTTGGGGCCCCAGGAGACACAGTAGAAGGCTGTCTTTAGAAGACTGAACAAGATAGGGACCTTTGTTAACTCTGAACTCAATTTTTATCCTGAGTGGCACCAGCAAGTGTCACATACTCTGTGCCTTTCTCTCCAAGAAAGTTTGTTTTAATTCTGCACCAAGCGGTGGTGGTTGTACTGCAGAAAGTAACTCTGTCCCCCCCCTTGCAATCATTGTCACAGTCAGGACGTTTTCCCTGCTGTTGTATCTTAGAAATTCCTTTTTCTATAATTTAGTAAGCCCGTTTCCTTTGTTCTTTCGTCAGGGAGCGTCTGTTTTGATAATTATGCTTTAAATAGATGAATCACATTTATGTAGCGCTTCACAGTTTGCAAAGTGTTTTAAGTACGTCATCTCATCGAATCTTCTGGTCACTCCGGGGTTGAATAGTCTTTCCTGTCTTGTCAGTAAACAGCCCAGAGAGAGGACAGAACTTATTCGGAATCACATGACTTGTCGGTGACTCAGATGGACAGATGGGTGTTAAACTCAGGTGTTTGTGTTTTCAAAGCCCAATTTGTTGTCACAGGATCAGAAACCACCATCTGTTTGTGAGAAGACAGAACCTACCTAGCTCTTCCTCTGGCTTGTCACCATCCTGTCGTATTAACGTATATATTTTCTCAGTTGCTCTTTTCCACACCTGTGTTTATTTTCACTGTTGTTTCCTGAGCTCTGTTTTCCATGTATCATGTTGCTTATATAGCCCTGAAATAACAGTGTTTTTAAAAAGCAAGTTTGAAATGAAAAGATTTCAGTGATTCTTTAAATAATGTACTCTTATTCGTACATTCTGGTATTATACTGGCTTCTTTATTTTTTTTTTTTTGTAATTGAAATACAGTTGATTTATAGTGCTTTATTTCGGATGTACAGCAAAATGATTGAATTATTCACATCTATGTTATTTTTCATTATAGTTTATTACATGATATTGAATACAGTTCTCCATAATATACAGTGGAACCTATTATTTATCTATTGTATACATAGTAGTTTGTATCTGCTAATCCCAAACTCCTGGACCCTATTTGCCCTTTGGTAACCATAACTTTGTTTTCTATGTCTGTGAGTCTGTTTCAGTCTTATAAGTGAGTTCATTTGTATCATTTTTTTACATTCCACATCTTGGTGATATACAATGTTTTTCTGCCTCTGATTTAATTCACTTCCCAGGATGATCTCTAAGTCTACCCATGCTGAGTCATGGCTTCGTTTTTTTAACGAGAGAATGTGTTAGCCTAACGATGACTTTTTTCTATTTAGCAAAAACAAAAAACCCAAACAAACAAAACAGAAGGTTCCTAGTTGTGGGAATTCAAGATTCAGTTAATGAGATGACAGATGCCGGACTTGACAGATTAAATATCTAGTCTGAGAATTTCATTCACACCCTGCTCTCTGCCATACTTTTTGAGTGGGAACACTTTTTTAAACATTTATAGAGAAGGAGAATTTTAGACACTTAGCTATACTAAGCCCTGGCTTTCCCAGGTGGCTCAGCAGTAAAGAATGCACCTGCCAGTGCAGGAGACTCCAGAGTCCTGAGTTCAGTCCCTGGGTCGGGAAGATCCCCTGGAGGAGGAAATGGCAAGCCAGTCCAGTATTCTTGCCTAGACAAGCCCATAGACAGAGGAGGAGCCTGGCAGGCTGCAGTCCTTGGGGTCTCAGAGTCAGACACGACTGAGTGACTGAGCAATATTAGCCCCGTCTTCTTGGAATGGAAACAGAGAGGAAATCAAGGAAAGCCAAAGACTTTTCCCGACACCTCTGATCGGGAGGGAACAGGCTGGTCATCCACACACAGTGGCGCTTGGGGGACACAGGGCGTCACGCTGCCTGCTGCCCATCTGTAGCAAGAGGGTTGCTCCCGCAGCTTCTTGCAAATCACTTCCTCTCTGGTTCTTTGCATCCCTTGGTATTTATTCCATAGTTTAGAACTAGAACACAGCTTAAAAACTGGACTTTCTGTCTGTGGTCCAAAAAAAGCACTGCCAATTTTTCTTTAGTTGGGTTGTATAAATTATGTCACGTTTGACCATTGTTTCAGAATCATTAAGAAATTTATTAGGTAAAATAATTGCAATAATGATCTTATAACAAGAACTAGACAATCCATTTAAAATGAATAATCTGTAGTACAGATTATGTCACAATTTATTTTGTGTGTATCTATGTGTGTGTTTTTCTCTTTTAGCCAAATGGTTTTCAATAGCAATTACTGAAGTGTCAATGACCTTCTGGTTCAATTGAATTAAAAAACTTAAATGAAGTTTTACTAGTATCAGTCTTTGCTGTCATACAGGTAATTGAGAACATGATCTATGCTACAACAATGCCACCTATAGTTAGTAGCCTTTGTTTAAAGCAAGGTAAAATTTTACATGTACTGCAGCAGAAAACAGCCTAAAATAAAAATTTGTTAGTCAGCAGTGTTTATGGAGTCCCTAATTTTCAAGGCACTAGGAAGGAACAAAGAACCTATCAAAGGAAGCCATTTAAGTAGTGACTATTTCAGAGAAGGTTGGAGTATAATTAAAAAAGAAATCCTTAATAAGAAATAGATAAATGTATCCTAAATATCTTCTGAGAATCATGACTTCTCCATTTATTTTCTTTATGGTATCCCTTGATGAAAAGATCTCACTTTCGTTTAGATAGGATTTATCAGTCTTGATGGCTGACACTTTTTGTGTTGTCAAAAATGTTTTTTTTCCTAACTGAAAGTCATGAAGATATTCTCTTATACTGTCTTCTTAATGTTTTAGAGGTTTGCTTTTCACAATTTGTAACTCATCTGAAATTTACAGTTGTGTATAGACAGCTTAAGGAAGGATTCCTTTTAAAGACAATCAATGATCTCAGCACAATTTACTGTAGTTCATCTTTTCCCTGCAGATCTGCAATTTGCTTTTGTTAGATACCAGGTTTTGTTCTGGTGTGATCCTGTTTCTGAGCTATTTATTTGGCTTTATTGATTAATTTGTCTGTCCTCGTATAAAAAACACATTATCTCATGGTAGCTTTATAATATGTTTTGATGTCTGCAGAAGAAGTTAGCAGAAGGCTGGACAAGTAAATTTGGTATATTCATAAATTGGAATACCATAGAGCAATGGAATCAATGGACCACAGCTATGTGCGTCAACACAGACACATCATAGAAATATACTAATATTGAATGAGAAAACAACAAACAACCGGAAAGGATTATATGCCATATGACACCATCTTGAAATATCAATTAGAAGTAAATTATGTTATTTAAGGACAGATTCTTGTGGTAAAATTTCCAGGGAAAACAAAAGGAATGATATGCACAGAATTCAAGACAGTGTTTATTCCTGGTAAGGAATGGAGCTGTGTGCAATTTAAAAAGGTCCCTGGATAACTTTACCAGTTTTGGCAATGCTTATTACTTAAGCTGCACAGGAGATTCATGAAGGTTCATTTTATTATTATGTCTCATAATTTACATATATGATACATATTTTATATTCACTATCACAAAAATAAAATGTAAGAACTATAAAAATATATACATTGTGATAATTTTATAAAAACATATGCATATTAAAAATGTTAAGCCTCCAAGAGACTAGAATTGTTACATTTTCTCTTCTTTGTTTTCCAGGCTTCTTTCTATAGTGTTCTATTTCAAATTGACATTTATACCCATAAATTAAATTTATAAATTATTAAATTTATAAATTGACATAATTAAATTGATACCCATACCATGTGTATGTATATTTTAGGCAAACTGATACAGTTTAAATAATACAGTTTAAATCCTGGCTTTGGGATTAACTCTATAAATGTAACAAGTTGATCAAACACTTAATTTCCTCATCTGTAAAGTGGGAATTTTCCCTCATGAGGTTCTTGTTAGGATTAACATTTTCTGATCCATGGCTAGCAGTCAGCAAAGATTCATTTATCCATTCTATCATTATTCTGCTTAATAGAATCTATCTATCTCTATATGTAATTTTTCATTTTGTTCTAGAAATTCTATTTGGTTTATGTATTATTCAGCCTCATTTTTTTTTAAAAATAAAAGCATGTCATGGATTTTAGGTTCTGTTTGGAATCCTAGTTTTAAGTTTCTTTTTTCTTTTTAAATATAAAATTGTAGTTTTTTTTTAAGGCAATACAGTTCAGTTCAGTTGCTCAGTTGTGTCAAATACAGTAGAAGACTAGAAATTCTCATGTTTAAATTTGCAAACAGTCCAAATGCACAGTCGTCTCAGTACTTCTGACAGTTAAAAATTTGTTCTAGGATCTAGGAATATAATAGTGGACAGCACACTTGTGGAATGAATGGACATATAGCAGTGAGCAGAGGTTCTCTGTTTTGATAGAGCTTACATTTTGGTATAGGGAGATAAATAATGAAAGAGGAAGGAAGAGGGAGGGAAGGAAGGAAAAACAAATGGAAACAGAGACAGAGAAATAAAGACGGAAGGTGAAAAGAAAACAGGACAGAAGGAAGGAAGGAAAGGAAGCCAAGTGAGGAAAAGTGAGTGTACATATGTTTACACACACAGTGAAACACTACTTAGCCATGCAAAAGAAGGAACCAGTGCCTTTTGCAGCAACCTGGGTGAAACTAGAGATCATAGTACTAAGTGAAGTAAGTCAGAGAAAGACAAATATTATATAATATCACTTATGGGTGGAATTTAAAATATGGTACAAAGGAACTAACTTACAAGACAGAAACAGACTCTCAAACATCGAAAATGAGCTACAAATGATGGGGAGTAGGGATAAATTAGAAGTTTGGGATTAGCAAATACACACTACTATATATAAAATAGATAAATAGCAAAGACCTACTGTATAGCACAGGAAACTGTATTCAGTATCTTGTAATGAACTATAAGGGAAAAGAATATGAAAAAAGAATACACACACATATATAACTGAATCATTTGCTCTACACTGGAAGCTAATACAACATTGTGAATTAGCTATACTTCAATTAAAAATATCACATCTTAATGCTAAATATTATGGAAAAAATAAAACTGGATAAGTAGAATAGAGAATGAGGAAGATGTGGTTCCTTTTTTAGTCAGAATATTCCAGAAGTTACTGAAAAAATAAGTGAGGAAATGGGTAGGCAGATATGGGGAACGAGAACTCCCCACAGAGGGAACAGCAAGGGTGCTCGGAGATGGTGCTCGGTCACTCGAGGACACGGAATAATCAGTACTCATTTTGGAAATGTTACTTTTGAGATGCATTATAGACATCCAAATGAATTGTTTAAGGAGTAGGAAGATGGATCGATGAGGCTGAAGTTCAGAGGAAACATTTTGGCTAAAGTTATGCATTTGCGATTTGTCAGCATATGTATGGTATTTAAAATTACAGAGGCTAGCTGTGACCACCTAGGGAGTGAATGTAGAATTGAAAGGAGGTCCAAGGTTTTAGCTTCTTTAACAATTCAGGGATGAGGAAATGAAGAATAATCAACAGAGGAGACTCGAGGAAGTATTTAATTATGAGTGAGGAAGAGAGCAAAATTAAAGAAGTATTTCCAAAGCTGAGCAAAGATATACAAATCTAACAGAGCCTTTTCCACTTCTAGAGTTTTTGGAATGACTTTTATCCATTGCTTATCTGGCAACACAGTGATACAATGCTTTTCATAATTTGTCTTCATCATCTTGAATTCTTTATCACCTTTATGGTTAAAAGTACAATTTTAAGATTCTTGCAGAATACTAGGCTTCCACCTGTTTGTTTTTTTTTTTTTAATTTTCTGCTTTAAAGTTTGGTTTTGTTTATTCCTTGATTTAACGCTTTTGATAGATAAGTGATTGGCACATGAGTGACACAGGAATTGTTCACACCCACCTTAGGTAGCTTTCAAAATTGTATGATTTCTTCTGAAAGATTTGGCCCTTTCTATTGTCTGTAACCGCATTGTCAAGCCTGTGACAGGTTTAGCTTCTAGGTAACATAATGGCTTTATTTCCAGAGCAACACCACTGGGCAGGCTTTTTTGAAGGCATTTTAAGAGACGCACATTTAAGGTAGAACCCACTCCATGTGCTGCTGCCAATGCAAATAGTTCCAGTGAGGTGACAATCAGAGGAACAGCTAACTTCACACGTACTCAGGTTGGGATCACTATTGAGATGTCACAACTTCCTCCTCTGCCTGTCAGCTGGCAAGTACCTTAATTGAGGAAACAGCTCATATTTTAACACGATCTATATCCTCTTATAGATGATACATTGTCTGCACATATTTAGAACCTGATTAGATAATCAGAACTGTGTTCAACCGGTGGAATGCTCAAGCCAAGATCATTGGCTCCTTTTATATACGATCCTCTTGTTTCCACATGCCTTAATCAAGTAATTACAAACTTTTTAGCGCATTATATTGGAAATTGCACAATACATTCTGCCCTTGTTTACTAAGAACAGGCCAAGATTCATTGTGTTAAATTAAGCAGTGAGAAGTATGGATAACAATTTCATTTCCAGAGCACTGGACAAAACAAACAGATTGGTTTTGATGGCCTCAGTGCAGAGGTAAGAAATTTTGATCGGGTATCTTCACAGAACTTTCCCAAACATGTCCATCTGCAGTGTATAACTATTTCTTCCATGGAGAGGGACTGTATGGAGTTTTTTTGGTTGTTGTTATTATACTGAGTTATTGCTTATGGCATTATTTATCCATCTGTCTTACAATTTTAAAAAATTAGTGATGGACTTGCATTAAAAGGTCTATTATCTCATAATTTTAGAAAAATGTCCAGAGATAAGATAATATGATGCCCTCTTACGAGCTAAGGAACCAAGGTGACAATTAATTGATGTTTGGAGATAATTTCTTGTCCCTTGAACAATTAAAAAATAAGATTGAGAAGAGTCTATACATAGAGAGTCCAAAGTAATGGTAGTAAAATCTAGCATCTTGGCCGTTTTTTATTTTGTGGAGGCTTTATAATGTGTTTTTTCTTACTAGTCAAATGATTCTTTTTCCCCATTGGCTCTCAAATTGATAAATCATTAATTCTAGACCATATTATTGCTTTTAGTATTTATGGCTTTATCTATCAAAGGGTATGGCTTTATTCATTATTCTAAACATTTTTATATAAGACATGAAAGAATATTTGAGCCATGTTTTATATTATTTCAAAGTAACTCTGGCCATCTTTCTACTTTACGAGTGAAGTCTTTGCTGGACAGCTCCTAGATTTATGATGACATCATGTTCTCTCAGAAACATCATTATTATCATGTCACTGAACCTGAAGTGGGGTGGTCAGAAGTCCGTGTGGAGCAACTATGGGCCAGGAAGATCAGGCTTCCGATCAGAGGCAGGGCCAAGAGGAAGGATGGGAGGGGTCAGGGCAGAGGGGGAAGCGAAGAAGAAGGAGAGAAAAGCACACCTGAAGTATGGTCAGTGGCGTGGGCAGAAACCTCACCCTCAGCATTTTCATATTGTGCTTGGGGAAAAGCAAAAAAAAAATAATAATGAAGGGAAAAAAAGTCAGCCAGCCTTTAAAACTTTACCCTCTTTCATTATTAAGAATAGCTTTGGAAAACAGAGGGGCTCCATAAATGAGAGCAGGTGCGGTCGTGCAGAGGTAACTATTCAGCATATGTAAGTGCAGTTGGAAAATCATGGTCTTGCAGAGAATCCTCAAAATTGGTCCCTAATGGCCTTGGTTTTTTGTCATATGGTCTTGATTATAAGGCTAAAATTGCATTGCCATGCCTTTACTGTGAACGAGATGGATGGATAATTATTACGTGCGCTGAATACCTTTCTGCAAGGAGAAGCCAGGACATCCCTGGTCACTGGAGCTACCATTTCATCCAGCTGTCAGAAAAGCTCTAAGCGGGAAATTCATCACCATATTGATGTGGAAGAGGAATGAAAATATGCCCCTCTGGTTGGGCGTGCACCCGCCCACATACATTTACATACACAGATGGTACACAAACCAGAGGGGGCAATGTGTGTGATTGTGAGACATGTTCAGCAAAGCAGTAGCATTTGTGGAAACAAGGGATACGGAAACAGAATGGTGAGTTCTGTTGAGGCATGATGACTCTTGGTGGTGGCCACCTGCTAGAAGCTGGCACCAAAGCTGTGTCAGGAACGAACTGGGGGCTCAGTTTGAAATGATGCAGGAAGCTTAACATTATTGACATTAGGCGCTGTCAAGTGAGCAAGAACTATTTACGGAAGAGTTTTAATGATTTTAAATACGCTGAAAGAAAAGCCTTCCCTGCACTCATCTGTACTTTTTAAACTAATTTGGCTATTTTTGCATGCTCTCAAGGTTCTCTCAGAAGCTAGATATAATGATAGTAACTAAAATCCAGCTGTTCTTGCTTCTGAGAATAAACTTCATGGCTGCTTAATAGTTGCTACTATCACTGCTTCTGGGGAGGACATCGGGGGAAGGTGTGATGGGATTTGCACTGTGAGCAAGTCCAGTGCTTTGTCCTATCTAAGTGGGTGAGATTCAGGGCTGTACTCAGAGCCACAACCATGACCACACTGTACACTGGTCACGGGGATATTTCTTATGGATCGGGCCTTGGGGGTCGGTGGCTTCTGCATTCCATGCAGCCATTTGCAAAATAGAGGCAATGAGCTATGAGGGCTGCTCTTTCTTCCATACTGAGCCCTGAACTTTGGGGCTAGCAGAGAGGGGAGAACCAAATTACAATTTGCTACACAGTTCAGAGACAGTCTCCTTTGAGAGCAGACACAGGTCTGAGAGGATAAGGTTCTGATCCAAAATCAGCCTTGAGAAGTTTCCTGACTGTGGTTAACAGTTTGCCACTCCAAGCTGAAGAGCATGCATGGTGTGGAGGGGATGATGCAAGTTGGTTGACCGGGTAATCAGTTCAGCTGTTCTGCTGATGATATTTTGGTTATTTTGATGCCAGATGTGTTGGGTTTGGCCAAGAAGATCATCTGGGTTTTTCCATAAGAGCTCATGGAAAAACCCGAATGAACTTCTTGGCCAATATAATATATTGTAAGGTAAGGAATAGCAAAAACCTTAAGAGTGGAGCTTTCTTTGTAAATGAACTAAAAAGAAAGGAAATAATAGCACAGAATCTATTCTATATACAACAACAATTAAAAACCTATATATATACACACATATAATTCATTCATGTGGAAAAATATTTAATTGAAGGGATCAGGAAACCTGGAGCAACTCTTTTAGCATATTTAATACAAGTTTTATTTTCAGTGTGTATATAGTGATACATAGCATCACTATCCCCTTCGTTATACTATACCACGTGGTAATTAAATCTGGGATTCTAGGGCAATAAGACATGAGAATCGCACTATTTTCATGCTGTTTGTAACTTCCATCTCTATTGAAATATGCTAAATTCGTAGCATTTTATGATTCCTGATTTAGCTCTTATTAAAAAGAAGCAGAAGCTAAAAACAGCTCAACCAAGCAGTTGAAGCAGTTATCACAAGCCGGTAAGATCAATAAGCTAAAAAAAGGATGAAAAGTTTTTGAGTGACAGCTTAAAAATGGAAAATTTAAATATATATCGCTGCCTTCTGCTCCATTGTGTAATGCATAAAGCCCATTTTGGCAGTACATTTTTAAGCAGTCAAGAAAGTGATTTATTAGTGTCACTGGATTTGTGTTTATGTTCCGTGCTGTAAACTATGCTTATAGCAATATATCTATATTAAGGCATTAGTACTTTGAGTGCTACCTAAGCCTAATGTTACTAATATTGTTCAAAGGATAGTTTATTGGGCTATAAATGGTAGCATCAGTATTGACACTTGCTGCATCATCTAAGTGCCTGGATAACTGTGTCTGATGCTAAATGACCATGTTGCTGCTGACAGTATATATAAAACATGAATAGTGACCACCAGTGATATTTCATAGCTACTGCTGATGTTTCTGCTCCCCTTCAGTCTGAAGAAGAGTAGTTTTATGTGTGCAGAAGCCTAGCTAGATTTTCAGGATTTTTAGAGGGATATAATAAAGGGAAAAATCACATCTTTTTTTTTTTTAATGTGAAAGGGCATTTTATTTTATCAATTTAATTTACTTTATTTACATTTTATCCATCATTTCTGAAGATAAGACAGTAAACCAAACAATAAATCAAATCCTGAACTATAGTTTGCCAATTTCTGTGGTGTAGAATATCCTACCTAGATACTTTCATGTTATAATCATAGTGGTACCTGTCATATAGTATTTCTGCTACCAGATACAAGGGACATAATCTTTTTGAAAAACATAGATAAGACAAATATATAGTAGTATAATTAGGAAGTGATGCATTTTGAAAAATCCCATCTTGATTTTAAACTTGTTTCAAGTGCCCATTCAATTTGTCACAAATAAGAATAAAGAATCATTGTGGACAGTAAGGGAAGGGGTTTTAGCAAATCAGACGTTGAGTTTGGGTTTAACTTTCTATTCCCAAGCCACATCTTTACCGTGATACAGAATTGGCTGCTACATACATTTGTTCATTTAACAAGTTTTGGTTAAAAGTGGACTACTGTTTTAGTCTGTTTGGGCTGCTATCAGAAAGTACCCTAAATTAGGTGGCTTTTAAATAACAGAAATTCAGTTCTCACGGTTTTGAAGGCTGGAAAGTCCACAGCCTTGGTAGATCTGGTGTCCGGTGAGGTCCTCATCGCAACTTCACATGGAAGAAGGGACAAGGGAGTGGTCAGGCCTCTTTTGTGAAGGTATTAATCCCACCACAGGGCATGTGTGTCACTCATAATCTAATCACCCTAAAGGCACATGCCAATCACTTTGGGCACTAGGATTCAACATACAATTTTCAGGGGGACATAAACATTCAGTACATAGCAACTACTCTATGGTGGACACTGTTACCATAGAAAGTATATGTGCTAAGTTTTATTTCTTTTGTTAAAAGTCAAGACAAATAATTCTCTGAAGGTCCAGTGGTTAGGACTCCACACTGTCACTGCTGAGGGCCTGGATTCAATCCCTGGTCAGGGAACTAAGATCTCACAGGCCACTTGGCACAGTCAAAAAAAAAATCAAGACAATATTTCAAGTCTGTTTGAATGACTCTACACACTCTCCTTATTCAAGGTTATAAACAAAGAAAACACTTTTATTTCCCTCTAATTTCACAGTTTTTGTAAATTTTATTTATAGGCTCCAGAGTCGGGATACATACATGGAAGAATCTGGAACATATTTGTTTGATTCATGCTGTCATGTTATGGGGACAGATGACCCTAGTTCTGAGATCACTTAGACATCCCTGATTCAATGTGTGTCTTTTTTGTTAGTTTTATGAACAAATGATTATCAAATGTTGGGAGAAAAATCATCCTTCATACTCTCTTCTAAAATATCAGTTGGTTCTTTTTGTTTGTTTGGGGGAGATGTTCTTTCTTAAGAGTTGTCTTCAGAAGGCAAAACAGTCACATGTCATAAATATGCTCATTTATCTAGGTATTCCTGACTTTACTTTGCCAAGGCGAATGACATGTATTAAAGTAAGCTCTGCATTCATTAAGATTGGAAGAGAATAATCAATGCTAGTAATTTATTCCTTCATTCAGTCAACATCGTTTTCTGGAACACCAGCTATGTGCAAAACACTGTGTGGCTCTTCAGAGAATGAGTGATAAATGATGTGCATTCCTTATCCTAAAGTGAAAGTGAAAGTATTAGTCACTAAGTCGTGTTCAACTCTGTGACTCCATGGACTATAGCCTACCAGGCTCCTCTGTCCATGGCATTCCCCAGGCAAGAATACTGGAGTAAGTTGCCATTCCCTTCTCAAGCCTTATCCTAAAGATGCAGTTAAATGATGTTCCATTTTGCTGAGTTAATCCAAAGAAGTTATGGAAAAGATCTATCCCCCAAACTAATAAACAAGAGGAAGCAAATGCCTGAAATGATAATGATCAAACTCATTTTTGTTGGGATGTAATTTCTTGCTAGTTGGTTGTACCATAGGATAGAAGTTCACTGAAATGCTAAGATATCCATGTGTGTCTCTGGCCCCTTTTGCTCTAATATCTTATTTCTTGGAACTGATTGGGTGGTCCCAGGAAGGATACCAGTTTGGGGAACCCATGAAGGACAGATAGCTCGTGTTGTATGATATTAATTCTAGGTGGGCTAACTGTGCTGAACGTCATTGATCTTATTAAGAATGAAAATAAAGAAGTATTGACTGCCTTCTTTCTGTTGAGAGAAGGTGAGCCCCAGAGTAGACAGTGAACTATAAGGGGATTTTCTCATCCAGAAAACAAGAAGTACATGTCCGTCTTTTCAAAGCTGTTAAAGTTTGTTCCTTGATGAAACTTTTCATTCTCTTTTAAGGAACCTTTAATGTTATTGGACTTATTTTGCCATAAATAAACCTGCATCTTTTGCACATTGGCAGATATTGGCTGTGTGGTTAGTACAGAGGAAACAGAGAATGGGGCAGCCACCAAGAAAGTTGTGTTTCTCTCCTTTCATCCACATCAGGAAGGGGAAAGCTGGAGGAGGATGAGACAGGTCAAACAGCTCAGTTCTTGAAGCCAGTTAAAACAGGAAACTTCTTAAATTCTAGAGCTTCAAGGTAGTTAAGGATGCTAGGAAGGCAGGGTGCTCTGTGCTTCTCTGGTTGGTCCACTGCCAGCAGCCAGCAGTGCTGAGCCCAGGATAGATGCCTTCTTCCTCTAGAGCCTATCCGAGTTCCATGAAGAACTCAGAGCGTGGCATGCAAATGTTATTATTTCTTAGGCCCTAAACCCTCCCTTGTACAGGTGCGCAGGACGATAGTGGAGTGAAGTCTAATAGTCCAGGGATCTGTGAAATCCAGTCGCTTCTCATTCCTCATTGCCTTCTTGGTTAGTTGAAATATCCAGCTTTGGACTAAGAAGCAGCTAAAAAACCTTATACAAAGAGCTTGTAAACAAACACCCACTTGAACCATCTGGTCTTGTAACACATACAAGTGATTAAGCTTCAGAGCTATGATTGTTAAATTTTTAAAAACACAACAATTCCAAACACTCCCAAATAGACTCTTTATGCAGGCTTGCAAGGAGGAAAATGTGTGATGCTTTATATAGTAAATAATATGGAGAGATTGAAACTTTTTTTTTGGTTTCTCTCTTTTTCTCTCCCTCCCTCCCTTCTTTTTTGTTTCTTTACCTTGAGTGTTATAGAAAGAGAAAACCTTAAAATACATAAATATGGACTAAAAATACATTTAGAGTTCCACTAAGCCTACATGGTTGACAATGTAGAATGGTTTCTTATCTTTACCTTAATTGTTATTTTTGTCCCTGATAGCAACAGAAACGCGCACGCTTGAGTACATGTATGTGTACTCTTTGTTCCTTCTAGAATACATTAAGCAATCCAGACTATTTGCAAATAATGAATTCATACTTTTTGTTCACAATGAGTGAAGAAAGTCAGGTCAGGGGGAAATTAAATATGTTAAAAGCCCTCATTTTCCTTGTATAATATCAATTCTGCCTTCATAGTTAATTTCCTTGACAAGACATAGGGCATATGGATCAAATTCCTCATATATATCTGATGTGGATATGATTATAAATTGGAACATTTTCTTTAGATGACATCAATAAAGGGAGAAAGAATGAGCTACACACGGTACCACAAGCATATGGAAATAATACAGATTTCTGGCTAATGACTTGACATGAACAACACATAGAACTCAGAACTCTTAAGTGAAACAAAAACTCTACATGAGAAGTCAGTATTATATATTAGGACTCCTATTTCGGTCTTCTCAGTCTTGATCAGTCCTCATCCCTGGACTTATCACATTAGCTGGGGGAGGAAAGAGTGGTTGAAAGAAGAGGAGAAAGAATGCTCAGTTATAGTCATGGTAACTGGTGAATCAAACAAACTCTCAAATACTAGACTGTTCAAACAAAAAAACTATTGTTTTCTCACATTTGAAGTTCACAATGGGTATTCCCAGTTGGGGTGAGTCTCTTTCCAGAAGGGATTTGAAGGTTGATTTCTTCTTATCCGATTGCTCTCTTTCTTTGATGAGTGGCATCCAGGGTTGCCCATAGCATCTACAGAAGCCTGTAAAAAGGGAAAAACTATGGAATGTACAGCCCAAGTATGGAGAGGCTTCTATCACTTGTAGTCTCTTTCCATGGAGGGAAACTCAATCACCTGACCACACCTACCTGCAAGAGTGGCTGGGAAAGATGGTCAAGCCTGGTGCCAAGGAGTAAGAGGTGGTGAACTTCTGCCTAGCGTCCTCCCAAAAGAGGGAAAGAGAAGAAAAAGGATGGGTGTCGATGCAAAACACTCTATAGTACCTTTCATTTGCAAAGAAGAAAACAATGAATTAAAGCCTTTTCCAGTGATGTGCTAGTAAACTGTCTGTGAGGGAAGGGGATGAAAAGACACTTGATTAAAAAAAAAATTTATATTGGAGTATAATTGATTTACAATATTGTGTTAGTTTCAGGTGTACAGCAAAGTGACTCAGTTGTACATTAACCCATTTTTTTTTCAGATTCTTTTTTCCCGTATAGGTTGATATGGAGTATTGAGTAGATTTCCCTGTGCTATACAGTAGGTCCTTGTTGATTATCTACTTTATATACTGTTATTTAGTCGCTAAATTGTGTCTGACTCTGTGACCGCATGGACTGCAGCCCACTAGGCTCCCCTGCCCGTGGGGTTTCCTAGGCAAGAATACTGGAGTGGATTGCCATTTCCTTCTCTAGAGGGTCTTTCCAACCCAGGGATTGAATCCACATCTTCTGTATTGACAAGCAGATTCTTTACCACTGAGCCACCTGGGAAGCCCATTTTATATACAGTAGTGTGGCTGCCATCTATGGGGTCTCACAGAGTCGAACATGACTGAAGCAACTTAGCAGCAGCGGCAGTGTGTATATGTTAATCCCAGAGTCCTAATTTATCCCGCCTCTCACCTTTTCCCTTTGGTAACCATAGTGTAAAAGTACCTGCGTTGTGACATTTAGTGACTTCCTTGATGTAAATACTCCTACTGCAGTGTGATTTCAAGTTACCAATGTGAAGTCAGTCAATGTGGATTTGAGAAGAGAGGCAAAGACTCTGCTCTAGCAAACTGGAGCAAGACAGTCTAGCAAAGCATTTTAATAATGAATTCTGAGAAAACACATTGGAGGCAGCCCGTCTGTGGGAAGGAAGTGAGTGTGCATTTTCCCTTTTGCATTTGACACAAGAAAAAGTTTACTTCCGAATGGATTTATCATCAAAAAATATCTATATGATATATTCCTATCAAGAACAGATGGGGGGGGTGTACAATTTTTGAGTCAGAGAAAAATAGCACCAAGGGTACAAGAAGTCCAGGCTGAGCATCTGTACTCAGTCCTGGGTCACTCTCAGGTAAAACCAAATCTTCTAGAATAGCTTTCCAAGGAGTGGACCAAGAAGTCAGATTCCCCTTCTGGAATTTCAGATGATTGTTCCCGTAATTGTTTTCCAGAAAGAGAGAAAGACGTGATGACACAGAAGAGATGCCAAGGATGGCTCTTTTGGTTTCTGTCTATCACAAGTAGGACAAGGATGTCATTCCCTGTGAGAGAAGCAAAGAACTGGTACGACCTGGTTTGTGTTTTAAGAAAACAACTTTGAAAATGAAATAGATGCTCAGGTCTCAATTGGCTAGTTAATTAGGATTGTTACTAACAGGCCAAAAGCTATATGTCCATCTGAAATTTCCATTTTTGCTTGTCTGCTTTTGCTCTCCAAAGAATCGGGCCATATAATGATGAATTGGATTGTGTCTTGCCATTCAACCTGATCCATGCAGACATGGTACCCTTGAATCAAAGGCCAATGGCCCAGGTAGAGGATCAAGATGTGTAATGTACTAGGCTTCAGCCCAGTGGTTTTTGCTAAGTGCGTATCTGTTTTCAAGTGTTAAAATTCTTTCAGGTGTTAAAGACACAGCACCTCTTGAACTGATGGTATAATCTGAATCTTCAGTGTAAAGGTTCAGGGTTTCCTGTAGGTGATGCTTATTGCTTTAATTGGGAAGGCCTATAAGACATTAGGCCTCCCTGGTGGCTCAGTGGTAAAGAATCCGCCTGTCAATGCAGGGGACATGGGTTCAATCCCTGGCTAAGGAAGATCCCCTGGAGAAGGAAATGGCAACCCTCTCCAGGATTCTTGCCTGGAAAAATCCTGAGGGCAGAGGAACATGGTGGGCTACCATCCATGGGGTCACAAAGAGTCGGATACTACTTAACGACTGAACAAGAACAAGGTTAACATAAAGACATCACTAAGAGTCCAGTATTTGTACTTTTTGTTTGAAACACAAGCTCAGGCAGATCCAAACCTAAAAACGGATTAAATCTGTGATTTATTGATTCTAGTTGGTTACTGGTTTATTTTAGGTCAGTTGCTATTTTTGGAAAGACTAACTGATAATGACAGAGTTAGGTATTGAGGTTTTTCAAAAAGTTAGTCCATTTGATTAGTAAATAATAAAACCCTTCTAGGGAACAGCTCTCCTCCTCCCATATTTTTTTTAATGATGGTGAGAAGTGAGTTCTTCTGAAACTAACTTTTCCCATGCCAGTCTACCCTATTGAATTTTCCTTCTAACTGTGGTCTGCCAGAAAACAGAACTAGGGCTTGGCACACCAGTTTTGATCAGACCAACCATCAGAATCATAATGTCCTAAGTACAAAGCTCACTAATTGAATTTCATTAGCTAGACTGAAATATAGCAGCCAAGACAGAGAACACTGTCGGCTGTTTTTTATGAGGTCCGAAGTCTAAAGTCATTTTTAAAATGTGAGTGATGCAATTTCTTGTATCTTTCATTTAAAATGCTGCTTGGTAAACAGTGTTTCAGATTAGTGTATTTGTAATTTAAATGAAGACAATACATCAAGCTGAATCTGAAAAGAAAGGAGAAGTTTAGGAAATGATTCATGCCCCCTTTTGTATGATCTACTGTAGAAAATAATAAATAAATAGGTAAGGAGAGGGAGAAAAAAGGTTTGTGAATTTTGGAGACAAAATTGAACTGTTTCTAAAAAGAGTGAGTCCCAATAGCTAAATCTTTGTTTTCTTCAAGCAGACTAATACATTCTGCCTAATTCATTTTTTATTTTCTCTCGGGGTCTGCTTGCAGATTTGCCTCAACAAAGGAAGCATCATGTTACATCTTTTAAATAATTGATGACTCTCAGTCCGAGCCAGCTTGAAGGAAATTCTGAAAATAGGTACTGATTGAGCAAATGCCTGCCTTCTCCCTCTTCAGCACACCCCACTCATCTTTTCCATAGCCTTCTGCTTCTTCACCTCCATCCCGACGGAAGAGGAGGGTGATATCATCTGGGCTTAGAGTTTACCTACCACTTGGTCCCCCTTGTTTATTTTATATCATGCCATCTATTTTATTAAAGACAGGGGGAGCTGTTAATTACAAGCCAAGTGATGTAATGAAAGTCTCTTAATTAATCATCAGAAATGTTACGGCATAATCACCACCAGAGACAGTTTGTTGGGAATGTAAGAAATTGGAGCTTTCTAAATTCAGAGTGTGCTGCCTCCACGGGCCGGATTACCCCTGAAGCTGGGTCAGCTGTGGCCGTGCCCAATTCCAGCTCTGCTTGTGCGTTTACATTCTGTGAGCTGATCTGTGTTTTTCCCCTCAGAGAGAGAAGGGCATCTCCATCTTACTTCACTCCTGGGATCATTAGTGATTGTCTGTGATTCGGAAAGGGCTTCCGAAAGAATCCACCTGCAATGCAGGAGACCCAAGAGATGCTGGCTTGATTCCTGGGTCGGGAAGATCTCCTGGAAGAACAAATGGCAACCCACTCCAATATTCTTGCCTAGGAAATTCTGTGGACAGAGAAGCCCAGCGGGCTACAGTCCACAGGGTCTAAAATAGACGTGACTGAGCAACAGCATGCGTGCCTGACTCGGAAGAGCCTTTATTGCTTTCACGTGGCTGTGGTTGGTAGACCCTTAGACTGGTCCACAGTGAACGTGGCTGTGGTTGGTAGACCCTTAGACTGGTCCACGGTGAACCTGGCTTCCTCCTGCTCTGACTTCGAAGTTACTTTCCCTTCCAGGGCCTCATTTTCCTCACTGATGACATGAGAGCTTTGGAGTAGACCATCTCCTGGATATCTGCCAGCAGTGGCATTCTTGCATCCTTCAGGGAAAGGGGTGATAAACCAAGTTTGCCCTCTGTTTGAATTTGACTGCATTGAGTTCTCCAAGTTTGAGTGAATGAACTGTGTGCTCACTCACGTTTAACCTTCCTCTTTCCTTCCATTATTTTTATTTTCTCTTAGTTTTTCACCTTTACTCTCTCCTGCTGCTTGTTCTTGTTCCTTTCCCTTTCTGACCTTCCATGTCTCCAAGTTAAAGTGGAAGAAAAATGGTTGGAAATGTGCTAGAATCGAGGATCGTGGCCACTTATTTTTAAAATGCCATGTCCTTATAGAAGAGCTATCTCCTTCAGAAATGAAATCAGAAGATAGCCAATTTTATTGGATTTAGGAGATGAGAGTGCATGATGAACTATGGATGGAGGTTCTTGGCATTGTACAGGAGACAGGGATCAAGACCATTGCCATGGAAAAGAAATGCAAAAAAGCAAAATGGCTGCCTGAAGAGGCCTTACAAATAGCTGTGAAAAGAAGAGAAGCAAAAAACAAAGGGGAAAAGGAAAGATATAAGCATCTGAATTCAGAGTTCCAAAGAATAGCAAGGAGAGATAAGAAAGCCTTCCTCAGTGATCAATGCAAAGAAATAGAGGAAAAGAACAGAATGGGAAAGACTAGAGATCTCTTCAAGAAAATTAGAGATACCAAGGGAACATTTCATGCAAAGATAGGCTCGATAAAGGACAGAAATGGTATGGATCTAACAGAAGCAGAAGATATTAAGAGGTGGCAAGAATACACAGAAGAACTCTACAAAAAAGATCTTCATGACCAAGATACACATGACCAAGATAATCACGATGGTGTGATCACTCATCTAGAGCCAGACATCCTGGAATGTGAACTCAAGTGGGTCTTACAAAGCATCACTAGGAACAAAGCTAGTGGAGGTGATGGAATTCCAGTTGAGCTGTTTCAAAACCTGGAAGATGATGCTGTGAAAGTGCTGCACTCAATATGCCAGCAAATTTGGAAANGTCTGCCAAACACACAAGTCTGATTTACCAAATTTATCTGTCAGTCACACTTTCAAGTAAAAATGGTATTACATGAAAAAGTGGTTAGTTCAGCTTTGCAACTGGAATAGTTGCCTAAGTGATTTTCCCTGAAACAATCAATGTATCTGAGACAAGCAATGTAGAGAAGTGCTTTATGTATAATTCCCATTTCCTCGTGTAGAATGTTTAAAATACATATACTCAAGGGTTGAGTTTTAATAAAATTAATTTTACCACTCCGTTAAGGATATTCATAGTAAACTTGGCTTTTTTTCCCTTTGAGTGCTGATTAGGGAAGACTACATTAGTATAGTTTGATAGTATAGACTACTAGTATAGTTTGATACCATTGCCTTGAATAGTACTAAGGCACCAGCAGTTTGAACCGACCATTGCTTTTGTACTATCAGAAAGTCAACAAGGTGAAATGTAGCATAGAATGATAATGGAAACAGTTTGACTCACAGCCCTGAAAAGGCTCTGGGGCCTCCAGGAGTCTATAAACCATACTGTGAGGCTGGTAGTATGTGCATATGTGTATGTATGGAAACATATGTAAAATAGTTATCTACTAAGTTGACATTTCTCTGAGTTAAATATAATTCCCTACATTTGGCCTAAAAAAAGCTGCATTCTAAATTTTAACTAATTTGCTTTCCCCCCAAGTTTAATTTATTGGATAAGTAACATAACAATAAAGATATTTTAAATTTAAAAAGTCATCTATCAATTTCTATAGTTTAACTTTTAGGTAGTAATGGGAGTGCTTTTGGAAATCTTTTATTACAAAAGTATTGTATGCTCACCATAAACAAATTCAAACAATAAATGTACAAATATTTTTATTCAAAAGCAGAAATAATTGCATATACTTTTTCACTCAGCAGTTTACCATGAACATTTTACTCACAGGGATTAACTTGGTGGTCCAGTGGCTAACACTCCACACTCCCAATGCAGGGGGCCTGAGTTAAATCCTTGGCCAGGGAACTAGATCTCACATGCCATAACTAAGATCTGACATAGCCAAATAAATAAATGTATTTTTAAGATTTTTACAGATTTCACTCATTCTTATTAACAAATATATACTAAGTTATTTTATAGCCATACTGCTGATTATTTAGCCACTTTTTTTTAGCCACTTTCTTATTGACAGACAAGCAGGGTTTTAATGAATATCTTTGTACAAATATTTCTGAGCTCATATGTGAGTGTCTCTGTGCACTATACCCCTCAGAATTGGAAGTGGACTTGCTAATCAAGCAGTATGTACATTTAAAATTTTGAAGCCATTTCCAAACTGAATCCCTAAAGACTGTATCAATTTACACACCTGATAAAGGTATATGAGAAAACAACATAGGACTTTTGAGTGTAACTGTTGCATATGAGATGATTGGACTTCCCTGGTAGCTCAGACAGTAAAGAATCTGCCTGTAATGCAGGAGACCTGGATTCGACTTCTGTGTCAGGAAGATCCCCTGAAGTAGGATATGGCAACCCACATCAGTATTCTTGCCTGGAGAATCCCATGGACAGAGGTGACTGGTGGGCTATAGTCCATGAGGGTCACAGAGAGTTGGACATGACTGAACAACTTTCATACCACATGAGAGGAACAGGGTCTGAATAGTGGTCTCACTATTGTTCTTCAGGTTTTTTTTTTTTTTTTTTTTTAATATTTCTGAATTCTTTGGTCACTCTTCAGGGATCCTAATACTCATTGAAAATCCCTACTAGATAGATTAATATTGCTGCTTTCTTAGGATTCTCTATTATGCCTCAATTTTGTATAAAAACCCAACCAGATTATGGGCAGAGGCATTGGGACAATCAAGGGCTTTAGCCAAACCCCAGAGGTCACTGGCAGGCTTGCCCACTTCTCAGACATCTGTCCCACATAACTCTTGTACTAGTGAAGCAATCTTCTTCAACTGACAAACCTTTTGTATCTACTTATCTCTGCTGGAAAAGTTCAGCTCTGGCTCTTTTCTTTTTGTCACTGGTGTCCCAATGCCAGAATTTAAGAGGGCCCTCCATGTGAGAAATTTCATTGCAGAGTCTTGAACACAGTTTTTCTTAAAGCTTCTGTGAACTTGTACCAAGCGCATGTCTCACTGTCCATAGGTATCTTTTTGGGGCCATAGCAGACACTATGCCACTTCTTTAGGGCAAAACATCTGGGAGGTGGCATTTGTAGCTGTCCTGCAGGTGAAAGCCATGCTGTGTCTCCTGATTTATGAGCCTGGCTTGATGAGCAATGGGTGTGGTAAACTGAGTTCAGTTCAAACACTCCACAAGAGTCTCCAAGATCAGCCTTCAGAATGACTCAGTTTTCACGTGTAAGCCAAAATTCCTCCCCGAGCTGGAATCCTGGGCTTGCTGTCTTCTCATTTTGGTAAGCAACAATGTACCTCGGATTTGTATAGAAAACAGAGGGTTAAATAGATGGGGTCATATACGAACCAGAGATTTTCCTGGAAGATACTGACCCTAATACACATTCCTCCAGTTCCTCCTTTATTAAAAGGAGGAGTACTTATTAAAAAGACTAAAGGACTCCTTAAGAGCTCTTCTGATTCAAAACTGCTGATTTACTACATGCCAAAATTAGAGATACCAAGGGAATATTTCCTGCAAAGATGGGTCAATAAAGGACAGAAATGGTATTGACCTAACAGAAGCAGAAGATATTAAGAGGTGGCAAGAATACACAGAAGAACTGTACAAAAAACGATCTTCACAACCCAGATAATCACAAAGGTGTGATCACTCACACTCACCTAGAGCCAGACATCCTGGAATGTGAAGTCAGGTGGGCCTTAGGAAGCATAACTACAAACAAAGCTAGTGGAGGCGACAGAATTCCAGTTGAGCTATTTCAAATTCTAAAAGATGATGCTGTGAAAATGTTGCACTCAATATGTCAGCAAATTTGGAAAACTCAGCAGTGGCCATAGGACTGGAAAAGGTCAGTTTTCATTCCAATCCCAAAGAAAGGTAATGCCAAAGAATGCTCAAACTACTGCACAATTGCACTCGTCTCACATGCTAGTAAAATAACGCTCAAAATTCTCCAAGCCAGGCTTCAGCAATACGTGAACCGTGAACTTCCAGATGTTCAAGCTGGTTTTAGAAAAGGCAGAGGAACCAGAGATCAAATTGCCAGCATCCGCTGGATCATGGAAAAAGCAAGAGAATTCCAGAAAAACATCTATTTTTGCTTTATTGACTATGCCAAAGCCTTTGACTGTGTGGATCACAATAAACTGTGGAAAATTCTGAGAGAGATGGGAATACCAGACCACCTGACCTGCCTCTTGAGAAATCTGTATGCAGGTCAGGAAGCAACAGTTAGAACTGGACATGGAACAACAGACTGGTTCCAAATAGGAAAAGGAGTACGTCAAGGCTGTATATTGTCACCCTGCTTATTTAACTTCTATGCAGAGTACGTCATGAGAAACGCTGGGCTGGAGGAAGCACAAGCTGGAATCAAAATTGCTGGGAGAAATCTCAATAACCTCAGATATGCAGATGACACCACCCTTATGGTAGAAAGTGAAGAGGAACTTAAAAGCCTCTTGATGAAAGTGAAAGAGGAGAGTGAAAAAGTTGGCTTTAAGCTCAACATTCAGAAAACGAAGATCATGGCATCTGGTCCCATTATTTCATGGAAAATAGATGGGGAAACTGTGGAAACAGTGTCCGACTTTATTTTGGGGGGCTCCAAAATCACTGCAGATGGTGACTGCAGCCATGAAATTAAAAGACGCCTACTCCTTGGAAGGAAAGTTATGACCAACCTAGATAGCATATTGAAAAGCAGAGACATTACTTCGCCAACAAAGGTTCGTCTAGTCAAGGCTATGGTTTTTCCAGTGGTCATGTATGGATGTGAGAGTTGGACTGTGAAGAAAGCTGAGTGGTGAAGAACAGATGCTTTTGACCTGTGGTGTTGGAGAAGACTCTTGAGAGTCCCTTGGACTGCAAAGAGATCCAACCAGTCTATTCCAAAGGAGATCAATCCTGTGTGTTCATTGGAAGGACTGATGCTAAAGCTGAAACTCCAATACTTTGGCCACCTCATGCAAAGAGTTGACTCATTGGAAATGACTGATGCTGGGGTGATTGGGGACAGGAGAAGAAGGGAACGACAGAGGATGAGATGGCTGGATGGCATCACTGACTCAATGGACGTGAGTTTGGGTAAACTCCGGGAGTTGGTGATGGACAGGGAGGCCTGGTGTGCTGTGATTTAAGGGGTCGCAAAGAGTTGGACACGAATGAGCGACTGAACTGAACTGAACTACACAGTGGCAACTACTTGCAGATCTAAATCTGAAACTCTTAAATTGGAGTTCAGCTTTACTGGAGGAAAGCTTTACATTGTATCCATCAGTGAAAAAGCTATATCTTCATTGATGGGCTATTATCCATTCTCAAAACTGTACCAATCTCTGGCCTACTCTTCCTTTCAAGGGTCATTTTAAAATACCATGTTGACTATATTGTTCCCTGTTTCTCTTAATTATAGCAAACTTCACGGGGGGGGTTAGGGGTCTGAGGTCATCTTTGTCCCCAAAGGTGTACATCCTATGCTTTCCCAGGATAATCTTTTCTCTTTTTAAAAATGTTTATTTATTTATTTATTTGACTGCACTGGGTCTTAGTTGTGGCATGTGGTATCTAGTTCCCTGATCAAGAGTCAAACCCAGGTTCCCTACATTGGGAGCATGGAGTCTTAGCCACTAGACCACCAGGAAAGTCCTACAGATAATCTTTTCTGATTGCCTTTTTTGAAATCTTGAAACAAATCTTCAAATAATCACACTTATTTATAATGATGTGAATAACATATGGTTGGGAGTCTAGCAAGCTTTGGAATTTATTCTGATTATCGTCTTCTACTGACAGTGTACTAAAGTCATATTCAGTTGAGTCAAAGGAACTATTATTGTTCTCCCTTTTAAAAAACTTCTGCCATTAATTTCCATTTTGAAAGTGTATGATGTCCAGCCTTTGTTATCTGTTAGCATGTTACAGGTGTTAGTGTTCCGTCGCTCCGTTGTGGCCAATTCTTGTGACCACAGGGACTGCAGCATGCCAGACTTCCCTGTCCTTCACTGTATCCCAAGATTTGTTCAAACTCATGTCTGTTGAGTTGGTGGTAACATCCAACCATCTCATCCTCTGTCATCCCCTTCTCCTCCTGCCTTCAATCTTTCCCAGCATCAGGGTTCTTCCAGTTAAGTCAAGTCTTCCCATCAGGTGGCCAAAATACTGGAGCATCAGCTTCAGCATCAGTCCTTCCAAGGAATATTCAAGGTTGATTTCTTTTAGGGTTGACTGGTTTGATTTCCTTGGGACTCTGAGGAGTCTTCTCCAGCACCACATTTCAAAAGCATCAATTCTTCGGTGCTCAGCCTTCTTTATGGTGCAATCCTCACATCCGTTCATGACTACTGGAAAACCCATAGTTTGACTATACAGACCTTTGTCAGCAAACTGGTATCTCTGCTTTTTTATATACTGTCTAAGTTTGTCAGAGCATTTTTACAGGTGAGTCCTAGTAAGACATATTCCTTAGGTTTTGGAACTGAAAATATGCTTTTCCTCAAGGATAGCCATCATTGGGTTCCACTATAGTGCCACCATAATTTATGCACATTATGTGTGTAGTAGCTTCTCTTTGTATTGGAATATCTATTAGAAGGAAGAGAGGTAATTCTCTGTCTTCCTAAGGAGGTTACTACTCAGAGGCTGCTGGTGGTGGGGACTGAGGTGGTGCAAGTTCTCTTGCCTTGGGGTCAGTAACTGTGAGTGTTGGGAAACTGGCAACTTGAATCTCTGGCTTTGCTTTAAAAATAAACTCTGGGTTAGGGGGCAAAAATTCAGTGCTTTCTCCTCCAACTCCACTTTGTGCAGCCATGGTGGCGTGGCACTATCACATTGTAATCTTTGTGAAAGAATGTCCAGCAAAGCTGTGCAAAGCAGAAATCTATGTGCATGTATCTGGTAGTTTTTCATCCTGGAATAAATGTATTCTTTGTGACTTCATATGTCCAGCCTCAATAATGACTTGAGGATAGGTAATTCCCAGTTTATAAAATAGCAGTGTCCCACTGTACATTGTAAAACTGATTGTTTGTAATTCAGACTATCTGCAAATGAGGAAAAAGATGAGTTACATGGTAGTGAGTTTCTAGATTACCCACAAAAAGCTCAATCAAACTGTGACACAACTTCTTCAGGTCTACAACAGTTTTGTTTTCTTTTCTTTATTATATTATCTGGAATACTGAAGAAGAAATCTTCCACCTGGGTTGGTTGTCACTATTTGGAACGAAATTGATCTGGGGATATGAATATTATGTTTTGTAGTAAGAGGAGACCATTGAGGTAATATGAATAAATTCCACATTCCCTTCCAGTGCCCATCCATCTTCCCTCATTACCAATCCCTGAATGGGACAGAGTGGGGCATGAAAGATTTATGGCAAAAGTATGCAAAAACTGGGGGGAGGGAGAAAGTGATCAAAGAGCTAGGTTCTAATTCCTCCTTCACCCCTACCTTTCAAGAACCCCCAAATAACAAGACCTCAATTGGCCATGGACAATTAGCTCATGTCCCATTGGGTTCAGAAGACTCCAAATTCTTCTATCAGGAATTCTAGAAGCACTGGGCATCCATCTTTCCTCTTCTTGCAACAACTCCTAAGGTCTTGTGCATGTCTGGAAGGGAGTGTAATGACTAAGGCTGTAACTCTTCCTCCCCAAGACTCTGAGACCAGCGTTCCACTGCCCACTGACCTGGGCTGCCCCTGCAAGTGGGGGTAGTCACAGTAAGAAGATCCTGAGTTGAATGCCTCTGCTCAGAGATTAGCGCTACATGTGAGGTCAAAAGGAGAAGCTGTTCCCAACACTGTAACTACAGTGTAAATGTTAGTTTGAATTTTCATTAATTTCAGAGATAGGCTTTGATCAGTTATGTATTTTAAATGTGAACTTGAAATCACAACCACATTGGTCATGACCATTGGCATGATTACCTGGACAGTAACATATTATCTGATGAACTCAGCCCCGGAAGGATTTTTTGTCCCTTCAAATCTTCTTTCGTACTCTGGAATCCTAGGCTTTCTTTATAATAATAATAATAATAATAAACAACCTAAATTAGATTCGCAAGGGCATCTTACCCTGTAGTGTCACTTGAGTGGACTCCTTCTTAATGCTTCATTATATTTGTATAAATTACAGATTTTTAACAGGCTTCCTATGTTCACAGTCCCAGAATATAAATAGGGTTAGATTCTCACATGCAACTCATTTAGCCTTCTTTCTCATTAGTAAGTATATAAAATATACCCTCCTATTTTTATTTGCAGAGCATCTTTTATTTTCTTTATTTGGAGGGGGGTTCTTTTTTTGTTGGAATGTAGCTAATTCCTAATGTCATGTTACTTTTAAGCATACAGAAAAGTGGTTCAGTTATATATACATACAACACTGAATTTTTTCAGATTCTTTTCCATTATTAGAACATGTTGAGTACAGTTCCCTGTTCTATACAGTAGGACCTTGCTGTTTACCTATTTTATGTAGAGTAGTGTTTTTCTGTTAATCTCAAACTCCTAAATTAACAAAACCCCCTGTCCCCCAACTATCCCCTTTGGTAACCATGGCATTTGTTTTCTATGTCTGTGTGTCTCTTTCTGTTTTGGAACTAAGTTCATTTGTATATTTTTTAGATTCCACGTATAGGTGATATCATATGATATTTGTCTTTCTCTGTTAGTTAGTATCTCCCTTTCTTGATTCTGCACCCTGTCAAATTCCATTCTATGCCAGAAGCCTCCTTGGTCTCCCGGCTTTGTTGATCATCAGCCCTCCCTCACGCAAAAACTTTTAAAATGATCCCTTTGTTTCTCGAGCTCTCTAATAGTTCCTCTTCAGCGTGAAAGCAAATGATCAAAGTTTGGTTCCAATTGCTTCTTGTAGTCTTGGGGTATTAAGGCAAAGTTGAAATTGAAACCTCAATCTTGTTTAATTGTCAAGCATTTTACTTTTAACTTCATTCTTTAAAGAAAAGGCAAAAAGCTGTGGGTTTGAAGGGTGTCTTGAGTGAATACGATTTAGAGCCCCTCTGAGAATCTTCTAATCACAGCACAGGCATCTCTTTGAAGTGTTCACTCCCCGAAGTCTACAGTTACCACATACATGCCTCAAGGGGTGTGATGGGAATGGCCTGGTGCCATAGAATTAATGAGTTTTTCCACATCTTTTACTGAACAAACTGCACGAGAACCTGCACCAAACAAATTGTTAGGACCCTTCAGTGATAGGCTGGTCACAACCTTTTTTTCTTCTCCCTTCTCCCTCCCCTGGGCCCCAAATCCAACACAGAATCCCCCTGAATATCCCTATGATCAAAGTATTGCTCTGAACAGTTTTATTTTATATGAGGGTATAGATATTAGATCTGTTAAGTTAGATCATATGGAATTGCCATTTTTGTAGGTCAAGATCAGTAAAACATTGGCAATTTTACAAGATTCAGTTTACAAGTTTACAAGTTTCAGTCTTTAGTTTCAATCTAATCATTTCCTCTGATAAACAGTCTATGAAAAAACAGGATTTTGAAAAAGAGCGCGCTTGGTAAATGCTCTGTGGGCTTATTTAAAATCGAGGCTTGGGGATCCCTGGTGGGCCTGTGGTTGGGACTCCATGCTTCCAAAGCTCGGAGTGTGGGTTTGACCCCTGGTTGGGATTCTGAGATCCCACGTTCTACAAGGTGCCACCAAATTTAAAACAAACAGAAACAACAAAAAAAATACCCGAACCTTTGAGTTTTTCCATCAAGAAACTTGTTCTTCTCAACCTGCTTCCTTTTGTCTCATTTTGAAAATGGGAGAAATAAGAACTACCCCCCACCCACACCATTTGGAAAAACTTGTTTATTTTGAGACCAACGTGAAATAAGTAGAAAGTCCCTTGAGCCCTGTGATACAAGAATTTTTTTTTTCTGAAAGTTATAAATGGGTGTTATAATGGAACATGCTTTCAAACCTTAACCAGAGCATGCACTATAAATAAGAGGGAAGTGGAAGATTAATAAATCTGATAAAGCTGAGAAAGAAGAAAACTTAAAACAAGCCATGAGGACTGTCCCTTAGCGCTAGTGTTAATACAGCCCTGAGTATATATAGGAAAATCAAAGACTTGCAGAAGGCAGCTAAGTCATAGCTATTAATGCGTGCTTAACTCTCTTGCCTGGGAGATTTTATTAAATGCAGCAGCCAAGGAAATTGACCTCACTTTTTTTTTTTCTTTTCTTTTTGGGTTGGATCCTTGCTCGCGCCACATAAATGAATAGAGCTGACAATTTACTGGTTCATCAATGAAACAATATTACATTATGAAGATGTAAGGAAAAAATTCTACGCTAACATTGTTGCAGTTTGAAAGGTAAGCTGTTCCCTAAAAAATTAGGAGATGTGAATGATCCTTTATAGCCACAGAACATAATGCCACATGACACACACTAAAGAATTAAGTGGCCTCTTCACATCTTTGTCCCTGTGGTCCTGGCAAAGATTTCATTAGTATGTGAAGAGTCACCCATATTTCCCTCATTCTGTCTTTTAAAATGCAAGAACATTGTTTTCAAGCTTTTCACAGTTTTTATTTTATGGGATATTCAGACAAATGAGACTTTAAGGAGTGCGTGTTGCAATAATACCATGGTTCTTTTTGAAAAGTTTTGCTATGTTTCTACTGATTCCCTGTATTGACCATTAAGCTGCAGCTATCAGGGTCAGATTATTTCTTACTTTTTCTGTTTTGGCAGTGTGCGAGAACTTCAAGTGTTATCATTCTCTTGGTCTTGTCCTGTACTTAAGATAGGAAGCCTTCTCAATTCTGCCGTCTGTGAACTCCGTGAAAGTACTTGCATGCTGTCAGCTACCAGTTGGATGCCTAGTTCTTTCCAAATATATCTAGATGTTAAGTCTTTTTCACTCTGTTTTTGAAGGAAAACCATGTAATGCCTACTTTTTATACTTTCATCAGTTACTCAATTGGTCCTGGATTCATGAACCCTGCGGAGAAGGCAGTGGCACCCCACTCCAGTACTCTTGCCTGGAAAATCCCATGGACGCAGGAGCCTGGTGGGCTGCAGTCATGGGGTTGAAGAGTCGGACATGACTGAGCAACTTCACTTTCACTTTTCACTTTCCTTCATTAGAGAAGGCAGTGGCACCCCACTCCACTGTTCTTGCCTGGAGAATCCCAGGGACAGGGGAGCCTGGTGGGCTGCCATCTATGGGGTCACACAGAGTCAGACATGACTGAAGCGACAGCAGTCCATGGGGTTGACGAGTCGGACATGACTGAGCGACTTCACTTTTCCTTTTCACTTTCCTGCATTGGAGAAGGAAATGGCACCCCACTCCAGTGTTCTTGCCTGGAGAATCCCAGGGACGGCGGAGCCTGNCTCTTGCCTGGAAAATCCCATGGACGCAGGAGCCTGGTGGGCTGCAGTCATGGGGTTGAAGAGTCGGACATGACTGAGCAACTTCACTTTCACTTTTCACTTTCCTTCATTAGAGAAGGCAGTGGCACCCCACTCCACTGTTCTTGCCTGGAGAATCCCAGGGACGGCGGAGCCTGGTGGGCTGCCGTCTATGGGGTCGCACAGAGTCGGACACGACTGAAGCGACGTAGCAGCAGCATCCGTGAACCCTGTGGTGATGACTTACGAGGAGCATAGTATGGAGGGGTTCTTAAATTGGAAAGGGTCTGTGTTTCCATCAGACGCTCAAACAGGTTCACAACTTAGGAAAGGAGGCAAACCATTGCTGTGCGTGGTTCTCCAAGGTGAGATCAGTGAGTCATCCGGTACCCATCCTCCACCTCCCACCCCATCTCACCCCACCCTCCAACCTCCCGGGCAGAGCAAGGACACTGGAAACCATGCTTTCCATCCTGCCTGGTATTGAACCCTTTAGAGTCATTGGATTATCTGAACAGCATTCAACAGATTTCTGCTTCCGTGTGGAAAATGGCCTTCAGAACTGAGTTACCTTTTGCATCACACCCAAGCTGCTTCATTTGCAGCATGATTTAGGCAATGAGAGAATACACTTCCATGTGTGAAGTGGGTTGAAATGAATCTGATACTCTCTGTGTTCCTTCAGCTCCAACAACCATAAATTGGAGTTCTGGCCTCAGATCATTCAGTTACATGATTCTGGGATGTTATCTGTTGTTTTGGGTAACAACAATTTAGTTTTAATTATTGGTGATACTTCAATCTGTGTTTCTTCAAAACTGTAGGTATGCCCTGCTTTAAGAAAACTGGATATGGCCTCAAATGCATGCTGACGGTGTCTTTGCATGAAGGGGCGAGTATCTGCACTCTCGAAATAGCTTGGCTTTATAAAATAATTTATCACGAGATTCCTTTAAATAACTAACTCTCTTAGAGCATTTAAAATATGATTTGATTTGAAAAAAATCAATGTCCACTCACTCAACTTTTCAAGAATGCACCTGCTTTGTAATGCGAAGCAGGAGAAGGGGGAAAATCAAGCAACAGGGAATGAGGGTCTTAAGTGAGCTGAGGAGGAATTAATTTTAATTTAGAGAAGAATTTGCCTTTCTAGAGTTTCCCAGGGAAAACACCTTCACCTTTATCACCTCCAGAGTACATAAGGGGGAAAAAAAGCAGGTCAATTTGAGTTTGGAAAAGATAAATCTATTTCTTCGCCGGGTCGAGTTCTGCATTATGCATGTGCGTAAAAGTGAGGTTTGCTTTGATCCTGACTATTAAAAGTTTATTTTTAAACTCAGACTGGGCAGAAATCCAGCGATGCTCTTACCCCCTGCAGTACATCCTGGTTTCAGGTCCCCAGCCTGTCGGAATGCAGCTAAGCAGCAGGAAATAGTTGAAATGTGTGGAGACTTGATGGGTGCTGAGGGGGGCTTTTTTTCCCCCTTCTTCCCCTCCATTTTTGAAATTCAAATTGAATGCAATTTTCAGCTCATTTGAGCCAGAATATACTGTGGCTGAGCTTCAGTGGCTCTTAAATTCAAACTCACAGGAGAAAACAGATATCATCTGTCACAGAGGGTGGGAGAGAGGACACTCCTGCATTTTATTCATGGAAGACGCAGCTCTGGTAACTAATTCAAACCCTTCTGACTAATCGACTCATCATTCACCAGCAAACTTATCAACTAATCAATGAAACCTTGAAGACACCCATCTTATGAGGTCTGGGAGCAGTTTCCCCCTCCCTGTGAAGAAGATAATTGTCCAAGTCTATTTTTGTATCGTTGGTATTTTAATACCTTCCTTTTTTTTTTTTTTGCAAACAGACAGACCATCATGGCAATCTTTTTTGCTGCCCTTCCTGACTATTTTTATTGTTTCCATCTTTAATGCCTTTGTCAATGCTCTTTATTTATGACAGAATTAGCAGAAAGCTTACTGCTGGCAAAGTGGGGTCCAAATTTTGAGGGTTTTTTTTTTCTTTTCTTTACTAAACAGAATGTCTTGGGGCAAATATAAGTGCCAATAAAAGAGAAAGATTTACTTATTTACAGGGTGACTATAGAATGGCTTGAGAATGCCTCTCCTGAAGTTTCCCTGGGTATCTGCCCAAGGAATCCATGTAGACTTGGACGCAGGATAATCTGAGCTCTCTCCTCCAGAAAATGATGTGATAGGACAATTCTCATTCTCAAAGGTAGCTTTTCTGCTTTACCGCTGGTGCTCATCTTGGACTATTTTAGTGTTAGCCAAAATTTCCATGCAAACATGAAGGCCATTAGCTTTCTCTTGTTTTTGTTGTTGTTGAAGTTCATGAGAGACAAGTTAATTGTGATATTATTTCAAAATAAGTAGGAATAAAACATTTGATCTTCCAATACTATCATTTATAATGGAGTTAGTTCGTAGCCATCACACCTGGTGTGTAAAAACGCTCTTGCAATAAGTGTATGATCATGCCACACATGTTTATGTGCATGTCTGTGTGCAGGCATGTGTGTGTGTGTGTGTGTGTGTGTGTGCATTTACAGGTCTCCAAGTTTTCCAAGAATGTGACAGCAGGAATTTCCAGTCATTTTTACATTAATAAAGGCATCCACCACTTTACCTTGTTAGTAGTAATGGGCTTATGCTTTAGGTTTCTGTTGGAAGAAGTTTCACTGCCTTTATAAGAAAGAACATCCTGAGTTGTAACCTGTTTTCTCACTATTATATCCAAATATAACTACCAGGACTGTACTGTTATTTCTTTCTATAAAGAAACCAAAACCCTACCTTGACAGATAGCTGACTTAAATTCATCAATAGGATTTATTTTTTCTTCTGGAATATCTGATCTCTTCAATCTACAAGTAATTACTGAGTGCTTACTATGTGCCAGGCATTTGTTGGGCTAAGATTAGCAAATATAAAATAGTGGTTCTCTAACCTAAGTGAGATAGACATTGAAACTGAAATTTCAGCATTCTTTGGCTTGGCAAAGGAGAGGCTTGTAAACGTACCTAGGTTCTCAAATGATTCTCAAAGATGCAGACCTCTCCTTTTCTGTAGTTAATAATCACTAGTGTAGAACAAATATCTAATTTGGAGGTGGAAGAAAGGATAATATGCAAAATAGTAAAACAGGTAATAAAATATGCATGCTGGGACGCTAAATATAATTAATATCCCTTAAAAGTGCTTAATGGCACTGGGAAAAGGAGGACTAGTGGGATGCTGTCATCCTGTACTCTAGGATGGGTAACCCAGGGGTCAGGGGAGGAGGCAAGGAGAACCAGTTCAGGATGACAAAGCTGGAATTAATGGGAGGATGGTTGGGGTCGGGGAGCGGGGTGTTGCATGGTGTTCTGGAGCTGTCTCAACCCAAGAGAGCCAAGCATTAAATTTCTGGGAATTTTGTAAGCCAGCTTTTGTGAAATATTATGAAGAATTAAATTATATAAACTTAAAGTAAGTCAGTGATCTTCAAAACAAAAGTAATAAATAGAACTTATTGCTTCCTAATAATTTTCCCCCATAGATCACTATTTTCAATGCTCTTGAGGTCTACCTGTAGTATTTGAACTATAGAAATACTATCTACTGGTGCCTATTTCTTCCTAACTACATACTCCACGATGCCGTGTTGGTGGCTTGAAATCAGCCAGGATGGGAACATTTATATTGGTGAATGATAAAAATTGGGGGGCTTTTTTACTCATTTGAGAGCCAGTTCTTAAAATTCCCTGGGCAGACATTGGATTTGGGGATGGAGCTAAAGAACTGGGAAGTGTTGAATGAAAAAAAAAAGTCAGAAGATTGAGTTGCATAATGAAAATAGGTTCATCTTCCTGGAGAGAGGGCATTAATGTAGGCAAAGGGTTTACAGTTGATTTAGAAATCTTTTGGAACTATTGAATATCTTTAATACTTTTTATTATTATTATGAGCTTCTCTGGTGGCTCAGATGGTAAAGAATCTGCCTGCAGTACAGGAGACCCAGGTTTAATCCCTGAGTTGGGACGATCTCCTGGAGAAGGGAGTAGCTACCTACTTCAGTATTATTGCCTGGAGAATTCCATGGACAGAGGAGCTTGGTGGATGTTCCCTATGGAAAATCTGGAAAATAGAATAATAACTTGTATTTCCATAATGCTTTCTAGAGCACTTTTGAGTGCTTTAAATAGAATAAATCATGAAATCTTATTTACAGCCTCATAAAGTAGTTGGTATTATCCCATTTTAAACATAGGGAAATTGAAGTACAGAGACATTGGAAAGTTTGGTTGAGTAGAGGAGATTTGACTTGAGAGCAGACAGTCCCACTCTGGGGCTTTCCTGGTGGTTCAGTGGTAAAGAACCCACCTGCCAATGCAGGAGATACAGATATGATCCCTGGGTTGGGAAGATCCCCTGGAGAAGGAGATGGAAACCCACTCTAGTATTCTTGCCTGGGAAATCCAGTGTACAGAGGAACCTAGCAGGCTACAGTCCATGGGGTCACAAAAGAGCTGGACACGACTGAGTGACTCAACAAGTCCTGCTTCAGCTATTCTGACACTCGGTGGAGAAAACGACAACCAGCTTAACCCCGCCACGTGGAGAACCTTTGAGAAACTGGACCAAGAGTGGGATCATTTAGGAGGGAGATGGAGACTCTTTCAGTTGCAGGCAGGATTTGAGTTGTAGGGAATCAAAAACATGAAGCTCACATAGCAAATCAGCCTGGAAAATTAATGGTGCCTGATTCAGAGACAGACAGCACTTGGATGTGGTCTCAAGGAAAGGTGAATCATCACAGGAACGAGGCAGAGAGAGAAGAGTCTTAGGGAGAACTAAACTTTAGAAGAAAAACATGCAAACAGAAAAAGAGGCAGTGAATGAGAGAATGAGCAAGCAGAAAGAGAGGGGGAGAACAGGAGGCAGAAAAGCCAGTGTTGGGAAGATAAGGAGAGTTTGGGGAGGAAGCAGCCGATTCACAATGCCAAGGGCTTCAGTGAGACTTTATAATGGTAATGGAATAATTTGTTGTCAAAATTGAATTGCTTTACATGTGAAGGGGGGGGTGGGGGCTATTAATTTGGGGTTGCCCCCAAAGTTTGTTTGGTTTCCCATAAGATGTGTGATGCCTTCAGATGCACAAAACTGGCAGATTTCTAACAGTTCATGATAATGGGGAATGGAATCTCTTTAACCAGCATTTACTGAGCATCTTCCATGAGGACTGCTAAGGGCTGAGGATAAAGAGACATATGGCAAAGTCAAAAAGTGTTTTGTGAAGGGAAAAAAGACAGAAGCACAGTCATCTTTTGCCATGCACACCCAGCAGTCACTCTTCACAGTTTTTTTTAATAGCTTTTTCTACAAATTCTAATGTTTATTGAAATTCTGATCTAACTAGTTTCATTTTCAACTCAACCATGTGACATATAGGTCTGAAGTTTACTTAACATATCTTCTCTTTAACAAGTATGTATTTATTAAAAGTGCCCCTTAGATGAACATAACATATATAACCATTCTCTTAGTGATACGCAGTCAACCCTTTTACCTTTTTTAGTTTTCAGTATTGCTATGTAATTTGTTTTTTATTCTTGTGCTCTTATTCCTGTAGGATAGATATCTAGAATAGGATTGCTGAGGCACAGTGTATCTGCATTTTCAGTTTTATAAGAAACTGTCAGTGGATCCTTAAAAAGTTACATAAATTATACATGTAAAACGTATGTGTTATAAACCAATATAAACACTGTATAAGTTAACACATCTACCAACATTGGTCGACTATCAATTTCCCAGTTAGCCACGGTTCTATCAGACTTTCAATGTTTTTGCCAATTTACTGTTGAGAAGTGGTGTTTTAGAGTCATTTCAATCTACATTTTAAAAATTGTGAATGAAGCTAAGCATCTGTTGTGATGTTTATTGGTCATTTATATCTTTTTTTTAGTGAATTTGCATTTTCATATTCTCTTGGCAGTTATTTGTATTGAAATCATCATCATTTTCCTTATTTGTTATCACTCTTTTCACACTAAGAATATTAACCCCCGTTTCTCTTAAATGTGTTGTAGAAATCTCTGTTTTATTTTACCTTTGGTTCTCTTTTATCTGGGAGAAGTAGTAGAATATGTTTGTTTTGATTTTGTGTGTGTGTGGCTTCATGTTTTCTCATCTAACTTAGACTGGATCCCTCCCCAAAACAAAGAAAAACAGTATTTCTATTATTCTTAATCTCTTTAGAAAATCTTTTTATTTTGTATTGAGGTATAGCCAGTTAACAATGTTGTGATCGTTTCAGGTGAACAGGGAAGGGACTCAGCGATGCATGTACATGTATCCATTTTCCCCCAAACTCCCCTCCCATCCAGGCTGCCATATATCTTTGAGCAGAGTTCCCTGTGCTGTACAGTAGGGCCTTGTTGGTGATCCATTTTAAACACAGCAGTGTGTATGTGTCCATTCCCAACTCCCTTCCCCCTATCCTTCCCTTGAGCCTGTGTTCATAAACTAGTGAGGAAGGCAGCTGCAGAAAATGGGTATTTCCATGTTATCCGCTTGGTGTTCTGAGGGATAACCGAGTGCCATGGGTCCCCAGAGGTGGGTTCTTAGAATACTGGCAGAGGAGAGGGTGGGGTGTGTCTGGGTTTCCCAAGGGGTTGACAGCTGAGCTGAACCCTTGAGGCTGAGGCCATGGAGGCAGGGAGGGTTTCCAGCTGAGAGAAATGGCAAGTCAAAGAGACCTGAAAACTGAAAAGTCAGGAGACTTTACAGAGCAAGGAAAGAGAAGCCCCTGTGGTTTCTCAGGGTGGATCAAGGGAAAGCATTTTTAATATGAGGGGAGAATGATTTTTCTTAATTCTTTAAAATTTCCACACACATACACACAAATGATTATTACTTTTATGAGAAATAAGGAATTTTAAGCTGAAGGAAGCTCTAAGAATGGGATTAAACCAAGTAAATAATAAATGAATAAAGATAAGAAGCCCCTCCCCACAAAAGTATTAGGGATTGGAATCAGTGTGCCTTACTTTGGGACCAGCTGGTGACACATTCCTCCTAGCTGAACTTGACCTTCAACCTCTCAACTTTCCAGCCTCACTGAGGGCCGCTCTAGAATAGAAACTGAGGTCGCTCAGTCGTGTCTGACTCTTAGCAACCCCATGGACTGTAGCCTACCAGGTTCCTCGGTCCTTGGGATTCTCCAGGCAAGAATACTGGAGTGGGTTGCCATTTCCTTCATCAGAATACCATTCTGTTATCTGTAACAAGGTCCTTCCTGCTGTACTGGGCAGATGAAACCTCCACGGCATTATCGTACACACACTTCTAGTTCCACTGCACCATTGTGTTCTTCTGATCTTCACATTAAAAAGCATAACTGCATTTCACAATATATACAAAAATCAAGTCGTTATGTTGTGTACCTGGAACTAATGCAATGTTCCATTATCAAGGATATCTCAAGGAAAAAAGAGAAAAGTATAACTATTTGTATCCTCCACCCATATATTTCACACTTGCAATTCCTTCTGCTTGGGATGCCCCATATCATTCTGTCAGGCTTACCAGGATCCCACTTACCCTTAAAGGCTCAGCCTAAACTTCACCTCCTTCCTTCAGCCTTCCCTGATCTCTGCTGCTAGAAGAGCCCTGGATGTGGAAATGTACACTGGTACCATTTAAGACATCCTAAAACAACAAAGTGTTTCAGTTGTGTCCAACTCCTTGTGATCCCATGGACCATAGCCCGCCAGGCTCCTCTGTCCATGGGGATTCTCCAGGCAAGAATACTGGAGTGGGTTGCCATGCCCGAGGGATCTTCCTGACCGAGGGATCCAACCCGAGTCTCCTGCATTGGCAGACGGATTCTTTACCACTGAGCTACCCGGGAAACCCCATGTAAATATAGTTTTGAAAGTGAAAGTGAAGTCGTTCAGTTGTGTCCGACTCTTTGCGACTCCATGAACTGCAGGCTGCCAGGCTTCTCTGTCCATGGGATTCTCCAGGCGAGCATACTGGAGTGGGTTACCATTTCCTTCTCCAGGGGATCTTCCCAACCCAGGGTTTGGACCCGGGTCTCCTGCATTGGAGGCAGACGCTTTAACCTCTGAGCCACCAGGGAAGCCCAGGCCTACAGCACCCAGTATTCCCAGGTTATCTCCCATCCAAGGACTAAAGCAAGCCCGACCCTGCTTAGTTTCCGAGATCAGACGCGATCAGGTGCGTTCAGGCTGCTATGGCCGGAGACAAATATAGTTTTAAATATAGATAAAACTTGCAGAAAGGCAAAAACCATGTCTTACCCTTCTTGGTGGTTCTCAGGCCTTTAACACAGTGAAGTTTCCGTTTCATCCTCCTTTAAAAAAGGCTAAGAAGATCAAGCCCATCTGTACAAACAGACCTGTGCACCACAAAAGGCAAGGACAGATGAGGGGTAAGAGTACCTATGGAATAGTCAGAATGGAAAGTCATTTCCTGAAGGTAGGGGTTAGAAGCTTGAGGAGAGAGTTATTTTAAAGAAACCTCAGAAGGAAGTGAGGCCAGGAGTGCACCAAGGATCCGTAAATGAATCACCTCGTATTCTTGGTGGACAGCCAAGTTGAATTTAGACGGAATGAATGGATAATGAGCCATGTTCACATCTTCCTTCACCTCTGGTGACCAGAGAGTGGTGTGGATAACAGAAGAGACCCGAGACTGTCTAAAGCAGAAAGAAAAAGGGTGAGCAGTGAGTTTCCAGATGCAGGCGGAAAAGAAGGATGCCTGCTCCATGGGAGAAGTGAGTCAGAGAGGTTCTTCAGAAGGGATGTGAGTCAGAAAGGAAGGTTACATAAGACACTTGGCAGCGTGTCTGTGACTGAGGACAGTGGTGAGAATGCCGACCCTGGTCTCTGCGAGGAAAGATGTCCAAGGAAGCCATGTGGTGCCTAATAATTGGAGTGAGGGCGGGGATATGTATGGGGGAGGAGGGTTCTACTGGCAGGGTGTCAGACACGGTTTCTCTGAGGACATTGGGAGGATGAGGGCATTACAGATGAGGCTTGGAAAGAGATCACATATTTAACACCTTCACAGTTGAATAGCATCTTCAGTTGGGAAGGAAGGTCTGTTATAATCTTCTCATTTAGTCTTTAGGGAAAAAAAAAAAAAAAACACCTAAAATGCTTCATGTCAGTTCCCAGACCAACTCCCCGCCTTCGCCACCCCGCCTCCACGGTCCACTTTATGCCTCTCTGTTCTCTCTCTAAACTCCAACCAAGCCAGTCTCCGAAGCCTTATGCCATTTCTCATTCATGCCTACAGCTGTCTCGGTCTGGAATAGCCTTTGCTTCTTTGCCTAACTCCTTTAAAACCATAGGTCTCAGCTTAAAAACATTCTTAAAGCATTCTCCGTCCCCCCGACCCCTACACACTCGTTTGAAAGGCCTTCCTGACTCGCTTCCAAGCATTTCTCTCCTATTTTTAACATTTGTGGGACAAGTTGTTCCTTCTTGACTGTCTCTTTGCTCTTCTACATTGTGAGTGCTGTTCAGTCGCATCTTCTAGGACTGTACCAGCCGCAGCGAAGTTGCCCAGTAAACATCTCCTATGTGGGTGAAGGAAGGAAGAAATGTACATTTAAGTGATATATTTTCATCATCACTTATTGACTGAGCCTTCCGTGCTTCTTCTGAAACTAAATATAATCAAACTTGACTCCAGTGTGCCTTGAACAGCCCCATGCAGGTTTGGGAAACCAGGGTTAACGTTTTCCTAGTGTCTTAACCATTTCTAGTGTACATTTCAGTGACATCAGGTCCATTCACCTTGTTGTGTAGTCCTCATCACTACCCATCCCTAGAACTTTTCATCACTTCAAACTCTGTATTCGTTAAACATTAATTCTCCATACCCACCTCCCCCTAGCCCCTAGCATGTACCACTCCCCTTTCCAACCCTATGAATTCGATTACTCTAAATACTTCATGTAAGTGGAATTATATAGCATTGTCTGATATATTTCATTCACCATAATGTTTTCAGAGTTCATCCACGCTGCAGCATACATCGGAATCCTACACCTTTTAAAACTGAATAACATTTCATTGCATGTCTGTACCATATTTTGTTTTTCCATTCATTTGTTGATGGACAATTGTGTTGTTTTCACAGGAGCATGGTGATACACCCTCCATCACGTAACCTGGTAGCCTGTGGGATGGTCAGTGGTACAGAGTGTAGTGGATACAAGCAAGGGAGGAAGGATAGATGAAGGAAATTATAATATGCATGGCAGAACCTACAAAAATATCCAAGAACATGGAGATTTCGCCCAGAGGGAGAAGAAATATTTCAGTTGGACCATAGCATCCTTGATAGGAAGAGGATGTTGGAGATGGATACCACAGGTTTCAAATAATAGTAAAGTTTGAGAAGTAGGTTTGAGAGAGACTCATTTTTCCCTTTCCATTGTTATCAAGATGAAAGAACAGAATGAATGCAAAGGGGCAGAAAAGAAGGAGGTTTCCTTTGAAAGGAAAACCTAGGGGAAAGAGGTGAGAGAAGGATGGAGGAGAAAGGGGAATTTGGGCACAGTGCAATGCCTTTCCACAGGGCACAGGGGTAAGGTATAATTGTGGAGGAGAGCAAAGCAGGTATTAATTCAGAGCCGTCCCGCTGTCCTCATGAAGGAAGGAGCTCAATGGACATGACCTGTGGTTAATGGCAACCTGAAGACAGTGACTCCGCAGCCACCATCAGGCACCTGTCCCTCACGTTTAACCCAACAAGTTCAGAAAGCTTTTCTTGACTTCTCAGTCGCAGGAGAAGAATTATTCATACTCATTCCATCAAAATCCCTCACATGCCTAAATTCTTTCTCAGTTCAAGATCAGAACAGGATTAAACTCTTTTCCCTTAACAACTTCTTAGTTACAGTTTTCTAAGCCTTTAAGGCCCTTTGAATTGTCTGTTCTGAGTTCTCTTGGGTTAAAGTACAGTCAGCCCTCTGTATCCACGGGTTTTGCATCTGCAGATTCAGCCAACTGCAGGTAAAAATATTCCCCCAAATTCCAGGAAGTTCCAAAAATCAAAAGAACTTACTGCACAAAGGCAACTATTTAAATAGCATTTACTTTGTCTTTCTGTGTATTTGCAATTGTTTGCAGAGCATTTACATTGTATTAGGTATTATAAGCACTCTAGAGATGATTTAAAGTATATGGGCAGATCTGTGTAGGTCTTATGCAAATATTGGGTTGCTGAAAAAGTCTGTTTGGATTTTTCCATAAGGTGTTATGGAAAGACCCGAACAAACTTTCTGGCTAGTCAATACTATGCATGCCTCTCTCTCTCTTTATAGATAAATAAATATATATATATATACATACACACACACACACACACATATATCTGTGTCGTGTCCAACTCTTTCATGACCCTGTGGACTGTAACCCACCAGGCTCCTCTGTCCATGGGATTTCCCAGACAAAAATACTGCAGTGGGGTTGCCATCTCTTTCTGCAGGTGATCAGAAATCGAATCAGAATCGATTCCTGAGTCAGGAATCGAACTCATGTCTCCTGCACTATAGGCAGATTCTTTACCACTGAGCCACCAGGGAAGACCATACATATATATGTGTGTGTATACACATACACACACACACACACACACACACACACCTGGTGCTGGAGCCAATCCTCTGCAAATACTGAGGGGCCGCTGTACCCCAGGGGGGAATAGCTGGATTTTTCTTGCATCCTGTTTGAAGCTAGTGTTCTCCTTAATTATCCTCTGGGTCCCTGTGATGTTGCCGGTACCCAGTGTAGCTCTGGCCTTGCTGTAGAGTGAGAGGGTGCCATGTTTCTGAAAGCAGCCTGATGAGAAGGGCCCATTATGTGCCATGCCCATCAAGCTCAACCTCTCAGCCTAGAGGCAGAGCAAGGAACTCTCCAAGATGTTGCCGGCTCTGAGACTGTGTTACCTCTCTGGAAGTGTTATTTTTTTTTTCCTTCTGCTTCAGAAGTCCACTTCGTTGGTCCATTTCAAGTTGCCTCTGATCTTGAACGGTGGCTTCTCAGCCCCTTGGATCCCTCCTTGGGGAGGTTCTCACTGGTCACTTTGCGGAGGCCCCCTCAGGCCAAGAAAGCCTCCCTCACTTTCTCTCCAGTTAACCCTTGCCCTTCAAGGGGGTGAGGGGCCGCCTCCCTTGTAGTCTGTTATTACTTGCAGGTGATTAGCAGGTGGCTTCTAAGCGGAAAGAAACATTGCCGCAGGCACTGCGCTCCCATAGGCGCTTGCCATTTTGCTACAAAAGAGAAAAATCGAGTCTTTGAAGAGTGTATATACACTATTCATGTCCTTAGAAAGAGAGGAATGTCTATAAAATTTCAGGAACAGTATTAGATTTTACTCAGTTATCAGAGGGCAGAACTATTGGGTTATGGCTCAGGCTGCTTTCGGAATTAAAAAGAAGCAGTTGCCATAGCTGAGCGTCCGGTCTTTTAGTAAAATCTTATCTGAGATCTCTCTAGACACTAATCCCCCCCACAAGTTGTACTCTAGTGAGACAGTGGCCATGAAATACAGTAATGGGGGCTGTGTTGAGCTGTTCTTTTTGCAGAGGGACCTAGCTTAGTGACGGTGTACTAGATATACAGCTCATATGACCAGATGAAAGCCCTCGTCACTACCTCAAGTCCTCCAGGCTTTTTTGTCATCTACACTGCTACCTTCAGATCCCCCAGGGAACATATTATATGCTTCTTTCAGCATCTCGAGCTACTGTCCCCAGCCTTAAGTAAAACACTATACGTCTTTTCCACCCGGATTTCTAAACTATCGCTACCAATGCAATGTCCCATCAGAGCCGTCCCCTGGCTCTGCCCCCTGCAAGTCCATCAGTAGATAAGTAACCAGATCATTTTCCTGAGCCTGAAATGGCTAGCTTCTCTCCTATTATATTTCATTGAAAAATCAAAAGCCCAGCAGTACTCTGCCCCCGACTTTTTCTGCCACATTAACATGACCACACCATTCGATACTGGGATTCAAGGTGTGTTAGAACCACAAGAACATATGTGGAGTGATTTTTTTCTGCCCTCTCGGGGCTCCCTTGGTGGCTCCAGCAATAAAAAATCTACCTGCAGTACAGGAGACACATTCAGTCCCTGGGTCATGAAGATCCCCTGGAGGAGGTCATGGCAACGCACTCCAGTATTCTTGCGGGGAAAATCCTATGAACAGGGGAGCTTGGCAGACTACAGTCCATGGGGGTCACAAAGAGTCGTACATGACTGAGCACGCACACACACACTCAGTCTTCTTGGGAGGGAAGCTGGTTGTGTTGAAGTAGCTGGTTGTGTAGCAGAATGGGCCAGAGAACAAATCCTCTGCCTCCTCAGGTTCCTTCCCTCTGGATTTGATTCTCTATTGTTGTTTAGTCGCTTAGGCATGTCTGACTCTTTTTCGGCCCATGCATGTGCTGCAGCCCTTCAAGCTTCTGTCCGTGGGATTCTCCACCCAAGAATACTGGAGTGGCTTGCCATTTCCTTCTCCAGGGGATCTTCCTGACCCAGGGATCGAACGTGCGTCTCCTGCTTGGCAGGCAGATTCTTTACCACTGAGCCACCTGGGAAGCCCTTTGATTCAGTTCTGAATGTGGAATGTGTCCCACAGAGCACCTGGCCAAGCCCATCTGTACCGGCATTGCCCCAGCGTGCACAGACCTGCTAAAACAGGGTCTCCAGGCCAAGAGGCTGGCGTTCTGTGTTTTAACAAGTGCTCTAGATGCTTCTTTGGGTCTTGCCAGGCTGGAAAACACTGGCCCATTCATTCCTGCTTCTGGCTGGCAGGGGTGTGCCGGATCTTGGGGTTGTCTAGGGGAGTGGGCAGTGGTTTGTGTGGCTTTGGGCTCTGGCTTGAGTCAGGTTGTTTTGTCCTGAGGAGATCATGAACGCTGAACAGCAGGCTCATTTTGAAGGAACCAGGAAGAGAAGGGAGCCTGTTTAAAAAAACAACAACAGAAAAAACCCAGAACAAAAACTCAAGGGTGTGTGTGCCATTTTATTTGAGAATAACCTTAGGAGGTATAAAGTTGAAATACTCCCCAGGGCGACTGCCACTGTATTGCTTGTCTCAACATGTTTTATATGACAACAGTGATAAAGGCTGTTTCGCCAACCTGTTTAAGTCACAAAACCAAGTGGATTCTTTGTTTTTCTGCATAAGAACTGCATGTGGTTCCTATCCCCTGATAAGGTGGCTTAGAAAAGTGACCTGTTGTGATGACCTGGAAATCTTCTTGAGTATAATCCTCTAGACAGTGGTAGATGATAGTACAGAAAATCAGGAAGCTTTGGGGTGTGCTGTGAAAAGCTGCTTGTTGTAAATATACATCAGGAAGACAGTGTGCTTTTATTACCTAGTGAATAAGGCAGGCCAGGGACCAAGGGACAATTGAAAACAGTATCTTGGATACTTAATTGAATTTTAGATTTTCTTACCTCGCTGGATGTTGTTCTGCTGTTTGTCTAACTTTCATTTCTGCCCTGCCATCAATATACCCAAGCTGGGGCTGCAAACTATATCAACTAACCCCCCAAAAGCCATGATACTAGCCTTTCTTGTATTTGCAACACTGTTTGGATCACCATGGCAGCCACAGTTTTAATTATGGAAAGCCCAAATGATAACTTGTCTATCAGAGTTGGCTCCCTTTTCCCTATGGACAGAACTCTGATTGGAGAGAAGCTTTGTATGTAGATTTTCCTTCTAGGCTGGATGTTACAATCTGGTCTAACAGCTCTTTGGCTCATGAAATGAACTGGAGGAAGCGGAGGTCCTGGCTGAAGGGGCTGCTGGACAGAGGCCCTCGTGGAGATGAACTAGACCTTCTGGTCCCAATGCACTCATCCCTTGTGAGTTGAAGACCCAAACGAGCCATTGCTCTCAAGGCCTGCTTTTGGCTTCCCCATCGTATGGGCAGAAATCCACTTTAGAACAGAGACTTGCTTGAAGTATCATCTGATAATCGTCCTTGACAACATTCAGGATTATGCTGGGAGGGCAAACAAGTCATTCCATTGCAGCAGCAGTCATGGCAGTACATGAACCACAGCAGCTTTCCAATCAGAGCCATTGGGGGAATAATCGCAGGAGAGAGCATCTCACCCTTGGCAAAGGGCAAAGGCCCTTGCCCTTTGTTTTTGGATCTGCTTCCTGTTCCTTGAATTTGTCTCCAGGATTGGAGAGCTACCACGCCATCTCTATTTCTGGGCTTCCTGATTCTGAAAGCTCTTGCAAAGCTAAATAATCTAACCCTTAGGTAAACATAAATCATTGTCTACCCTCTTTGCTCCTTGAGTAGACCTTTTGATATATTCATTAATTATGGCTGCTGCCGAGTGGCACAGTGATGGCTGAGTCACCGCCGTGAGCATCTTTCCTGGAACGCCCCCATCTCTGACACTGAGCCTTAAAATCCAATTCAGCATTCAGGAGACTCTTTCTCTGCCATGAACAGCCGGATGGTTCTAAGCAAAAGAAACACCTAGAAAAGGTGGCAGTGAGTGTGTTCGCAGGAGCCACAGTGGGAGAGGGAAGATGCGTAGAACATTGTTGCAATGATGCTGACTTAAACAAAATGCAACTGTTTCTAACCTCTGGCAAATCCCTGAAATAGGACCTTGATCCTCTCCTCCCTGGATTTGCCACCTCCATCAACAGTCCAGTTAATCACCACCCCAGCTTTTGAAGGCCAGAATGCCCATGCAGAACTGTTTAGAAATAGGCACCATGGTTCTGATTTCTAATCCTTTTCCATATTATTAAAAAAAAAATTCCCAATTTTTGGTAAATCTTGCTTAACTAATGATACAGTCTCTTTGTTTTGCTCCCACATTCAGGGAGCTTGGCGGCTATGATTTTGATTTTGGAGTTTAGGCATGTTAATTAAGCCTTTGTATGAAAGCAGAAGGGTTCTGTTTCTTGTTTGTGAGTTTAATAAGATTTCGTGTTAAGAATGGCACTGAGAATCTGTCAGAATTAGCGTGGCTGCATATGTGTAGCTCAGCGCTTTGAGACCCTTGAAATGTCTGTTTTTAGGACATCAGCAGGGGGCTAATGAAAAGGCTTTGTTGATTTTAACGAATTGCAAGCCACTGTAGCCAAAATAAATATAATCTGCTTTTTGGATTAGTTGTCACAGATGATTTTACCTACTAACAGTGATTAAAGAACCCGAGTGGACCAGAAGCATAGCTGCTCTCCAGTGACTCTTGCTAAAATAGCAATAAACAGAAGTAAATAAAGACTTAGGGCATTAGTTATCTTTAATAAACAGTGACACCAAATATGCCGCGTGTGGGCGTGAAGGGGTGGGCGTGGGGGCTTAGAGAAGATCGGGCGTCATATACCTGCATGGTGCCGGATGGTTCCAGAAACTAGAGCACTGGCTGCCAGCGCTCCTCTGCTGCAGCTGTGTCTCATCAGGAAGTGGCGAGAAACCCAGAGAAACTACCCTGGCTTCCCAGGCCCTCTCTCCAAAGCCAGTCCCATTCCATCCCATTCTACTCTCATCTTCCGTGGACTCTGGGACCAGAGCTGAAATCCTGCATCTGCAGGAGTAGAGCATGAAAGTCAAGGGAGCGTTAATTACTTGGGTAATTGTTAACCTTCTTGCTGCAGTAATTCTGCCCAGTTAATGAGCAGGAGACTAGTATCTATGCTTCCCTGTATTTCACTACCCTGGTGAAAGGAATGACTTGCCGCAACTGGCAAACCTAATCCTCAGCTATCCCTAGGAACATCTGACAGCGTTTCCCTCATCACTGCTTAATTTTAACCAGATGGAAAAAAAAAAAAAAGACTATGGCTGAAACCCTCTTAGGTGCAGTGTGTGAGTTCTGGCTGAAAGATGCCTTTTTTTGGCAGAAAAATCATCAGATGTAAGAAGCTATGGTTTTTCCTATTTTTTATTCTTATCGAATATTTTAAATCATGCTACGGACACTTCATTGCAGATAGCAAAGCAATTGACAAACAGGATTTTTGTTTGTTTTCTTAACCTTCTTTCTCCCCTGGAAGGTAGATATTATTGTGTTTCTTTTACAGATGCAGAAACTGGTGTGCCCATGACCCGCAGATGAGTCAGGACAAGGCCGAACAATAGAGCAGTGGCCTTCCAGTACCCTGGGGTAACCCAGGTGTTAGTTGAACTATTGACTGGCCAAGAAGCACATGCCTCCTCACAGTTCCAATGGTTACAATCTTACCCACAGTTAAACACCCTCAAGAACCAATAGTTGTCATTTATCAAGTTCTTACCACATGCCAGGCACTGTATTGGGAGCTTTAGAGATAACACACAATCTCATGTGCTAAGTCGCTTCAGTCATGTCTGACTCTTTGTTACCCTGTGGACTATATATAGCCCGCCAGGCTCCTCTGTTCATGGATTTCTCCAGGCAAGAACACCAGAGTGGGTTTTCATGCCCTCCTCCAGGGGATCTTCCCCACCAGGCATCGAACCCGTGTCTCTGGTGTCTCCTGCACTGGCAGGTGGAGTTCTTTACCTCGAGTGCCACCTGGGAATGCCCACACTATCTGATACCTTACAACAAATCTATTTATCCATAAATATTTATGGAGCATCCCTGGTACCAGGCTCAGCGGCAGAGATACAGCAGGAAATAAAATCGATACAAATTCCTGCCCAAGTGAAATTTTTATTCCCGTGAAAGGAGTTAAGACAGTAAACACAATACATCTTTTTTTTAAAAAAGCAATGGTCTAAGGGGATAGTCAGGGCTCTAGGGAGAGAGCAGGGGAGCTATGAGATACATAGCAGCCCCTCCTAAGGCCTTTGCCTCTTACCTGGCAGAAAATGGGAAGCCCTCGTGTTGGGGGAGTTTAGGCAAAGGAGTGAGAATCTGTCTTACATTTTCAAACCCTGAGAGATGGGAGTATTTCCTCATTTCCCTGATAGAACGCAGACTGCAGAGTAAAATTCAGTTAAGTAGTTGCAAGAACTTAACAGCGTGACTAAGATGCAGAGAGCGTGTGTTGTGTCCAAGAGACTACTGCAATCCACCTCCAGATGGAAGACGTTCCTGGTGTCTGTGCAATGCCTTTCTTTTTTCTTAAAAAAAAAAAAAAAAAAGTATTTATTTTTGGTTGCACTGGGTCTTTGTTGCTTCACACGGGCTTTACCTAGGTGCGGAGAGCTGGGGCTTCTCTTCGTGGTGGCTTCTCTTGTTGCTGAGCATGGGCTCTGGGACGTGTGGACTTCAGTGGTTGCAGCAACAGACTCAGTAGTCATGGCTCATGGGCCTAAAGAATATGAGCTTCAGTAGTTGTGGTGCACGGGCTTAGTTGCTCTGCGGCACGTGGAATCTTCTAGGACCAAAGATCAAACCCACGTCCCCTGCATTAGCAGGCAGATTCTTAACCACTGGACCATCAGAGAAATTTCCAAATGCCTTTCTTACCATCAGAGGTAAACATCTTCCCAACATTGTTATATAATATAAAATCTGGATTCAAAATCATGAGTAACAGGACCACTTCAGATCCCATTTGCAGCACTAAATTCAGTTTCCAGACAAGACCGCAGAACATAGCAAAATCTATAAACTGCTCAACAGCACAGAGGAAGCAAGAAGGGTCAGATCTGGAATTTGAATCTAGTCCTGTGGGCCTGACTCTGAATCTCATGCCCTGCTCACCGCATCCTGCTGCCTCTTGGGCATTTGTAACTCCAGACACAAAGTTGCATTCAGTCAACATTTACAGGGAATGAGGCATTGTATGCTGGCCCTGAGTAGATACCTGTGATCGTGACCTTTCTGTGAGGCTCCCTCTTTGAACTCTTCCTCTGATCTCCAGACAGATTTGGGGTAGATTTCCAATTACCAATTGGGCATGTATGGAAGCCTGTAGTTGCAGAAGGGAGCAGTGCAATAAATGACACAAGGTTGCATAAAAGTGGTCACATGGGAACTGTCCTTAGATTTCATTTGTCTTCAGGAACTTCTTTTCCAAGTCCTATAAACCACCAGCAGGCAATATTGATCTCATTAGATATCAGTAAAGGTCTCTTCTTTCTTGGTGAATTTGAAAGGTGAATAGGCATCATTAAATATCCTGCATTAATCTTTATGACAAATGTGAAAGGTCTTGGCCAGACAGATGCAGGCACAGAGCTGTACCTACAGACGAACGGACACACATCCACACTCAGACACAACCAGAGTTCTCTGTCTCCTAGGCCCTCTGTGCAACTCTGGTCTAAGTTATCTGGATCAAATCTATTTGTAAGAAATAACTAACTAATCACGCTCTTCTGTGTGAGGAGCCATGACTTGCTGGGGGTGAGGCCAAATTCTAGACCTGCCTTTTTTGTGTGAGCTACATATATTGTTTTATTTTTATTTAATTTTGGAGTGTAGTTGATTTACAGTGCTGTGTTAGTTTCAAGTGTACAGCAAAGTGATTCAGCTGTACATATATCTATTTTTTTTTTTTTTTGAGCTTCTTTTTCCATTTGGGTTATTAGGGAATGTTAAGTAACGTTCCTTGTATAGTAGGTCCTTGCTGTTGACCTATTTTATATATAGTAGTATGTATAGAAAGTGTTAGTTGCTCAGTCATGTCAGACTCCATGGACTGTAGCCCACCAGACTCCTCTGTCCATGCAATTTTCTAGGCAAGAATACTGGAATGGGTAACCATTCCTTTCTTCAGGGGATCTTCCTGACCCAGGGATCAAAACAGCATCTCCTACATTGCTGGTGGATTCTTTACCGTCTGAGCCATCAGGGAAGCCCGACAATATGTTAATCCCAAACTCCTAATTTATCCCTCCCCCCCCCCCCNCCGCCATCACTAAGGGAAGGATGACCATCACCTCGGGTTAGCGTAGCGGTGATTTCGCAAAGTAATGAAGCAATTCGATCTTCTCACTGCTATCTACCGCGTTCCCTCGGTAGAGCAGATTAATTTTCCCCCCCCCCCCCCCCCCACCTTTCCCCTTTGGTAACCTGGACATGCCTTCTGACATCTAAAATCTTTAGAATTTTGACGGACTAAATAAGCAATAATTTTATAGCACAAGCACATCATTGCTCTTTTCCTTCTCTAAATTACCTTGAATTTGACCTTGTACTTTTTCTTACCCAGAATGCACAGCCATGTAAATGAATGATACACAACTTCATCTTGCTTCCCGCCCAACTTTTCCCTGAATGTATTTCTGAAGTTCTCATGCACTCTGGTTCTTCCTCTTTGTAGGGTGTACGTGGCATCTGCCACCATTTCTGTGAATAACATAACAAGATGGCTAGTCAGGCTCAGCCTTAGACTTATTAGAATAAAATGTAATACAAGCACTGTCTTCATTTGCCATGGAAGTCTTCCTTGGGTACCTGGCATTTTGAAATAAGAGAAAGTAATTATCTTGTTATACAACCATATGCTGACAGGTGGGACGGACCCACGGAAAAGCTCGATTCTGCTTAAAATTCAAATTAACACCCAGGTCAGCTCTGGGGTAGTATAAAAACATGATATTTCTCGCCCATGCAGGACGAGTTCAGATGTGCAATGGGAATTACTCTTGTCTGATTTCGAGAGAAGAGGCCAAGCTATGCGACAGCCTAGTTATTTTCTCTCCTTGCATTTTAAAGAGAGGAATAAAAAGAATATATTCTGGCGTATAAGTTATTGAGGAAGCAGACTTTGTTTACTAGGAAACATTGTTAACCTAGCAACAGATTTACTCTGGTTGGTTTTCAATTTCCAAGCTGCTTTTCAACCTGAGTAGAGAGGTCTAGCTGTGTGGTTGGTCTCCTGGCCAAAGGCTGGGAGCTAGGGTGCTTTTCAGTTGAAAGCCAGAAATGCTGTTCCTGGATTGATTGAGATTGTGACAAACTGAAGGTAAAAGTGTCAGTGTCACGTGGATGACATTTACTCTGCGGAGGCTCAGGATACCGTCCTGTGCTTAGCAGGGGACTTGGAATCAGCACATCCTTAGCGCTGGGACAAGTGAGCACACAGACCTCTCACTTGTAATCTTCAGAGTCATGGCAGGCTGATTCCCCGTTGTTTTTTTAGTAGTTCAATATAAAGGTTTTCCTCCGACATGGAAATGTGAGAGAAGACAGTGAATTTGCACCAGTTTCTATTTGAAACTGAGATAAAAATATGGCACCACTCATGCCGCTGTGCTGTGCTTAGTCATGTCCAACTCTTTGCAACCCCATGGACTGCAAACTGCCAGGCTCCTGTGTCCATGAGGATTCCCCAGGCAATACTGGGGTGGTTTGCCTTGCCCTCCTCCAGGGGATCTTCCCAACCTAGGTCTCCTGCAACGCAGGCAAATTCTTTACCATCTAAGTCACCAGGAAAGCCCAAGAGTACTGGAGCAGGTAGCCTATCTCTTCTCCAGGGGATCTTTCTGACCCAGGGATTAAATGCGGCTCTCCTACATTGTAGGTGGGTTTTTTTACTGGCTGTAAGCCCACCACAGCTCATACTTGGTATTTATTATTATCATTAAATATTTTTGTGGTTTATGAAATATTATCTACTTGCTATTCATAGTAAATCTGTGATGGGAGGAATACAACCTTCATTATCTTCATGTTACAGATTTGTAAATTAGAGTTTGATTGGTCTAAGGTCACTGATCTTCCCCTGATTTTCAGATTCCCTTTTCTTTTTCTCCCAGGTTGTCTTTTTTTAAATATAGGACTTTAAAAATTATATAACTTTGGCTTTTACAGATTTCTTTTAGCCAACACTCAGCTTTATGGTCAGAGAAGGTGATGGCACCCCACTCTAGTACTCTTGCCTGGCAAATCCCGTGATGGAGGAGCCTGGTGGGCTGCAGTCCATGGGGTCGCAAAGAGTTGGACACGACTGAGTGACTTCACTTTCCCTTTTCACTTTCATGTACTGGAGAAGGAAATGGCAACCCACTCCAGTGTTCTTGCCTGGAGAATCCCAGGGATGGGGGAGCCTGGTGGGCTGCCGTCTATGGTGTTGCACAGAGTTGGACACGACTGAAGCGACTTAGCAGCAGCAGCAGCTTTATAGTATATATTTATTTTATTTTAATTCAGGTTACAATTGGCTTATCAGAGAAATTTGAGTTATGGAGATGTCCCTTTAATTGCTGTCATTTTTGAAAAAAATCTCTAGTAAAAAATGTAAGCTCTAATAGAGACATGAAGAAGACAGGAAGAGGGTTTGATGAAGTTTGAATGTCAGAAGTAAGATGAGCCTATAATATGTCTGTGTAGGGAAGGGGGCACAGTTTAGAACTGTGGGGATGAAGATTTGGACACTGGTTTACCCTTACAAATAGGTGGCAATGGCGGTCTCATGTTTTTATTCATCAAGATATGAAATTGAAGTAGAATGAGATGACAGACAGTAAAGTTTTACTTCAAAGGGGCGATAGGTCACATACTGCTTTTCCAAACTCTCTGTGTACACGTGGTTGATTGTATTCATTAGTACATTTAAAATTAGTCTATTTTAAATGAAGCACATGAACTCTAAAATTCTGTATCTGAAAATATGAATTTTTTCCCAGAGTAAACAAAATGAACTCTGCCAGAAACTGATATTTGGAACACAATTACAAATGCCTTTGTAGATTTTAAATTTGGTAAACCATGTTCTACCCTCATTTAAAAATAACAACTTTCAAGGGCTCATAAATAAAGTCATAAAAGGCATTTTGACATTTAAAACAAAAACAGCATTTTGATGAACTGGGTAAAAATGAATCATAGACATATGGATTACATAGTTCTTACAGTGTGCCTGAGTTCTAAAATGGAGGCAGTGAAAAAGCTGGCAAAATATTTCTGGGGAATTTGCTATATATACTATATTTAAAAAGAGGTGAAGATGAACTCCAGACTGCTATGACTGCTCATGACATTGAATCTGATAACTTTCCCTTTGCGTATAAGAAATTTCTTGAGAAATAGCTCAATCTGTCCTTGTGTTGTGGAAGTGAGTTTGGGTGACAGTGTATACCAATTTATTTGATCGCAGAGTTAATCAGCAAACACTTAGTACTAGTACTTGATGAATGCCCAGCTCTGTTCTAAGAACCAATGTTACTTCTCAGAAGGCTGATGTGAACTATGAACTCTATCTTGAGGGAGGGATACCCAGTGGTAGGTCTGGGCTCTCAAATCTCTGGGTATTCCAAGTACTTTGGGATTCACCAAAGAGGCTTTTTACAGAGTTTATTTACTGTGTGTCAGTTGCGGTGCTTACCACTTTACCTTCATTGTCATGTTTAACTGTTCAGTTCAGATCAGTTCAGTCACTCAGTCGTGTCCGACTCTTTGTGACCCCATGAATCGCAGCACGCCAGGCCTCCCTGTCCATCACCAACTCCTGGAGTTCACTCAGACTCACGCCCATCAAGTCCATGATGCCATCCAGCCGTCTCATCCTCTGTCATCCCCTTCTCCTCCTGCCCAAAATCCCTCCCAGCATCAGAGTCTTTTCCAATGAGTCAGCTCTTCGCATGAGGTGGCCAAAGTTACTGGAGCTTCAGCTTTAGCATCATTCCTTCCAAAGAAATCCCAGGGCCGATCTCCTTCAGAATGGACTGGCTGAATCTCCTTGCAGTCCAAGGGACTCTCAAGAGTCTTCTCTAACATCACACTTCAAAAGCATCAATTCTTCGGCACTCAGCTTTCTTCCCAGTCCAACTCTCATATCCATACATGACCACTAGAAAAACCATAGCCTTGACTAGACGGACCTTAGTCAGCAGAGTAATATCTCTGCTTTTGAATATGCTATCTAGGTTGGTCATAACTTTTCTTCCAAGGAGTAAGCGTCTTTTAATTTCATGGCTGCAATCACCATCTGCAGTGATTTTGGAGCCCCCCAAAAATAAAGTCTGACACTGTTTCCACTGTTTCCCCATCTATTTCCCATGAAGTGGTGGGACTGGATGCCGTGATCTTTGTTTTCTGAATGTTGAACTTTAAGCCAACTTTTTCACTCTCCTCTTTCACTTTCATCAAGAGGCTCTTTAGTTCCTCTTCACTTGTGCTGAGACTGTGAGAAGAGACACATGGAAAGAGAGAGACCCTGAGACTACAGGGACAAAGAGACAAGGAGAAACGGTGAGAGAGAGAGAGACGCCAGCACATCACCCCACCTGAGTCCAGCCCCAGCCAACAGGCCAGCTGAGCACAAGCACAGGAATGACCACTAGCAGGAGCAGCAGCAGAATGGTCTAGCTGAGCCCCATCAGACTGGAGAGCTGTGAGAATACATTGGTAGTTGTTTGCAGTCATGTTATTTTGAGTTGTTAGTTACAGAGCAAGGCAGATCAAAGCAGTGGCAGAGTAGGATTCAAACCCATCACTCTGGTTTTAATGGGTATCTGTTTCTCACTGGGAGCTCACAAGTTGCTGGGGAAGGGGGAACGGAAGGAATCCAGTGACATTTGAGTGCCTCTCAAAGTGGTTTTGCATCTGACACTCGTGTATTGTGAAAAAGGAAACAGTTAGAAGACGTCTGAATTGTGTTTTAGAGAAAAAGAGAAACATATCAGTGGCCTCAGACCCATCCCTAGGGCCATTTTTGCTATGTGTACCTTTTAGTGCATGTATCAGAAAGAACATGAGCAGATGGCCCAAAATTCTTGCTCCTGATACTCTTCCTGAGCAAATGCCATGTAAATGTTTGTATTGACTTTATTGAGAATNTGCTCTGAACATAAGTTAAATAAGCAGCATGACAATATACAGCCTTGTCCATGGTTAACAGTATAAAAACTGGGAGCTACATGACATAAAATGTCTATCTTTTCCATCCACCAGGTCTTTGATCTTGAGTGAGTTACTTATACTCTCTGCCACAATTTTCTTTCTTTCTTTTTTTTTAATTTTTACTTTATTTTGCTTTACAATTCTGCATTGGTTTTGCCATACATTGACATGTATCTGCCATGGGTGTACATGAGTTCCCAATCCTGAACCCCCTCCCACCTCCCACCCCATATCATCTCTCTGAATCTTCCCTGTGCANGAGATTTCTCAAGAGGCAGGCCAGGTGGTCTGGTAGTCCCATTTCTTTCAGAATTTTCCACAGTTTATTGTTTTCCACACAGTGGATGTTGGCAATTTGATCTCTGATTCGTCTTCCTTTTGTAAAACCAGCTTGAACTGACATACAACCCAGTGCAGCAATCCCACTTCTGGGCATACACACTGAGGAAACCAGAATTGAAAGAGACACGTGTATGCCAATGTTCATCGCAGCACTGTTTATAATAGCTAGGACATGGAAACAACCTAGATGTCCATTAGCAGACGAATAGATAAGAAAGCTGTGGTGCATATACACAATGGAGTATTACTCAGCCATTAAAAAGAATACATTTCAGTCAGTTCTAATGAGGTGGATGAAACTGGAGCNTATGCCAATGTTCATCGCAGCACTGTTTATAATAGCTAGGACATGGAAACAACCTAGATGTCCATTAGCAGACGAATAGATAAGAAAGCTGTGGTGCATATACACAATGGAGTATTACTCAGCCATTAAAAAGAATACATTTCAATCAGTTCTAATGAGGTGGATGAAACTGGAGCCTATTATAGAAAGTGAAGCAAGCCAGAAAGAAAAACACCAATACAGTATACTAACTCATATATATGGAATTTAGAAAGATGGTAGCAATAACCCTGTATGCGAGATAGCAAAAGAGACACAGATGTATAGAACAGTCTTTTGGACTCTGTGGGAGAGGGCAAGGGTGGGATAATTTGGGAGAATGGCACTGAAACATGTATATTATCATAGAGTCCATGTTTGATGCATGATACAGGATTCTTGGGGCTGGTGCACTGGGATAACCCAGAGGGATGATATGGGGAGGGATGTGGGAGGCGGGGTTCAGAATGGGGAACACATATACACCTGTGGTGGATTCATGTAAATGTATGGCAAAACCAATACAATATTGTAAAGTAATTAGCCTCCAATTACAATAAATAAATTAAAAAAAAATTCACAGAAGCAGAGTCGAGCCATGGTGAGTAGGAATGTAGAGGTGGGGATAAATCTGGAGATCTTATGGCCGGCATGGTGGCTGTAGAAGAAAATACTGTATTGGTCATTGGACATATGCTTAGAGAATAGATTTAAGGTGCTTTTACTTTACATGCAAGCGAATGCTAAGTGAGAGACAGGTTGATTAACCTGATTGTAGTAGCAATCATGTGTTATTTTTGTGGACATCAAATGCTCATACTATACTCCTTAAACACACACAAATTTTGTTTACAAAAATGAATTCCTTTAACACATTGCTCATCACCAACTGAGAAAGGACAGCAACTTTCATTCCAGATGTATATTTTGTTTTGCTGCCAGATATATTTATAGAATGACATATTTGATAACAAACTAGGGCAGTGGCAACCCACTCCAGTACTCTTGACTGGAGAATCCCATGGACGGAGGAGCCTGGTAGACTACAGTCCATGGGGTCACAAAGAGTCGGACACGACTGAGCGACTTCACTTTCACTTTTCACTTTCATGCACTGGAGAAGGAAATGGCAACCCACTCCAGTGTTCTTGCCTGGAGAATCCCAGGGACAGGGGAGTCTGGTGGGCTGCTGTCTATGGGGTCGCACACAGTTGGACACGATTGAAGCAACTTAGCAGCACCAGCAGCAGCAATGGCTTAAAGATTGTCCTTTGACTCTCAGTAGAGGCTGATTGTCAAGGCTAAACCCTAACAAAAACCCCTCCAACACCCTTCGCTTTGGTTTGAAAGAATTATAGAATGATCCTTTTTACACCCAAAATAAAAACACATTTATGTGATGAGACTCTCATCTGTGACATTAAAAATCAGCCAAGCATNGTCCTTTGACTCTCAGTAGAGGCTGATTGTCAAGGCTAAACCCTAACAAAAACCCCTCCAACACCCTTCGCTTTGGTTTGAAAGAATTATAGAATGATCCTTTTTACACCCAAAATAAAAACACATTTATGTGATGAGACTCTCATCTGTGACATTAAAAATCAGCCAAGCATGACCCTCAGGCTTGAATGGATTATCATTGCTTCACTGCAGGCTGTTAGACAAGTCAACACAGAATCAGTGTGTCAAAAAGTGTAATGGGAACCTCCAGGATGTGTGACTCTTTGATCATTTTATTCTATCTTGTTAGACCATGGATATTTATAAATCAGCCCATGGAAAAAACAAAAAATGAAGTAAAACCATCCTTGGTTGCTGGGCTTCATAAACAACAGCCATCAATCCCTACACCTGTTTCAAATTAGAATGCTAAAATAATGTATTCAGACAAACATTGCAATTTGAAAGAGTAGATTTTTTTTAAATAAATTATAATGGCTATACAACTAATTTTAGTAAGAATTTCAAATAGCAGAATTAATGCATCCCGTATTAGCATTGCTCAGGAAAGCACCTGGTTAGAGCCTGCTCAGAAATGCAACATCAAATCGGATAGCAGTCCAAAGTCTGCCTTCCTCCCTGGTGCCACTTAGACCTTTCTTTCAGGTTTAATAAACAAGCGTTTGATGTTTTGTACAAGATTCCAGAGTTTCAGAGCTACTCTTAAGTAAATCTCATCAAAGTGTGTTTACGGTGTTAATGGCTTCTGTATTTGCCATTCTCTCACTCTCTTCAGTTGGCTATGTACCTCATGTGTTACTGTATCTACCTGCCTGCCTCCCTACATCTGTCTGTCTACCCTCCCTATCATCTATCCATCTATCTCTTCATGTATTTCCACTGCCAGCATCTCCATCCACTGATCTCTTTTACCTGTCTATTCATCTCTCTCTTTCATCAGTGATATCTTCTTCCTTTCCTTTTTATCTGTTACAGATTATCTAGTGTCTGTATCTATCTATCATATAGTTCCATCATCAGTCTGTTTCTCCTTGTCACCCAGGGCTCTAGCCTAACTCTTTGACACTCCAGACACTTTTCCCCTTTAATCCCAATTTTGGTCAACAAAGCAAGCATTACTTTTATCAGGGGAAAAGGATATGTGCTCTATAGAAAGAAATACACAGTGTTATATTACATCCATACATCAAACACAAGCTGGTCTTGTCTAGATGATGTCAATCACCCAAAGTGTTCTTTATTTTAAAAAAAGGCAAGGCTTTGCAAGGTAAATGTAGAGGACAACTTTCCAGCCTCAGAAGTTCTTTTTCATATGTAAATATGAGTCATTACATGAAATCTGTGGACATCACACTGAAAATGGTTATTTTTTGGTGTTCCAGTTATCCTCTAAATAGATCTCATTAACTGCAGTCTCCATTTATTTTGCTTATACTTAACCTTTGGTCATTCTGAACACTATAAATATGAGAATAAATACTTGATAGGCTTAACATAGCATATGGGTTGATTTCATTTTAAAAGCTGATAATATCTTTGGAGTGATAGCAATTTCAAATTCCATAGAATCCTATAATTGGGGGCTCTCAAATGTATATAATTATTATTTTTAAAAGCAACTTGATATCATTTGAAATAACAATGGCATTATGGAGCAAAATTAATTCTCCAACTGGATATATGCAGTATCCAAGGTCTCAGGGAGTTCCTATTATGCTAAGTAATTCTGCCTTGTGTTTGATTCAGGTCATCAAGCTTGCCTTTGAGGAGTTTGAGCTAGAAAGAGGCTATGACACCCTAACTGTGGGCGACGCGGGAAAAGTAGGGGACACCAGGACCGTCTTGTATGTGTGAGTATATCTTCCCTTGTTTTTTTCTTTCCCGGGATGGGGAGGTGTCTGTGCAGACACGGGTGTGGACTGGAGATCCTGGTCAGACTTTCCATTCCCAATCAGAAGTTTAATAGATGCCACATGTGGCTGCATCAGTGGCATCCAAATCTGATTTCACGTGAGAATTAATTCAGCATTATGTCCTATTAATATCTCTGTCAATGTTTTTCTTTTTATTTCAAATCATAAAGAATATGGCAAAAATTTAGAATATATTGGAAAGCAGAAAGTAGAGATGGTAAGTTTCTCAACTCAGCTCCTCCCTGTCAGTCTCCTTCCACTTATTCTATTATCCATGTTTGGGGAAGTACAAATATTTTCTACAATGAGGCCATATGTCTTCCGAAAGCCTTGCGTTCTGTATCCTCACTAACAGAGATGGTGGGCAGAAGAGTGGGGGTAACACCCGGCATGTCTGTGGACCTCCCAACCCAGAGTCTTGGGGGGTTCAAAAGCAGCCCTGCCAGGTACAGCAGCAGAGTCCCTGCACTTGCTCCTCTGCAGCTGCACTCACAGAGGGGTCTGCACTCACAGAGGGGGCTTGCACTCACAGAGGGGTCTGCACTCACAGAGGGGGCTTGCACCCCTTCACCCTGGATGCTTTCAGCCTCTTCAGATGCAGGGCTGTGAGGTGAGTCTGGTCAGTGTTTAGCAGGCTTGTTCTTTCAGAATTAAAGCTGTGATCCCAGGGGCATCTTTTTTTTTTTTTTTAAGTTTAGATTTTTATTTTTTAGTTCGTTTTGCTTTACAATACTGTGTGACCCCAGGGGCAACTTGATTCAGTATCTTCAGCACAACAGGAAGTGTCTCGACAGCCCCTTCCTCTGCGTTTGCAACTTATACAGACAGCTTCCTGCGGGGGCTCCAGAGACACCTAAAGCAGAAATTGGTTTAACAAATGAAAGTCATTCTGCAGGATTTTCACCTTTTTTCTCTTAATCTACTTATTCATGCCTGAGGTTTTCTGTTTATTTGAGAGAAAGCTTACCCTTGATAGCTTCAGCTAGGAAACAATGACAATAGTGGGATAGTCGTGGCTGCAATGCCCACTTATTCTCTTACTAGTTACTTATGTGATAATTCATGTTGTAAAAAATAGTTCTGCAACTGAGTGTCTGTCCATACCTTTAAGATTAATGGGCCTGAACTCTGATGGCTCTGGGGACGTTCTCTTCTCCTTTGTTGTGTCTTGGACATACTTTCCTGTCAGTACATATCTTCACCTCAGGTTTTGTAACTACTATCAATAATAATTAAAGTCATGTTTCATGTTACTGGCCCATGGCCTATGATGATGATTATAATAATAACAGTAGTAATCTCATGGCATTTATTGAGAACATCTTGTGTACCATGCACTGTGCTAATATATATTATCTTCTTTGGCCTTATCCTTAATCCTATAAGTTAGGGGTTAATCCTGTCTTCATCATACAAGTGATGAAACCGAGGCTTAGATTTATTTACCCCAATTTGCAAACCTGGTGTCTGCTCCAGCAGGTGTTCAGACTTAGTGATCCTGACCGTGTCTGTATTNGTGCTAATATATATTATCTTCTTTGGCCTTATCCTTAATCCTATAAGTTAGGGGTTAATCCTGTCTTCATCATACAAGTGATGAAACCGAGGCTTAGATTTATTTACCCCAATTTGCAAACCTGGTGTCTGCTCCAGCAGGTGTTCAGACTTAGTGATCCTGACCGTGTCTGTATTCCTTATCATTATCATTGATAACCTTTGGCTTTTCCTCATCCCTCCCATAATTTCCCCTTCCTAAGCAGCTATGCAATAAACTACTTTGTCCAAATAGTCATACTGTTTCATGTACCCTCAGGAAAAACTCTATATAGATTTTCTTCCACCACAGTATATGAAGGTCCTTATTTCCTCTCACTCTTAAAAAATAGTTTTTTTTTTTTTATTCAATGACTAGCCCTCACATTACATTCATTTATAAAAATTGGATTTCTGCAGGATAAGGCCTGGACATCTATATGTTTGCAGTGTGCCATGTTGATGGCAGGCACACAGCCTGGCATGGATGTGGAGAGGCACTTCTGGACACCAACTCAGTGCATAGTGATGGGGTCAGGGTGCCAGAGATGGAGTTTCTGGCCAGAGCTTTGCTCTTAACCATCTGTGATCTGCTCTGTACCTGTGTTTTCATGGCTATAAAATATGTATGATAAATGTTTCCTGCCTGTGGTAAGGAGCAAAATGAAATAATGCCTGTGAACACACTGGAGAGCGAAGAAATACAACCCACATAAGAGATAGCTTTATTATTACCATAGTGTCTAATTTAAGAAAGTGTCATTAAAACAAGTGAGAAAAGTTTTCAACTAAATGCAAAATATAAAATATAAATGTGGCCAAGTGGTGCCGTATAAAGTCCTTTAGGTCGCCATTAAAGATCTGTAGCTGTGCACCCATTGTTTTCAATGCTATTTGTTGTTAGAGAGCAACAGCAAGCTATGTGTTACATTGACATAAGTGTTATTAGAACCTCCTCCCAATAGCTCAAATCTATAAATGAGAAACTAAATAGTCAGCTGAATCAAAGTGAGATGCCCTTTGGGAAACATAATGTAACAAAGATCAGTTGGGCATTTAATCATTTGTAGTAGAGAAAGGCAAAGCCACTGACGTATTTTCTCAGCATACACAATTACAGAAAAAGAATGAATGGGGGAATCACAGCTGGTGTCTTAAGATAAACTGGTAATATTAGGGGATACATCAACAAATATTTTCGAGTACTACTATGTCAGACCTGACATACAGGATTCCTCCTATAGAGTTTAAAATCTAATTGGAAATGGCAGCAATGCTCAGATGGTTATATACCAGAAAGTATATTGAATCACTGAATCTCCTGATATGTATTTCAAATAAAATTTGGGTTAAGAACCCTTTATTATGGGTGTCTGATGTATACTATGTTGGGCTCAATATTTTATACATTCCCATTTTTAGGGGAGCTGAGGAATTCTATTCAGATCTTAATTTTAAGGAGAAATTCAGAAACTGAGAGCCTAACTGGCTCATCCTAAATATAGTTTTCAAAAGCCTGATTTCTGTTAATGGCTTTTTATTTTCTCGTTTCTTGACCCAAAAGGAGAACAACTGAATATTAGGGGAACTCTTTTAGTAGCTGAGTCTTCCCAAGAGGCGGATGCATTTATTCAGGTTACTTTTACAGAATGACAGACTTCAAATTAATTCACTAAGCAGATATCTCTTGAGACCTCTTCAACAATACATATTGAAAACTTTCTCAAATGTAATTTGCAGAAGAACTGTATCCAGGGACATGGTTCTTCAAGACTTTTCTCTGGCCTTTGCAGTTACTAGCAGCCGGTGCATGGGAAATGGCATTCATTTCAGGATGTTCGGAGGATTACCGACATAGATGACAGATTGTAAGTGCCCATCTGTCTAGGGGAGGGATAGTTAGTATCAGGGAAATCTGTGAGCAAACACTATTGGCTCTACCTGACTGCTTGTCACTATTTGTCTATTAACCAGTAAGGAGACTTTGTTGCTGTTCTCCCTAAGCCCTGTCTGACTCTTTGCAACCTCATGCACGGCAGCATGCCAGACTTCCCTGTCCTTCACCATTTCCTGGAGCTTGTTCAAATTTATGTCCATGGAGTTGGTCCATAGTTGGATAGATGCCATCCAACTATCTCCTCCTCTGTCGTCCCCGTTTCCTCCTGCCCTCAATCTTTCCAAGCATCAAAGTCTTTTTCCACTGAGTCAGGTCTTCACATCAGGTGGCCAAAGGATTGGAGCTTCAACTTCAGCATCTGTCCTTCCAATGAAGATCTAGGGTTGATTTCCTTTAGGATTGACTGGTTTGATTTCCTTGCAGTCCAAGGAACTCTAAGGAGTTTTCTCCAGCATCACAATTCTAAAGCATCAATTCTTGGGTGCTCAGCCCTCTTTTCAGTCCAGTTCTCACCTGTGTACATGACTGTTGGAAAAACCATAGCTTTGCCTTTGTTAGCAAAGTAATGTCTTTGTTTTTTAATACCCTATCTAGGTTTGTCATACTTTCCCTTCCAAAGAGCAGTCACCTCTTAATTTCATGACTGTGATCATTGTCTGTAGTGATTTTGGAGCCTAAGAAAATAAAATTTGTCACTGGTTCCACTTTTCCCTCATCTATTTGCCATGAAGCGATTGGACCAGATGCCATTGGTTTTTTTTGAATATCGAGTTTCAAGTCAACTTTTTCATTCACCTCTTCCACCCTCATCAAGAGGCTTTTTAGTTCCTCTTCACTGTCTGCCACTAGAATGGTATCATCTGCTTATCTCAGATTGTTGGTATTTCTCCCGGCAATCTTGATTCCAGCTTGAGGTTCATCCAGCCCAGCATTTCACATGATGTCCTCTGCATGTAAGTTAAATAAACAGGGTGACAATATACAGCCTTGAAGTTCTCTATTCCCAATTTTGAACTGGTCTGTTGTTTCATGTCTGGTCTAACTATTGCTTCTTGTCCTGCATACAGGTTTCTCAGAAGGCAGGTCAGGTGGTCTGATATTCCCATGTCTTCAAGAATTTGCCACAGTTTGTTGTGATCCAGACAGTTAAAGGTTTAGCCTAGTCAGTGAAGCAGAAGTAGATATCTTCCTGGAATTCCCTTGCTTTTTCTATGATCCAATAAATGTTGGCAATTTGGTCTCTCATTCTTCTGCCTTTTCTAAATCCAGCTTGCACATCTGGAAGTTCTCAATCCAGGTACTGCTAAAGCTCAGTTTAAAAATTTGAGTATTACCTTGCTAGCATGTGAAATGAGCATAATTGTATGGTAATTTGAACATTGTTTGGTATTGTCTTTCTTTGGCTTGGAATGAAAACTGACCTTTTTCAGTCCTATGGCCACTGCCGAGTTTTCCAAATTTGGTGACATATTGAGTGCAGCACTTTAAAACTCCATCTTTTAGGATTTGTATTAGCTCAGCTATAATTCCATCACATCCACTAGCTTTATTCATTGTAATACTTCCTAAGGCCCACTTGACTTCACACTCCAGGATGTCTGGCTCTAGGTGAGTGACCACACAATTGTGGTTATCTGGGTCATTGAGACTTTTTGTATATTTTTCTGTGGTTTCTTGCCACCTCTTCTTAATCTCTCCTGTTTCTATTAGATCCTTACCACTTCTGTCCTTTATCACGCCTATCCTTACAGAAACGTTCCAATTTTCTTGAAGGTATTTCTAGTCTTTCCCACTCTATTGCTTGTTGTTTCAGCAACCCCATCGCTCATGTGACTATAACAACCTACCTCTCCTGTTGTCTGGGTGAAGGGGCAAAATTCACTTTTTTATTAAAAGACTTCAAAACAGCTATAACAAAGCAGACACTGAAAACTGATGTGTGTGCCTATGTTTCTTTGGACATTATTAGAGAAGTCAGTCACAGTACATCTCACCGCTTTGGAGAAAAGCCTGAGCAATTTATGTTAAGNCAGCACTTTAAAACTCCATCTTTTAGGATTTGTATTAGCTCAGCTATAATTCCATCACATCCACTAGCTTTATTCATTGTAATACTTCCTAAGGCCCACTTGACTTCACACTCCAGGATGTCTGGCTCTAGGTGAGTGACCACACAATTGTGGTTATCTGGGTCATTGAGACTTTTTGTATATTTTTCTGTGGTTTCTTGCCACCTCTTCTTAATCTCTCCTGTTTCTATTAGATCCTTACCACTTCTGTCCTTTATCACGCCTATCCTTACAGAAACGTTCCAATTTTCTTGAAGGTATTTCTAGTCTTTCCCACTCTATTGCTTGTTGTTTCAGCAACCCCATCGCTCATGTGACTATAACAACCTACCTCTCCTGTTGTCTGGGTGAAGGGGCAAAATTCACTTTTTTATTAAAAGACTTCAAAACAGCTATAACAAAGCAGACACTGAAAACTGATGTGTGTGCCTATGTTTCTTTGGACATTATTAGAGAAGTCAGTCACAGTACATCTCACCGCTTTGGAGAAAAGCCTGAGCAATTTATGTTAAGACTAAGCACATAATGAATCACCAGTCCAGGTTCAATGCACGATACAGGATGCTCAGAGCTGGTGCACTGAGATGACCCAGAGTAATGGTATGGGGAGGGAGGTGGGAAGGGGGTTCAGGATGGGGAACACATGTACCCCCATGGCGGATTCATGTTGATGTATGGTAAAACCAATACAATATTAAAAAGTAATTAGCCTCCAATTAAAATTAATAAAATTATATTTAAAAAAGAGTAAGAACATAAAGTTCTAACTACCTAAATTCTCTCTAGGGAAAACCCTATATTAGATAAGAAGTACACTCCTTAGATTCTTAGAACTCTGGAACCTCATGATCAAAACTTTTTCTTCATATAGTCTTTCTCATAATGGTGTTGACTTCGAGCATGGATTTGTATAAGACTACAGATCAGACTCAGACCCTAAACGCTCTATTCTTCATGTGGATTCCATCCATTGCTAGTTTTCCTTCTTCCATCTCTTATGGGGAATCTTTCTTCTTTAAGTTCTTGGAGAAGTATTTATTGAAATTCAGATGTTGTAGGACACAGAGGTGGGTAAAAGTAGGCTTTGGTGGGCATGGGGAGGTGGTCTGCAGGTGGAGAAGTTCAGAGACTTTCCAACCTTCAACACCACCTCAAGGAGAGTCAGAGAACCTACATTCTCTGTTCCAACAGCCCTATCAGTGGGGAGGTAGCCGGACCCCTGGACACCTGTATTTTAGCTTTGGGATTTTACCTGTTCTGGGGTGTCTGGGAGAGCAAGCTGACCTGAGCCTTTAGGGGCCATGTCTCTGGGGAACCTTCCCATGGAGGAGGAGAAGCCATTAGCCCCAAGGAAACACAGCCCAATGGCAGTGCCTGTGGGAGACGGAGCAAAGCCTGTCCCAGCTCATTTGGGGTCCAGCCTCAGGGTCCAGCCTGAGTCCTGTCCCAGATGCTCTGACAGCTACAGCTACACATTGACTCATTGCAGCAGTCTTCTCTAAGAAGCTGGAAATGCATGCCCTCCTTGCTGCCCTGTTGTCCTGCAGAGCTAAGGATCTCTTCGCCAGCAGTCATCAGTCAACTCTAGAACCCAGGAGCTGCCACTATTGATACTTAGCCTGCACGAGAGCCCACACTCCATGGCAAGAGGAACCACTGCAGTGAGAAGCCCACACTGCAACTAGACAGTAAGCCCCCATAGCAAAGAAGCCCCAGCACTGCTAAAAGTAAATAAANCCCCAAAAATAAAGTCTGACACTGTTTCCACTGTTTCCCCATCTATTTCCCATGAAGTGGTGGGACTGGATGCCGTGATCTTTGTTTTCTGAATGTTGAACTTTAAGCCAACTTTTTCACTCTCCTCTTTCACTTTCATCAAGAGGCTCTTTAGTTCCTCTTCACTTGTGCTGAGACTGTGAGAAGAGACACATGGAAAGAGAGAGACCCTGAGACTACAGGGACAAAGAGACAAGGAGAAACGGTGAGAGAGAGAGAGACGCCAGCACATCACCCCACCTGAGTCCAGCCCCAGCCAACAGGCCAGCTGAGCACAAGCACAGGAATGACCACTAGCAGGAGCAGCAGCAGAATGGTCTAGCTGAGCCCCATCAGACTGGAGAGCTGTGAGAATACATTGGTAGTTGTTTGCAGTCATGTTATTTTGAGTTGTTAGTTACAGAGCAAGGCAGATCAAAGCAGTGGCAGAGTAGGATTCAAACCCATCACTCTGGTTTTAATGGGTATCTGTTTCTCACTGGGAGCTCACAAGTTGCTGGGGAAGGGGGAACGGAAGGAATCCAGTGACATTTGAGTGCCTCTCAAAGTGGTTTTGCATCTGACACTCGTGTATTGTGAAAAAGGAAACAGTTAGAAGACGTCTGAATTGTGTTTTAGAGAAAAAGAGAAACATATCAGTGGCCTCAGACCCATCCCTAGGGCCATTTTTGCTATGTGTACCTTTTAGTGCATGTATCAGAAAGAACATGAGCAGATGGCCCAAAATTCTTGCTCCTGATACTCTTCCTGAGCAAATGCCATGTAAATGTTTGTATTGACTTTATTGAGAATTATCAAACTAATAACAGATGCTAATGAATTCCTCTCTTTCACTTGGGAGTTTATAAAGTGAACACGGACAGGAGCTTTAAAAAGTACACAGGTGCAACACACACATATACACACGGGGGATGTTATGAACGGTGACATAAAACAAATGGTGATCAAAAGATATGAAACAGGGGCAGCATGCAGCGGGTCAGGGAGAGTTGAGGGTCCCTGGCTGGTCACACAGGGGAGCGCTTAAAAGGATCCTTTTCTGGCAAGTCCACGTTTGAAGTGATGTCATCTTTTTTATTCTCGCAACTCAATTGCTTCTCTGAAGCTCATCCTTTCCATTCTGATGAGGAGCAAAAATGTTACATCAAAGGTTAATGTTTGAATTGAGCCTGAAAGGAAGAGGGAGGTGGGTGGGCGTGTGTGCACGCGCACACACAGTTAGAGAACCACAAATGACTAAAAGTTCTGAAAAGTATGATATAAAGGAAAATAACCATCTTCTGCCCCTGATGAATAGTTCACAAGATTACCTGGAGTTTGGATATGAACTGGCATAGTGCATACCCCTGGCTGCTTCCTTGCAAAACTTGTGATGGTAAAGGGGGTCAGGATGGGCACCGTCAGCACTTCAATCTACACGGCAAGTTCCTGCTTTGCCAAAAGAGCCAATAGTAGGTCTTTTCTCTGGAGGAGGCAATGGCAANGCTGGTCACACAGGGGAGCGCTTAAAAGGATCCTTTTCTGGCAAGTCCACGTTTGAAGTGATGTCATCTTTTTTATTCTCGCAACTCAATTGCTTCTCTGAAGCTCATCCTTTCCATTCTGATGAGGAGCAAAAATGTTACATCAAAGGTTAATGTTTGAATTGAGCCTGAAAGGAAGAGGGAGGTGGGTGGGCGTGTGTGCACGCGCACACACAGTTAGAGAACCACAAATGACTAAAAGTTCTGAAAAGTATGATATAAAGGAAAATAACCATCTTCTGCCCCTGATGAATAGTTCACAAGATTACCTGGAGTTTGGATATGAACTGGCATAGTGCATACCCCTGGCTGCTTCCTTGCAAAACTTGTGATGGTAAAGGGGGTCAGGATGGGCACCGTCAGCACTTCAATCTACACGGCAAGTTCCTGCTTTGCCAAAAGAGCCAATAGTAGGTCTTTTCTCTGGAGGAGGCAATGGCAACCCACTCCAGTACTCTTGCCTGGAAAATCCCATGGACGGAGGAACTTGGTAGGCTGTAGTCCATGGGGTCACTAGGAGTTGGACGTGACTGAGCGACTTCATTTTCATTTTTCACTTTCATGCATTGGAGAAGGAAATGGCAACCCACTCCAGTGTTCTTGCCTGGAGAATCTCAGGGCAGGGGAGCCTGGTGGGCTGCCATCTATGGAGTTGCAGAGAGTGGGACACGACTGAAGTGACTCAGCAGCAGCAGCAGCAGCAGGTCTTTTCTCAGCTTTGCCATGATGTGCTAGTGTTGCTACTGTGGTTTTTTTCCCAATCCTCCTTTGGAAATGGTCTTAAGTAGACTACCCAAGCATCCTATGTTATAGTATAATCACAGCAGTTCAGATTCTCTTTGTAAGCAAGTACACATTTTGAGGGTTTTTTTTTTTTTTTTTTTTGGTGAAGCTATATTGGCTGTTTGGGACTGAGTAGTGGTTAAGTTGATTTCTGTTCTAATGCAATCTGCATGTTGAAAAGCACGTTCGCCCTTTCTTCTCCATCTCATCCACCCTCCTTGAGGATAAGTGGTTTTGTACAATGTGTAACATTCTACATGTGACATCCTACGGTGACCTCTGCATGCCAAGATAAGAGGGCAGGGAGCAGCCTTGTTCCTGGCATTCTTCCAGAAGCAGAGCCTAGAGGACCCTGCTGTCTTTTCAAGCTGCCCCCATGACATGGTAGACCAGAAGCTTCCTGGGTCACTAGCGACCCTAGGTTCCCATCGTAGGTCTGTGAGGAGTGGTGGCTGCCTCCAGCAGCCAGACTAAGGTAGACCCGGCAAAAAGAGCAAGTTCTGAGGAACCTCCCGTGTTTACTGATGGAAACTGAAATCCACGTGGTTTGTCACACATGAGTGATTATCCTCTTATGCCTTGTTTCTTCAACTTCTATTTGGATCCTTGAATAAAGGTCTAGGAAACAGTGTGTGCGTGGATGCTCAATCACTTAAGTCTTGTCTGACTCTTTGTGGCCTCATGGACTGTATCCCTCGGGGCTCCCCTGTCCATGGGATTCTCCAGGCAAGAATACAGGAGTGGGTTGCCATGCCCTTCTCCAGGGGATCTTCCCAACACAGGGGTCTAACTCATGTCTTCTGAGTCTCCTGCATTGGTTGCAATAAATCTCTCCTGTCCTCTGGACGTTGTTTTAGAACTAGGGTTTCTGAGCAGGAAAGGGGAAAGGGTGAATGGTGTGTTCCCTGCCACTTATCCATCTGTTGAACTTTTGTGTTCCCGCCAGGCAGCACTGATGGGACTGATGCCTCAGGGTGACTTCCTACATGGGGTCACCACTGCCACACTGTTACCTTGATCTCCAAGAATGCTGGTGTTGAACATCCTCCTGGTTTTGCAGAGGAAGTATTTAGGGTTAATGTGCCACCAGTCAAGCCTTTCTCACTGCTAGCTAAGTGAGCCCTTCTGTAAATTGTACAGTTCAGTTTTCTCATGATTTCAGCTGACAGGTATGTTTACATAGTCAAAGCCCCTTTTCTTACTGAGACATTCTATGAAAGTGTTCGCTTCTGAGAAAAGCTGAAAGTTTTAGAAAATCGCAGGACCGCTAATGGTTAGAGAAATGACCTCTCAGCCTTGTGTTTAAATTATTGTGGGGAGACAAGTGATCATTTTTACAAGTAACTTTATTTCATTTGTGCAATGAAGCGCATATAATAATATAAATAGCCGATGCAATGCTAGGGCCAAGTACACATAGGGATATGCCGCTAATACTAATAAAAAACCCGAGAATTTTCCTCTTCAGAAAACATTACAAATATTTGTTTATTAATCCCCTGTGTCAGAGCTGAGATTAGAACTCAAGCTTTCACCCGCCAACAGACTCATTTTATCCTCTGATGAGAGCAGAGCTCGTGGCAATAGCGGTATGGAAAGACAGTGGAGTTGTTTAAAATGGCAGGGAGAGTTGTGATTTTTAAGGACTTGGAACTGATTTTTCTTGATCAAGACCTACCAGAATGAACTTTCTTGCTGCTTTCCATGTTGTCATTTTCTGTTTGAAGATATAGCCTTGTAGTTGGCTGTTGTTAGAATATAATGCCTTGTGTCTTTATTTTTTCTTTCTCCTCATTCCTGGTGGCTCAGATGGCAAAGACTCTGCCTGCAATGCAGAAGGCCTGGGTCCAATCCCTGGGTGAGGAAGATCCCCTGGAAAAGGGAATGGCTACCCACTCCAGTATTTTTGCCTGGAGAATCCCATGGGAAGAGGAACCTGGTGGGCCATGCTCCATAGTGTCACAAAGAGTCAGAGGGACGCGACTGAGCCACTTTCACTTTCCTCATTCCTCGAGATATAACTGTAGTCCTTTCGAAGTCACAACAGGGCAAAAACCATGTAACTAATGCGTATATTAAAGCTTCCTCAAGGATTATAACTTCAGAATACATTGTAAAGTGCTTATCACCTACACTGTATTATTTGATAGTCACAATTGCCCTTTAAAGTTGACAGAGAGATGTTTTTATTTCCATCTTAAAAATAGTTAACAGTGCTTCCCTGGTGCCTCAGTGGTAAGGGATCTGCCTGTCAATGCAGAAGACACAGGTTCAATCCCTGGTCTGGGAAGATCCTGCATGCCATGGAGCAACTAAGCCGGTGCACCACAGATATTGAGCTGCACTCTAAAGCTGAGAAGCCGCAGCTACTGAAGTCCACGTGCCCTGGAGCCGTGCTGCATGAGAGAAGCCACTGCCATGGGAAGCCCACACACTGCAGCTAGAGAGTAGCCCTCACTCACCGCAACCAGAGAAAAGCTGCACAGCAATGAAGGCCAAGCACAGCCAAAAATAAATCAGTAAACTTTTAAAAAGAGAAAAAAGAAATAGTTAACAGACTCAACATTCTTGAGCGATTCTCATGGCTACAGAGTGAGTAAGCTTGAAATAAAGTCAGTGCTTGAACCTTGATCTCCTGACTCCAAAGGCACAATCTCCTGACCAAGTGGAGCAGTCATGGTACATTAAAAAAAAAAAAAAAAAAAACCTAAATACTGAATATAATACTCTATATACTTTCCTTTAATCTGAGTAAAAAAAAAAATGTATAAATATGAAGACTACATATATAGAGAAATACCATACCAGTATTTTCTATGGGCATACCTTATGATTTTTAATAATTATTAAAGAAGATGTAGCACAGATATACAGTGGACTACCACCCAGCCATAAAAGATAATGAAACAATGCCACGTGTAGCAACACAGAGGGACCAAGAGGTTGTCATGCAGAGTAATATAAGCCAGACAGAGAAAGACAGATACCATATGATGTCACTTTTACGTAGAAAAGCAAAAGATACAATTGAACCTATTTCCAAAACAGAAAAAGACTCACAGATACAAAAAAACAAACTTATGGTTATTAGGAGGTTGGGTTAACAGATACACATTCAGTTCAGTTTAGTTCAGTCGCTCAGTTGTGTCTAACTCTTTGCAGCCCCATGAATTGCAGCACGCCAGGCATCTCATCCTCTGTCATCCCCTTCTCCTGCCCCCAATCCCTCCCAGCATAACTTTTCTTCCAAGGAATAAGCGTCTTTTAATTTTATGGCTGCAGTCACCATCTGCGGTGATTTTGGAGCCCCCCAAAATAAAGTCNAGAACAGTATTCTGGCACACTTACTCATGGGTAACTCTATCCATTAGGAATGCCAAAATTTCATCTTCTGTTCAGTCCTGTGACTGGTGCTGAATGAACGTGGATTGTTTTTGTAAGGGCAAGGCCTTTGTGACAAGACCGTGAAAGTTTCAAGGAAGATGGTAATGATGGATTTTCTTTTTATTCGTTGGAGTGCTTGTAATAAAACTAATGAATGGAAAGGACTGAGCATTTTCAATTAGCTGCATATAGTAAAATCCGAAAAATAATTAGTGGCTGAGATGGTGTGTAGTTATTTTAAAATACTGTTTCTAGTTTGTAAAATCTTGGTTTAGTTTGCTTTGGAAGCAAGCCATTTGGGAGAGAGAAAAACCCACAATGGGTATGTGCATGTGTGTGTTTCAGACAGGCTTTTTATTTCTATGTGATAGTGTAATAATAGGTAGTAACTAATACTTTTTAGTGCTTTATACTTTCACAAAATTTTCTCTAATTCATGTTAATACATCCCTCACAACAACAGTTTGACTTTATTACTATAAATAAGATTATTAATTATTAACGAAAATGGTGTGTGCAGTTGTATCTGACTCTCTGCAGCCCCATGGACTGCAGCCCTCCAGGCCCCTCTGTCCATAGGGAGTCTCCAGGCAAGAATACTGGAGTGGGTTGCCATGCCCGCCTCCAGGGAATCTTCCCAACCCATGGATCGAACCTGCATCTCTGGTGTTTCCTGCTTTGGCAGGAGGATTGTTTACCATTAGTGCCACGTGGGAAACCCTAATAATAGTGCTAGTTAGTAATGATAGTGTTATTATTCTGTTTTAAAGAGGACAAAACAGGAAGGACATAGGCTGCATGTGGTAGGGATTGCCCCTTTAAGTCTGCTGCTGCTGCTAAGTCGCTTCAGTCATGTCCGACTCTGTGCGACCCCATAGACGGCAGCCCACCAGGCTCCCCCGTCCCTGGGATTCTCCAGGCAAGAACACTGGAGTGGGTTGCCATTTCCTTCTCCAATGCATGAAAGTGAAAAGTGAAAGTGAAGTTGCTCAGTTGTATCCGACCCTTAGCGACCCCATGGACTGCAGCCTTCCAGGCTCCTCCATCCACAGGATTTTCCAGGCAAGAGTACTGCAGTGGGGTGCCATTGCCTTCTCCGATATNGAGTGGGTTGCCATTTCCTTCTCCAATGCATGAAAGTGAAAAGTGAAAGTGAAGTTGCTCAGTTGTATCCGACCCTTAGCGACCCCATGGACTGCAGCCCACCAAGCTCCTCTGTCCATGGGATTTTCCAGGCAAGAGTACTGAAGTGGGGTACCATTGCCTTCTTTAAGTCTACACAGCTAAAAAGAATCAAGAGAGTTGAAGCCAGGTCTTATGACTCAAAATCCAGTGGTGTTTGTGTTGTACCACATTTACGTTCTGGTTTGTTCTTGTTTTTGTTCATTCGTTTTGATTGCTGTTGATGGGGCTAGTCTGCGTTTGGTTTTGAAGTAAACTTGTAACATTTATGCACTTTTAGTCTAATGTTATGTGTCTATTCCCAGACCTCTTTTCAACTGATAGTTGTTCTATTAACACTTGAAAGTGTTTGTCGCTCAGTTGTGTCTGACTCTTTGCAATCCTGGGGAAGCGGGGTCCTGCGTTACAGGCAGATACTTTACCATCTGAGCCCCAGGGAAGCCTCTTCATATCCTGAATGCTTGGGGAGACATTCTGTTTGGTTCTAGGAAGTTGAAAGTAACCGGGTAAGGTCCGCATCCTCCAGGAATGGAGAGTATAGTGTTGGACCTTTCAGTCTAGCTTCACCCTCTGGGAACTGAGTGTTACCCATGGTTGGATAATTCAACACCACCCCTACCACCCCGGCCCTGATGACTGTGCTTCTTCTCTTAGACTTGGGTAAGTTATAGAGTTGGGCTTTGCTGGTGGCTCAGACAGTAAAGAATCTGCCTGCCATGCAGGAAACCCAGGTTCAATCCCTGGGTTGGGAAGATTCCCTGGAGAAGGGAATGGCAACCCACTCCAGTATTCTGGCCTGGAGAATCCTATGAACAGAGGAGCCTGGCGGGCTACAGTCCATGGCGCCACAAAGAGTCAGAGAAAACTGAGTGACTAACAGAAAAACACACAAGAGGCAGAGTTATTGGTCAAAACTGGATTTTTGTGAATCTGGATCACGTGTGTTCTTGATTGAGACTTCATAGCTTCCAGTGCTTTATAGATTATGATACTCTTCACATGTATTCTACCACTGGATCTCCATGGTAGTCTGTAAACTATTTATTAATATCCTCATTTTGGAGATGATGAGCCTAAGGCTGTGCAGAGTCAAGGGACTGGGTCTCTTTTTCCTTATCTCTAATGTGATCCAGTTGAAAGTTTCTGAAAATTTCTACCCTTGGACTTTGAACGCAGAGGTCCGGAAACATGTTTGAGTGGTTTCTGAGTATCTTAGTCACTTTGGGCTGCTGTCACAGAAGACCACAGACTAACTGGCTTAAAAAAAAAACAAAAAAAAAACACATTTACTGCTCACACTTATTTAAATACATTTAATTTAGTCCATTTAAATTTATTTATTTGTGGAGAGAATCCAATTTATTTATTTAGGGACTCCAAGACCAAGGCTCTGGTCGATTTGGTGTCTGGTGAAGGTGTAGTTCCTGATTCACAGATGACCATCCTCATTCTGTGTCCACTCCTGGTGGAAAGGGGTGAGAGACTTCTCTGGATTCTCCGTTATAAGGACACGAATCCCCTTGAGGGCTTCACCCCATGACCTCATTACCTCCCAAAGACCCCACCTCTGAATGCCCTTGCATTAGGGTGAGGATTTCTACATATAACTTTGCCAGGAACACACATATTCATCACATAACAGCAGAGATCTAGTTTGAAATGGCCAGTGACAATCAAAATATTTGTTTTTGTTTTGGTTTTTTTTTTGTCTTTGCCTTATCTTTCCTGTGCATGTGAAATTTGCATTTTGTGATCTACGCTTCGATATCAAAATTTGTTCCTCAAAACTCAAATCAGAGTAAACTTTATGCCATAGGGATTTCATGGATTTCTGTGGGGATAATTCTGTTGCACACTGCCTTGCCCTGGGCTTGGGAGTACCCAATCAGGTCCCATAAATCCACAATCTTTCCAGCTTGTTCTAACACTGTACTTAGTGATGCTACACGTTCAGCCAAAGTTTTTACAGTCTGTGTTTCTTTTACTCTCTTGTTGTTGACAAAATTTGTTACCTACTATTTTATTACAAAAATGATTTAAGGGCCTTCTCCTAAGGACATACAATAAAATCTAAAAATGTATGAAAGTCAGAGTGGAAGAAAAACCAGGCTGTCGTAGCAGGATTAAATTGGAATGTGTGTTGTGGGTAGATGCCTGTGTTATGTTCCTGCAAATTTGCTAGAAATAGATCATTGATTTGGCTCTAAGCTTCCTTCCAGCCCAGACTCTCAGTCTGAAGTTTTGCGTCAGCTGTATAAGCCACATGTAGAAGGAGTCCAGGTTATCCTGGCCCTAAAGCCTGAGGGAAATATCCCTTTTGGGGCCCCACATAAGGTGAACATCCTTCCATCTTGGATTGCCAGATGCAAACAGGGCATTTTGGCATTCTCGTGGCAAACTTCACTCGATGTGTTGTTTGGCTGCAAATTATAGGGTCCCATGAGAAAAGCTCGAGGAGATAATACCAATACCCGGTGTGACTATGGCAGGTCTCAACCCAGGTTTTCTGCCAGCAAGTCCATTGTGATTTCTGACGAGGATGGATTAAACTCTTGTTTCTTTTCCATCCAAATTGCTTTCTGGATGGAGTTAAGAGAAATGTATAATAATATTTCCAGGGTAGTGTTCTTCTCATTAGGAGAGAAAATGAATCCATTGGAATTTTAATGGTGAGCCTTTTTAATAGCAATCCTTATGATTTATTATTCTCCCTGGGATTTTATTCACAGTCTTAAAGTCTTAATAAAAATACATATAAAAAAGAAGAGTTGGCTTGTCCCCATGGAACAAGTTTTAACATGAGAGAAGAAGGATAAATGTACACAGGAGACTCAGAAAGGGTGCTCTTGATCCTTTGTACCTTCCTGCCTGAGATGCATATGAATGAGAGCCAGCAAGAACAAGAAATATATCCACTAGCATGGTTCTGCTTAAATACTTATTTGAAAGTTTTGATTTGGGGAGCTCTCAGATTATGCACTCTTTTGAAAGATGTATGCTCAGAGTTTATGGTTTATTCTGGTTTGTATACATAGTAAGGAAGTCCTTGCAATTCCAAGTCTGTGAGATGTCCCAGTGCAGAGGAGTCTTCTCCTGGGCATGTGGTTGGGGGGATGGCTGGTCCTCGGCACTGCAGGGTGGCCAACAGTAGCGATGAAAAATGAGACTGGACCACTTGCCCTGTACTTGCTCATTTTGAAAGAAGCTCACAAATGGCTGCAAAGCCCTACTGTGTCTTTCCAGCCGTTGCCTGGTTCCAGACGTTTGATCACCAATGCAGCATTTCCCTGATGCTGTGTGGGTTGATAAAACAGTTGCCGAGCCGGAATCCCTAAAGAAATTATTAATTATCTGGTTAATGGGCATCAGGCTGAGGGAGTGTGAGATTAATCACCAGCCACGGGATGAGTTGCTGAAGTGGATTTTGGTTTTTCGTCTCCTGTCACTTGGTAATGGCTTTTTCTTCCTTCACCATCAGGCGAACAGGTGCAGAGATGCTGTCTTTTCATTTTCCCAGAGTCAGTAACAGCCGGTGGCCAGGCGATGCCTCTTCTTTGGTCCTGCTGCACGAGCAGTTTTCAACATGGAGTATTAGCTACTCAGAATGTCCCAACTCTCGGAGTCTCTCCCAATGTGACAGGTCCCACCTCCAGTTTTTCAGTGNCTTCACCATCAGGCGAACAGGTGCAGAGATGCTGTCTTTTCATTTTCCCAGAGTCAGTAACAGCCGGTGGCCAGGCGATGCCTCTTCTTTGGTCCTGCTGCACGAGCAGTTTTCAACATGGAGTATTAGCTACTCAGAATGTCCCAACTCTCGGAGTCTCTCCCAATGTGACAGGTCCCACCTCCAGTTTTTCAGTGTTCCCCAGTGGCACACATGGACACACACAATCTCCCACCAACATACATACTTCCATATACACACAGACATATACATATGCAGACAGTTACCAATGTGAGCAAAGAACATTGGGAGATATTTCCAGATGCAGTGCATGAATTTCTGCTTTATCTCATTTCTTTATTTGGGAAAACATTCCTTATCTCTAAATTTAAAAAAAAAAAAAAAAGGAAAGAAAAGAAAAGAAACACTTTATGTGTCCTAGCTACTTCTTCCAGAGTGGAAGTTCCACACGAGTTCTTTGGTAGCCAGTGATACAACAAAGATATGGCAAGTATTCTCTGGATCTTTCCTTTCTCTCTTCTGGGTCCAGTCCCCTATCCTAAGAAGTTACCTTCGTTCAGGTCCATCACTCATGTGTGATATCGTGTCTTCATTTTGAGAAGCATCTTTTCAGCAGTTGGATCTTTCATTTCCAGGATGTTAACGTGTCTTGGAATTTGTGGAGTTGTTAAGGAAAGTTGGCCAGTATTCCAGGTGGTGGCAGGCAGGGAGCATCCTCCCTGCTGGTTGCAGGAGAGCTCTGCTGTTCAGTTAAGATCATACTTCCCAACCCTGTGTGCAGTGCCAGAGGCCCAGGTAGACTGTGGATGCTGGAGGTTCCTATGGACTGAGTCAGCCCACATCAAATTTAGCCTTTCTGTCTTCCCTTTATCTTAGACTGGGGGCTGAGACTTCACAAGAGAATATCCTGCTGCTTCACAGCGATGCTAAGGATATAAAACTATTAGCAGCACTGTTGATTTTAGTTTGCTATGTTTACTGTGTTTATCTAGAGTTTGACAATTTTTCTCTTTCAGGTTGAATAAATGGAATGAAGGTGGGGCACACACATACTGTAGAGAGAGGTAGCCCACTGAAACCAGAAAGAGTTTGAAGTGTAAAATGTATAGAAGTATTGGGTTGGCCAAAAAGTCCATTTCTGGATTTTCCGTACCATCCTATGGAAAAGTTGCAGGAATACCCAAATGAACTTACTGGCCAGCCTAGAATAATGTTTTATCGCACTCTAATACATACTTTTGGAAAAGGTAATGGTACCCCTCTCCAGTACTCTTGCCTGGAAAATCCCATGGACAGAGGAGCCTGGTAGGCTGCAGGCCATGGGGTCGCTAAGAGTCAGACATGACTAAGAGACTTCACTTTCACTTTTCACTTTCATGCATTGGAGAAGGAAATGGCAACCCACTCCAGTGTTCTTGCCTGGAGAATCCCAGGGACAGGGGAGCCTGGTGGGCTGCCGTCTATGGGGTCGCACAGAATCGGACACGACTGAAGCAACTTAGCAGCAGCAGCAGCGATACATACTGTGCTGCTTCTCAGTTGTTTTTAAGGAGAAATCTTTCTGAATCTTTGAAAACAAATAGATATTTGTAGCTAATTTTCCACTAATAAATCCATGTTTATTGGGAGCCTCAGATTCTGAGGTTATGGTGGAGATAAGACAAAGGCCAAGCGTTCACTGACCTACAAGTCTATTATTCCACTATTAAATAAGTATACCAAGAGAATGATGTAGAATTCAGATGGTGATAAGTGTTAGGGAGGAAATAAAATGAAGGTGTGATGGAGAATGATTAGACAGTCAAAGAAGGGTTGAATTTTAAGGGGTAATCTTTGATCTGAAGAGTGTTGTGATGAGAAGGAACTCATCCTGTAAAGATGCAAGGACAGGATGTTCTTGGCAGACAGAGTAACAGGAATGAGGGCTGTCAGGTAGGCATGTGCTGGACTGGTTCAAGGAATAGAAAAAAGACTGACATGGCCAGAGCCTGGTGAGTGAAGAAGTATTTGGCCTTGTTGTTGTGGGTGAGCAAGACCATGACATTGAACCCTGATAGTGAAAGTTGCTCAGTCGTGTCTGACTCTGCGACCCCATGGACTATAGAGTCCATGAAATTCTCCAGGCCAGAATATTGGAGTGGGTAACCTTTCCCTTCTCCGGGGGATCTTCCCAACTCAAGGATCCAACCCAGGCCTCCCGTTTTGCAGGCAGATTATTTACCAGTTGAGCCACCAGGGAAGTCCAAGAATACTGGGTAGCCTACCCCTCCTCCAGCAGATCTTCCTGACCCAGGAATTGAACCGAGGTCTCCTGCATTGTAGGTGAATTCTTTACCAACTGAGCTATGAGCCCCCCTTGGGAAGGCTGCAGCTCATCCCATGCATGATGAATTGCCTGTTTGCATACGATATGTTGAAAACTGTAAAGTTCATTTAACTACACTCCTTGCCATAGCCTTTGCATGTTTAATTTGCTTGGCTAATCTTTCTTTATGCATAGTATGAAGGGAAAAAAAATCAGCGTATATTGGATTTTCACATGAATTCTAAAATGATTCCAGTTTGAATGACATAAAATGCCCATTTTGTTCGGAACGGCATTGAAATGGATGTCACAGACAGTTATCTGCGTCGAGCTCTTAATCTCATTTGGGGTGAGGAATTTTCCTTGAGCAGTTCAGAAGAGGGTAGCTTTCTGTTATGTGTATTCTCTTTATATCTCCGCTCAGTGCTAAGATCCCAGAAACCGCTTAGAGTCCCAGAACGTCTGCCTTGTCATAAACTTCTAGGCAGTGGCTGGGTTTGCAGCCACAGAAAATGCAGATGACCCATTTCTGTTCCTAAAATCTAAGCCTGCCTAGTAGTTTTGGCACTGCTGGCCTTTGAAGGATCTTCTGGACTTTAAACTGTCTTCTGGGCTTCTTGTAAAGCATAGCATCTCTGGTGGTTGGGTCACTCCTTCTCTTAGGGGTTCCTGAGCTCGTTCTAATAAGTAAAGCCAAATTTGCTTTGTTAAGCTCAGCAGCTCCCAGCAGTAAGGAGATTAAAAAAAAGAGGGGGAGGGGGGAATGAGTATCTTTGGGAGAGTAGAAGCCATTTCTGTTTATAACAGGCACTAAATACACTTTTTAAAAAATGAATTGGTTCAATTTTTGCAATCTCACAGTGCCTCTACCAGGGAATCAGGAATATCCCATAGAATAAAGTTGAACAGAAGGTTTGACTTAGCTTCTTGCCTCTGATAGTACCATTTTATCTATAGGTAGCATCCTCTGACGGAGAAGGCAATGGCAACCCACTCCAGTACTCTTGCCTGGAAACTCCCATGGATGGAGGAGCCTGGTAGGCTGCAGTCCATGGGGTCACGAAGAGTCAGACGCGACTGAGCGACTTCACTTTCACTTTTCACTTTGATGCATTGGAGAAGGAAATGGCAACCCACTCCAGCGTTCTTGCCTGGAGAATCCAGGGGCGGCACAGCCTGGTGGGCTGCTGTCTGTGGGGTCACATACAACGGAAGCGACTTAGCAGCAGCAGCAGCATCCTCTGAGGGCTTCCCAGGTAGCGTTAGTGGTAAAGATCCCGCCTGGCAATGCAGGAGATGTAAGAAATGCAGGTTCAATCCCTGGGTGGCAAGATACCCTAGAGAAGGTCATGGTAACCCATTCCAGTATTCTTGCCTAGAGAATTGTTATGAACAGAGGAGCCAGGTGCGTTACGGTCCATAGGGTTGCAAAGAGTCAGACACAATGGAAACGACTTAGCGCACATGCCTGCACAGCATCCTCTGAGTTGTTTTAGGAATGTAAATTGCAAAATGTCAACTGTGAGGATGGTGGTGGTTGTTCTATCTCTTTTAGAGAATTGAGAAATAAATGTAATTGTCGGTCCAGGAGTCATTACATTTGCAATAAACACTCTGGGACNACAAGTTGTAGGCATAAAGCGTTACTGGGTTGAGTTATGGCTGCACATTCAGAGACCTAGTGGGTTCTCTAGCCATATTCTTGGCTGTTGTGGCTACCAGTACCTCCCAGACTCACCATCTGGATGGGCTGATTGGCTTCTGCTACATTACCACCTACCTTTTGTTTGGGCTTCAGCCAGACTTTCCCTGTATTTCTTCGTAAGCATCTCCGTGTTAGCATCATCTGAGTGTTATCTGCCAGCCGTCTGTATGTGCTATGTGGTCAATGAGGATAGGGAGCAGGGCACCCCAGAAGAGACCATAAACAAAGCCCCTAAAACTTTAATCATGGCTGGTGAGTCCCTTCAGGTGTTTGTACATTCAAGTCAGAGAGGAATGTCAAAAGACAGTCCATTCTCATGGAAATTCCAAAATTGCAGAATTGTGAAGTATAAATGGAGCATCTCTGACCTCACCTTCAGTGCCCCTGAGCAGTTAAGGCATTGCCTTTGAGCCTGTCCCAAAGTCTTTGTTTTCATGGATAAAATTAGTGGCTGAAGGAATGGAAATAAGAGCAAGGACTCACACCTTTTAAAGCACAGCTCAGTGATATGGACAAACCTGAACACTGTCTTAAAATGTGGTGCTTTTGAGAGTATTTATTCCAAGAATAAATTCTAAATGTCCCAGAAAATACTATTAATAAAAGTGCTTAAGTACTTACAGAGAAAGAAAGTCTAGGTTATAGTTCTTGTGTCTTTGGTTCTTAGCCCTAGAGCTTTCTTGTCATTATCTGTAATGTTTCCTAACTATTCATCGCCTAAAAGTATCCACAGGGTATATAAGGGGATTAGTAACATATCTACCAGTAACCAATCGGCAGTGCCCTCCTACTTTCCCTGAGACCCTCAGAAATCCTTTCCAGCCCTGCCTGTGACCTAGGATCCTGCCAGCAAAGAGCATGTGCCCTTCTACTCCTTGAGAAGGAGAGGAGGTGTGAAGTGGTAGAGCTGAAGGGTCTTCAGCAATGGAAGAAAGAGAGCAAGCTGCAGTTTCACTCAGGCCTGACGCTGATGGAACACATGTTCCATCAAGTTTGCGACTTGAAGGTTCGCATGTAGGGGACCTCCTGTAGTCCTCCCAGCTGAATTAGTAATCGTACATGAAACAAACCTCATCTCCCATGAAATGAACCTCACCTCCAGCTTCCGAATCTTAAGGATTCCCTAAGTAGCTTAAAATGAACGGCAACTCTCACCAGTTGAGTCAGAAAACTAGTGCTCCAAACGAAGTCACTAAGATTTAACTTCTGATGCTTGATTTGGCCAACTTATTTCTCCATTGTATTTGGTCCGCGTGTCTCACGTTGCAGGCTCTATGCTAAAGAATGCCGCTTTCTCATCTCACTTTACCCTCAGCATTTGTGAAGAGGTTGTTTTGTATTTATGGTGCCCAAGTCTGCTTTTGCCTACAATGTATATTCATCATGCAAATGAGGAATGAGCCAGAAAATGAGCATGGCCCTGCTCAAGGTTGCACCAGCAGTAAGTGACAGGGTGCGTTGAACTTGGACCCAGCTCTTTCCCTATCTGCCCCGCTACTGCATGGGTACCATAATACGGAGATGATGACCGCTCTGTCAGCAGAGGGAAAATCTTACTTTCTTAGATGACTGGGTTCCTCAGAAATTGTGCCTCCCACAAAAGGCAATGATTACCACTTTTCCTAAAACTGAACTGAGGCAGTTGAGCCCTAGGATCACAGAACAATGCCATCCTATATTTTGAATGAACAAGGTATTTTCCTATATTTGAGCCATTTATTGATTGTTCTTCTAATCTCTTGCTCCCTTTTGTTCCCTGGCTAATCATACTTCTGAAGGCTTGCTTACAAGTGAGTGCTTTGCAGGAAAAGCCTATGTGAATGGGTGGGAAGTCTTTTTGAAATGGCAATGCCATCNAGGCAGTTGAGCCCTAGGATCACAGAACAATGCCATCCTATATTTTGAATGAACAAGGTATTTTCCTATATTTGAGCCATTTATTGATTGTTCTTCTAATCTCTTGCTCCCTTTTGTTCCCTGGCTAATCATACTTCTGAAGGCTTGCTTACAAGTGAGTGCTTTGCAGGAAAAGCCTATGTGAATGGGTGGGAAGTCTTTTTGAAATGGCAATGCCATCTAAAAAAATATGTGTGCTCTTAACATCATAGAGCCATTTTCTCAGTGTAATCCACAAATACCCTGGCAGTGCTAGTTAAAAATGCAGATCGCTGTTACTCAGCCATAAAAAAGAATGAAATAATGCCATTTGGAGCCACATGGATGAACCTAGAGATTATCATACTAAGTGAAGTAAGTCAGACAGAGAAAGACAAATATCATGGTATCACTTATAGGTAGAATCTAAAATATGATACAGGTGAACTTATTTGCAAAACTAAAGCAGACTCACAGACGTAGAAAACAGACCTATGCTTACCAAAGGAGAAAGGGAGGGGAATAAATTTGGAATTTGGGTGTAACAGATACTAATACATATAAAATAGATAAGCAATAGGACCTATTGTATAGCATAGAGAACTGTATTCAATATACTGTAATAACCTACAATGGAAAGCAGTCCAAAAAAGAATATATGTAACAGAATCACTTTGTCATACTCTTGAAACAAGCACAACATTGTAAATCAACTGTACTTTAGTTTTTTAAAAACACAGATTCCTGAGCTCCTTCATTGAGCTATTTAATCCACATTTCCCAGGGTGGCCGGGAGTGCACAAGGTTATCCTCAGGGATGCCGAGGTTTAAGAACCGTCGATGCCAAAAAAAAAAAAAAAAAGTGAAAGCAAAACATAGTCAGGGGCGTCAAACAGGCTCCCCCTCCAAGAGTTAATTTAGAGGTTTAACTCCGAAGAGCTTTCTTTGTATGGCAAATCCAGAGGGTCCTTCTCATTTGTACATTTCCTTCCCTCCCTCATTCATTTCTTTCCAGAGTTACTTTTTTTCAAACTTCCGTGCTCTTCACAACGACTGATCAATGAACTTACACATGAAAGAAAAACTTAAACTCTTCTCATCTCCTTTCATCCCCTCCACGGCAAATGCCCTTTCATCTTCTCAGACATTCCAAAATGTGGCAAAAAAGATGGCTCTTGCAACAGACACAATTCTTTCTAGGTCTCTAGGTAACATTTTAACCTGTGTAATGTTCACTGCACAGCATCTTAAGTAATATTCCAGGAAATACGCTGCTGCTTGTTAAAAAGGATAGGGCCCCAGAGATGTCTTTAAATATGCCTGTAAAGTGAGAGGTGCCAAGAGAAAGCTAATATGGCTGATTATAGTTATTTACCTTACATTTTCATTCGCTTTTAACTGGGTGTAATTTAGGGGCATGAAATCTCTTATTGGAAGTGTATTTGCATTAAACAGCTCTAAGCAACCATGAAAATGCAGAAACTGAAAAATTGACAGACTGGGTTCCTAGAATCCCAAAGTAGCATTTTTGTAATAGGCATACAAACAAATCGAATAAACATGTTTTGCTTCAGCGATTTAAAGAATATGGTCTTTGGAGTAATTTGTCTTTTTTTAACTATCATTTCTAACCTTTTCATTGCCTATCTCTAGTTTGCAGGTCCCCCTAACAATCTGCGGCAATTTCCCAACCAGCTGTTGGTATTCTAGGGCCCGGTGCTTTGTCTCCGTTTTCTTGAGCTATCAAATCATCCTATAAAGGGGATTACCTGAGGGCTGTTGTTTCCCAGGTTTGTATTTAGCCGCCGGTTTGTTGTTTTGTTTTTGTTTTCTTAAGATGCTTCATTGGATGGAAAGTGTGCTTAAAAATTGCAGTGGCCCGAACAGTGAGGCTCAGGCCAAGTGTCAGAAGATGCTACCAGTAATGGGCGCGTCCCTTTCTTGCCAATTAATACCTCAAACCTAAGCCTGGATCTGTTGAAATAGAGCTTGATTTTTTTCAGGTGTTTGTGAAGGTTTGCATAGCCTCTCTTTGAAGAGAATGAGAGAGAATGAGAGAATGTGTATTCGTTTCACTAGACTTGGCATTATGTTAAAAAAAATTTATTTGTATATTCTTACCCGTTGGAAACTATAAGGGATCAACAAAGTCATTGTTGACCCTTGGACTTGGAAGAATAGCCTCTAAAATGAGAGGCTCCATCTCTTACTTAGGGTTTTGAAACTGTAGTTAAAGAGAAGGAAAGGAGGCCTAATAGGCCTTTAGAGTTAAGTCCTGATTTCTACTTGGACATGATTTGCAAGCAGTAATTTTCCTGTATCATGGGGGGTACTTGCTAAGTCACTTCAGTCGTGTCTGACTCTGTGTGACCCCATAGACAGCAACCCACCAGGCTTCCCCGTCCCTGGGATTCTCCATGCAAGAACACTGGAGTGGGGTGCCATTTCCTTCTCCAATGCATGAAAGCGAAAGGTGAAAGTGAAGTCACTCAGTCATGTCCGACTTAGCGACCCCATGGACTACAGCCTACCAGGCTCCTCCGTCCATAGGATTTTCCAGGCAAGAGTACTGGAGTGGGATGCCATTGCCTTCTCCAATCATGGGGGGTACTACCACTTATCAAATTACTAGATAGAAGAAAAAGAGAGAGAAAAAAGAAGGGGAAAAAGAGTCATGCAGAGGAGCTCTTCTGGTTCCTTTTTTCCCTTTTCCTTCCCCAAACCATCCCCCCACAAAATGATATTTTAATTCAAGTCTGTCTGGCGAGAGTCAGTGTTTGGACTTTCAGTAGAGGAAAGTGGACTCTAAGTTTGTTCCCAGAATGGTGAATAAGACTTTCTCATTTGAGAAGTCCCTTTTGTTTATTTGGAACTTGCTAAGGTAAGAAGAACATTTGTATCCTTCAGAGGAAAATTTTGTCTTTCAATTAGAGCCAGGGAAGAAATTCCCAAAGAGAGACTTACTCTGATTAAACTGACTAATCTGTTTTCTCACCATCCTGATAAAATGATAAAGATTCCCCCTCCTAATTGTCCTTCTAGTTTTTGACCCCCATATATATCACGATGTGCTTCTATCGAAAACCTCCAGTAGATATTAATTATTAGGCTTTGTGGCCTTGTTCATAGGTAGATGCCAGTCATATTTTTTTTTTAATGGAAAACAAGCAAAAATATTTTCTAAGTGATTTCCCTCACCTTTCAAAGAAATGAGAGAAGAATCCTATTTTCTCTTAATAGCATTTTTTTCCATAATCCACTTACACAGAAATTGCAGCAGTTTTCCATCTCCAGGAAAATGGTGTGTGTTTTGTTTGTTTGTTTGTTTATGTGTTTTACAAATCAAAATGAGTATGAATATCTATGTTAAGATTTTTTAAAGTGTGTTTCTGATATGGTACAGGTGTTTATACCCATCTAATTTTTTGGTTTCTCCTATTAACTGAAAGAAATAAAAATAGGATTTATACAATAAATATACATTAAATACATAAATCAGAGCTATAGCCTTTTGAAAAAATATACTTTAGCAAGATTTTTTCCTAATAATTACTGGAGATTTCTTTCTCTCTCTCTTTTTTTTTTGGGGGGGGTCTGGATAAACTGGCTAAAAATAAACAGCTGTATACTACTTCATTAAGCTGCTGCTTGGAGTGATTTTCCCATTGATTAGTCTCAGGGCTAATGCTGGTTCATTCCTCATTTCATTGCTAATTAACATCAGTGCTGCTTCTGACCACTTGACCGTGTTCTCTGGTGCACATGTGCAGGTTTGGCAAGTAATAGGTCTCTCCCCTCTCCTCCCGCCTCTTTCCCTAGTCTCCAGCTCCCTCATCTTTTCTTCCTCCTAAAAATAAGATTTTAAGCTAGGAGGGGAAGGAGATAGCCTTTAAGTGATAGCCTGTCAGTTCCTCTGTAAAGACAGCAAACTTAATAAAGAGATCATAGGCAAGCAAGGGAAATAAACACAGCCACTCTCCTGAAGCATCTGATTGAGGCTCTGTGTAAATAGAGGTGATTCACTCAGGCTGCTGCATGGACTGGCTGGCTTGGTTCTTTTGCATGTGTCTCATTGATTCAGGCTTTCTCAGAATATTTACAGGACAGATGACCTGACTCGGGGAGTTAAGACCTTTAAGAGAGAAATTGACCACTGGCTTTAAGGCATCTGTACCCTGTGGTTCCTGAGTCTGTGAAATGAAATTCACAGCCAGGTCTGAGTTTACTGATCTGACCCTTAGTTACAGCTTTTGTAAAATGATCCACAGTTCAGTTCAGTTCAGTTCAGTCACTCAGTCGTGTCCGACTCTTTGTGACCCCATGAATCGCAGCACGCCAGGCCTCCCTGTCCATCACCATCTCCCGGAGTTCACTCATACTCACGTCCATCGAGTTGGTGATGCCATCCAGCCATCTCATCCTC
>SJYA01002489.1:1820816-1840932 GCA_006410615.1 Neotragus moschatus | reverse complement strand
GGATGCCATTGCCTTCTCCAATCATGGGGGGTACTACCACTTATCAAATTACTAGATAGAAGAAAAAGAGAGAGAAAAAAGAAGGGGAAAAAGAGTCATGCAGAGGAGCTCTTCTGGTTCCTTTTTTCCCTTTTCCTTCCCCAAACCATCCCCCCACAAAATGATATTTTAATTCAAGTCTGTCTGGCGAGAGTCAGTGTTTGGACTTTCAGTAGAGGAAAGTGGACTCTAAGTTTGTTCCCAGAATGGTGAATAAGACTTTCTCATTTGAGAAGTCCCTTTTGTTTATTTGGAACTTGCTAAGGTAAGAAGAACATTTGTATCCTTCAGAGGAAAATTTTGTCTTTCAATTAGAGCCAGGGAAGAAATTCCCAAAGAGAGACTTACTCTGATTAAACTGACTAATCTGTTTTCTCACCATCCTGATAAAATGATAAAGATTCCCCCTCCTAATTGTCCTTCTAGTTTTTGACCCCCATATATATCACGATGTGCTTCTATCGAAAACCTCCAGTAGATATTAATTATTAGGCTTTGTGGCCTTGTTCATAGGTAGATGCCAGTCATATTTTTTTTTTAATGGAAAACAAGCAAAAATATTTTCTAAGTGATTTCCCTCACGTTTCAAAGAAATGAGAGAAGAATCCTATTTTCTCTTAATAGCATTTTTTTCCATAATCCACTTACACAGAAATTGCAGCAGTTTTCCATCTCCAGGAAAATGGTGTGTGTTTTGTTTGTTTGTTTGTTTATGTGTTTTACAAATCAAAATGAGTATGAATATCTATGTTAAGATTTTTTAAAGTGTGTTTCTGATATGGTACAGGTGTTTATACCCATCTAATTTTTTGGTTTCTCCTATTAACTGAAAGAAATAAAAATAGGATTTATACAATAAATATACATTAAATACATAAATCAGAGCTATAGCCTTTTGAAAAAATATACTTTAGCAAGATTTTTTCCTAATAATTACTGGAGATTTCTTTCTCTCTCTCTTTTTTTTTTGGGGGGGGTCTGGATAAACTGGCTAAAAATAAACAGCTGTATACTACTTCATTAAGCTGCTGCTTGGAGTGATTTTCCCATTGATTAGTCTCAGGGCTAATGCTGGTTCATTCCTCATTTCATTGCTAATTAACATCAGTGCTGCTTCTGACCACTTGACCGTGTTCTCTGGTGCACATGTGCAGGTTTGGCAAGTAATAGGTCTCTCCCCTCTCCTCCCGCCTCTTTCCCTAGTCTCCAGCTCCCTCATCTTTTCTTCCTCCTAAAAATAAGATTTTAAGCTAGGAGGGGAAGGAGATAGCCTTTAAGTGATAGCCTGTCAGTTCCTCTGTAAAGACAGCAAACTTAATAAAGAGATCATAGGCAAGCAAGGGAAATAAACACAGCCACTCTCCTGAAGCATCTGATTGAGGCTCTGTGTAAATAGAGGTGATTCACTCAGGCTGCTGCATGGACTGGCTGGCTTGGTTCTTTTGCATGTGTCTCATTGATTCAGGCTTTCTCAGAATATTTACAGGACAGATGACCTGACTCGGGGAGTTAAGACCTTTAAGAGAGAAATTGACCACTGGCTTTAAGGCATCTGTACCCTGTGGTTCCTGAGTCTGTGAAATGAAATTCACAGCCAGGTCTGAGTTTACTGATCTGACCCTTAGTTACAGCTTTTGTAAAATGATCCACAGTTCAGTTCAGTTCAGTTCAGTCACTCAGTCGTGTCCGACTCTTTGTGACCCCATGAATCGCAGCACGCCAGGCCTCCCTGTCCATCACCATCTCCCGGAGTTCACTCATACTCACGTCCATCGAGTTGGTGATGCCATCCAGCCATCTCATCCTCTGCCGTCCCCTTCTCCTCCTGCCCCCAATCCTTCCTAGCATCAGAGTCTTTTCCAGTGAGTCAACTCTTCACATGAGGTGGCCAAAGTACTGGAGTTTCAGCTTTAGCATCATTTAGCATCTTCTTTGGAAGATGATCCACAGTCAGGCATAACATAGGTAATAATCAAATCAGAGCAGAATACTCAATTTGGCACTCAGGATTAGAGATGGGCAAAATCCACAGTGTAAACGTCATGAAAATCACTTGCTTCTGTTTCAGATCTGGAGATCAGCATTTCCAGAAACTCAAGCCAACATGCATTTTGGAAAAGCCTTTCCAGAATCATTGAATAATGTGTTGTATGGACTCCGATCCAAATCACAGCATCTCTTTTAATTGAATTGAACATTACTTTGCATTTAGAAAATAATTTCAAATTAGTTTTGATTCTTTCAATTAGATGTATTGTATTCCCTAAGTAATCACAAAGCAGGCTTCCTTCCTATCCTTTGAGGAGCAGTCACTAAAACAGACAACGTTTCTCCTTTACAGCAATCAGTTTTCCTTGCCATCATCATTTTCCCGATAGTTTGTTCCGTATTTCTTTTTCTTTTCTTCTTAAATTTATTTATTTTAATTAGAGGCTAATTACTTTACAATATTGTGGTGGTTTTTGCCATACATTTACATGAATCAGCCTCAGGTGGACATGTGTCCCCCTGTCCTGAACCCCCCTCCCACCTCCCTCATTCTATATTTCTTGCTTTCTTTGATCATCTCTATGGTGATTGTAAGCTCCTTAAGGAAAGTAACTCCATCCTGTTCACATTCACTTATAGCTCAATTGGTAAAGAATCTACCTGCAATGCTGGAGACCTGGGTTCGATCCCTGGGTCAGGAAGATCCCCTGGAAAAGAGATAGCCTACCACTCTAGTATTCTTAGGCTTCTCTGTGGCTCAGCTGGTAGAGAATCTGCCTGCAATGCAAGAATCTGCCTGCAATGTGGGAGACCTAGGAGACCTGGGTTGGAAAGATCCCCTGGAGAAGGGAAAGGCTACAAACTTCAGTATGCTGGCCTAGAGAATTCCATGGGCTGTAGTCCATAGGGTCACAGAGTCGGACATGACTGAGTGACTTTCACTTTCATTTCATTCACATTCACAATTAAATAAGGATTGTTACTGGCTTTCCACTTGCCAGACTCGGTGCTTTGGACAAATGATACACTCAGCTGGAAAAAAAAAAATGAAGTTGAATGTTTCTTTAACTGTAACATCATCCCTTCGAGGTTTATCTTGAAAGTTCATTGTATGTCAGGCCCTGGCACTCTATTGGTCACTGTGGAATTTTAGTCTGATTTGATGGAGAGAATTGAGGTGGTTACTACTTCCTAGCTGAAGCATCAGGAAGACATTGGGGAATTATTGCTGAGTCTCAGGGTTGGTTTAGATATAGAGTAGATTGTAAGCGTCCTGAATTCAGGAGCTGTTTCTGCTTGTTTGCCAATATGTTTCCGTTATCTGTGACATTGCTTGGCAAATTGATTACTCAATCAGTGCTGCTGAAAGAAGAAATATTCTAGGAGGGAAGAGTCAAAGGAACACAGACTTGGAAGCTAGATGTATATTTGTTTTTACAAGAAATAACAAATAGTTTCTTAAATGTGGTGTGTTTGTCCATATTTTATATATATATATATATATATATAAAATATCAGAATTGGAAAGGGTAGCCTTGCGGGTGCGTGCTCTGTCATGTTTAACTCTTTGTGACCCCATGAACTGTAACCCACCAGGCTCCTCCGTCCATGGGATTTCCCAGGCAAGAATACAGGAGTGAGTTACAATTTCCTCCTCCAGGGATATTCCCAACCCAGGGATCGAACCCGAGTCTCCTCTATCTCCTGCATTTCAGGTGTATTCTTTACCACTGAGCCACCAGGAGGAGTAGCTTGAGACCAACTTGTGAATATTCGTCAGTGCCCAGCTAAGGAACTTGGGTAGTATTCTCGAAGACAGACACTGAATGTAGTTAATGATGGACAATCGTGACCTTTTGTTAAAAGAAAATTACCTTAAAACATCGTGTTATATGAACTTAAAGAGTTGGCTTTTATTCTGGGTCTAGATACACCGAACGAGGCAGGTAGTGGAGCGGACGATTTAATGATTCAGATGTTCTGGCCGTAATTGCTGTAATAGCTGAATACTGTAAAAGTGTTGTGAGAACAGGGCTGTGTTGATTGCAGTAGATCAGCTTGCCCCTGCTTCACCCTTTACTGAATTGAGTTTTAGCTTCTTCTTATTTTCTTTGCCTTTGATACCAGTAGTAAAAGTGGATTCAGAGAGAATCCAACAGACTCAAGTTTGGATGATCTGAAGTCCCAATACCCACTTTTGCCTCCTTAAATAGACTAGAAAGAACTTAAATAGTACCTTATAACTTTAAATACTGCAGATCAACTCCGTCATAATATTCTTTCTGTGGGATAAGGGCTAGTTTTAATTCCTCTGTTGGAGGTGATGTATACACCCCTTTGGGAACCTTTAGAATAGGTGATGCTCTTGAAGCCTAGAGCTCCAGGGATCCCAAATCAGAAAGTACACCCCTCCCCTGAAGCTGCAACACAGCCAGATCTGCAGTCAGAAGAGCTCTTGGTGGGCACGTCCTATCTGATAACATACTTGCCCCAGAAGTATCCTAAGACTAGAATTTAAATGTATGTTCTAGTTATCTGCATGCCAAAAGGGGCACAGTGAACGTTCTTCACAAAAGAATGTTTTCTTTTGTAAAGTATGTGATACTTCAGATTTAGATATTTGCTCGCAGAGAATCCAGTGACTTAAAGGTACCACATTAAAGGACATGTTTTCTCAAAAGTCTGCAGTTTTCTCTGGATACCTCTGTTTCCTCTATCCCTTAAAAGAAGAAAGTTCTCCCTGAATACAATTTAAGAGACAAAGATGGAAACTTTCTTAAGAGTTTATCTCTTATCAGCAATCCCTAACTTTTTCGGCACCAGGGACTGATTTCGGGGAAGACAATTTTTCCATGGATGGAGGTGGAGAAGATGGTTTCAGGATGATTCAAGTGTATTACATTTATTTTGCACTTTATTTCCAATCTAATGCCATCGCTGATCTGACAAGAGGCACCTGTCTATGGCCTGGAAGTTGGGGACCCCTGTCCTAATTGACCATGTTTTGCCATTTCTATGGGGTGTTACTCTCCAGAATAGAGCCTATAAATGTCTGATGCCAGCTGTCTGATGGCTACCCAAAACAGAGGCAGGATCATACGGCCGCCACCTATTGTGTGTGTGTGCATGCCTGAGCATACGTGTGTGTGTGAAGGGAAGGGTTTTCTTTATTGAGGTTTTGAAGAAAAATAAGTTTCATTAGTTAAGCATCAAGAAAAGATTCAGTCCCAGGATCGATTGTAATAAGCCTCACCATTTTACTAAAAATCCATTACTTGTTGAGCTAGTAAGTGATGAAAGGATTAAGAGAATAAAAAAAAAATCTAATAAAGTTGATAACAGTGGAGCATTTTGTGAAATTTGTGTGTGAATTTATAACATTTGAATCTGTCGGCAGACAGTGTTATTCGGCAGAAGGCAAAAAAAAAAAAAAAAAACCCCACACATATAGGCATAAAAAATGCAACAGCAGAGTTTCCGGCCAGGAAACCTTTTTTTCCATATGGGCATCCATATGTTTTAATCTTGAAATCCATATTTTTGGCCTTGATGCCCATATGTTAGCTTTTTGCCCAAATAAGGTTGTGTAATCATTCTTTATTATTTCTTCCTTCCTAGAAGTTATTACTCTAAGATTTGGAAATGGGTAGAAAACCAAATGGTCTGTTTATATACTGAGAATGCAGACATGCAACAGAAGCATGTAGCAAGAGGGACACAGACACACTGTGTGTGTGTGTGCGTGTGTGTGTGCGCACACATGTGAATATATATTCATTTTAAAAACTGGTTCATGTGTATTTCATCAAGGCAAGACTCTCGTAGGTTGGGTCTTGATATCACAGACTATATATCTCAGGTTGATGCATCCATGTGTTCAGCTGAAAAATGAAGGACCCTTTCAGCGTGGAGGCAGAAAGAGTTGTATTTGGCTAAGTACATTCTTCTGTCCATTGGAATTGCCCAGTAAATATTCACTGTAGAGCTCTGATTTTGTTCTTTCCAGCCCAACAGGAACAGTGATGGGGTACATCATTTATTATATCATAAATACCCAATTATGTGTAAGGCTGCTCCTCATGAACTTCTGGAGAATAAAGTTGGGATTATACTTTTACTCTGTTTTACATTTCCAACTAATTGCTTATAGTTGGATATCAATAAAAGATTTTAAACTCATAATCTATAAAAGTTTATTCTCAAGGGAAAAGTGTTATAGGACTTTATAAAAAAAAAGTCTCCAAATCAATAAATCCTCAATAAGTAAACTCACTTTATCACATGAATCTCATGCAGAGATAAAATTAATTTTATTCCATCTACATGCTGGGCTATCTCTATGTTAGAGTCTATCTAATATGCTTCCCTGGTGGCTTAGACAGTAAGGAATCTGCCTGCAATGCAGGAGACTCGGGTTCAATCCCTGGGTCGGGAAGATCACCTGGAGAAGGAAATGACAACCCTCTCCAGTATTTTTGCCTGGAGAATTCCATGGACAGAGGAGCCTGGTGGGCCACAGTCCGTGGGGTTGCAAAGAGTCAGACACAGCTGAGCAAGTAAGTAGAATATTGTCAAGTCTAGCCTCAAAAAGAGACCTTGTCATCTTTTTCTCCCACTTTCTATGCACAATTAAATAATTATTAGACTTAAATAACCTCACATAAATTCACCTAGAATTAACTCTTAATATTTTAAGAATTGGTTTACCAAGAAAGCAAAGTCAATGGATATATGAGATGCCCTACCTAATGAGAAATACTGTTGGGAAACAAACATAAAACTATAAACAAAGCTATGAATGTTAGCATCTAAAAGGAGTGCCACAAGAATTGTCTTTTTCTTTGTAACAGCATTTCATTGGCCGTCTGGAGATTGAGGTGAATGCATGGGATGGTGTTACCATAGCTTTGTAGAGGATTTCCTTTTCATGATAATTTTATGTCATTCTACTTCACTGAGAAAAGGTTCTACTGTCAGCCAGTTTCTTTCTCTCTTGTCCTGGTGGCCCAGCAAGGTCAGAAGTGGATGCCTGTGGTCTGTCCGCCTTTGGACCTTTGATTGACAGACTTGCTGAATTGCTGTCTACATGAAAAGGCTGCTACAGTGTGCCTAGCATGTGCAAAATCCCTCTGCGTTGACTGTTTCCCAGGCAGTTGGGCTTGAAATCTATGCTTCAGCAGTCTTCTCGGAGGTGTTCAGTTAGAGCATGTGTCGGGCCACCTCCAGTGGATAGCTCTCTGTGTGAAGAGTCAGCACTTTGACCCTTGCCTCCCGCTTTCCACAATAGAAAGATGTCAGCAATGTTTCACTCACCATTTTTAGGAAAACATGCTGTACCACCTCTCAGTGTGTAACTTCCATGGGTAAGCAGAGGAAGTAAAAGTTGACTCCTCTCTTAGACAAAGGTTTGAAACGCTGCAATTCTGCCTTGTGGCTTCTCTCAGTCTTCTGAGGGTCGGGATGCAAGTATGAGCTGATTCTGAGACTCCTCGGGCTGCACTTCCTTCCCTGACTCTATTCTTGCCGCATTACCTCACCTCATTAGGACGCGCATCTCCCTCTGATGGCATCTAGTTTCCGTTCCATTCACGGTGGCTGCGGATCATATCTCTGATCCACTTAGAAACACAGTGAGCTCTACCCCTGAGAATGCAAACGCTTTCTCAGCCACATCTATTGATCTCCAGGGCTCTATTTCTGGATTCCCATTCACCCACGTGTGTGGCATTTGAGATACTGGCTGTGCCTTTGAGGGGCCAGTGTTAAGTTGGGTGCTAGGAACTAGATCATTTCTTTGATGATGTAGAAGCAGGTTTCTATATAGCCATCGATGAGGGTTCTTATGAATCCCATACTTCTGTAAGTAAATCAGAGAAAGATAAAATGAAGTAAAGTTATCCTGCTTGGGGATGCTGTAGGAAAAGAACCCTTAAAAATTTAATGATGTAATCATTTTATTGACATTTGAGTCTGTAGAGCTAAGTGTGAAATAAGTGAATAAGCAAAACAAAGAAAAGAAGGGCTAGCCAAAGAAATTGAGTGGATTATTCCTAAATGGAAATTCCTGTTTCTGAAGAACAAGAGAGTATATTCCTTGGGAGAAGGACTGGTTGCTCCAATTTGGAGATAACTCATTTTATGACATTGTAGGAAATAGGAAATAAGAAAAAGGAAGCCCAGAATTGGGTTACCAAAAAAAAATCCTTCAGCTGTAATAATGAGTTGTTGCCATGAGAAAAACACCTAAATTAGAAGAGAGTGACTGTCTGTCTTAATAAGAGCCATAGTAGAAAGCCCTTCTTGAAATAGAAGCAAAATAAGGGAAAAATTGCATTGTTGCAGGGCTAATTTGATGAAAGGACCTCAGTAAATTGTGATTGCACAGTTAATAAACCCTAGAGCTTTTTTTGGAAGACAAAATTAGTTGTTCAGTGGTAAGAAGAATCAATTACAAATTGTGTTGTCTTCTTTAACCAATCAGGCAGAGAAGCCACCATAATAATGACTATTCAACATGAATAGAACTTCACTGCATCCAAGATTTAACTCCATTTTTCAACAGGAGACTGAAAACTAACATTTCTAAATGGGGAAAATATTCCTTCTTGTGGCATTGAAAGAGTGTTTTCTATACTTTTCATGTCAAAGTTCTATGGAGTGATAGGAATGTGTTTAGGTATATCTTTTTAATACAGTTCAAAGAGGATAAACATATTATTATGTATTCAGAGAGGAAAAATCAGCCATTCAAAGGAAGTGGGTGGGCGTTTCTGTATATAACAGAAAATTGAAAGACACTTATGAACAGGTCAGTTATGTTAGTGGGTAGAAAAATACAGGGTTCCATAAGCAGAACCATAGTATTATTTTATTAAAAATAAACATTTTCTCTTTTTTAAAACAATTTCAAGTACATGCCAGGAGGTATTAAAGCATACAGTTCAGTTCAGTCACTCAGTCAGGTCCGACTCTTTGTGACCCCATGAATCGCAGCACGCCAGGCCTCCCTGTCCATCACCAACTCCCAGAGTTCACTCACACTCACACCCATCGAATCAGTGATGCCATCCAGCCATCTCATCCTCGGTCGTCCCCTTCTCCTCCTGCCCCCAATCCCTCCCAGCATCAGAGTCTTCTCCAATGAGTCAACTCTTTGCATGAGGTGGCCAAAGTACTGGAGCTTCAGCTTCAGCTTCAGCATCATTCCTTCCAAAGAAACCCCAGGGCCTATCTCCTTCAGAATGGACTGGTTGGATCTCCTTGCAGTCCAAGGGACTCTCAAGAGTCTTCTCCAATACCACAGTTCAAAAGCATCCATTCTTCAGCGCTCAGCTTTCTTCACAGTCCAACTCTCACATCCATACATGACTACTGGAAAAACCATAGCCTTGACTAGACGGACCTTAGTCGGCAAAGTAATATCTCTGCTTTTGAATATGCTATCTAGGTTGGTCATAACTTTTCTTCCAAGGAGTACAGTATCTTTTAATAAAAGCAACAGCTTATTTGAGAAATAAGAGTAAGTCTTCCCCTTTTTTTCTGACCTAAGTTAGACCTGAATTATGATAGCAAATCTCAGAGTTTAACGTGATTCTGTTCTGATAGTTCAAATTTAAAGTTCGAACTCAGCTCCTTGAAACTTAGAAGGTATTTTTTTCCATAGCAACTGGACTATTTCAGGGAAGCTTACTTAGCTGAAAGGTAGCTGAAATACTGTATACATGAAACACTGTATTCAGTTGGTCAGAGTGGCCCTGTGGGAATACTGGACTTTGAAGTGAGCCAAAACCAAGTTCAAGTCTTTCTGATTACTCGGCGATGACAGACGTGGACCCTCAGTTTTCTAATCTGGACCCTCAGTTTTCTAATCTGAAAATTGGAGAAAATGATACCTTCTTAAAGCGTTGTGAGTAGACAGTAACAAAAAGAACCCCTGGTTTTTATACCCATAGATCCTGGTGATCTAGTAATTAAGTAGAAAAACAAAACACTGCTTTTAAATTGAATAATAGTTTTTAGCTGTTAAGTGGATTCTTCTGATAATACAGATTTATTGAAGAAGTGGTGGTGAGGAAGCTTTTAAAGACTTTTTCACAGCACTTATTCATGGATGATGGAGGTGTTGCCAATTCTTTATTACAGTTTTTTTATCCAGATATGGCCTAACTTTTATTTTTTACATGTTTTGCCATTCAACAGTCTTCCTGTATGACTATGTTTTACACTGAATTTAAAATATGAGATTGTAACCATCAGTTTATGTGAATGTCTTCCAACTTTGACTACTAAAGTATTCTTATGTTAGCAGGCCGAGAGGATTGGGAAGCCTGGGGCTGTCTTAACCCTGACCAGTGAGGTCTAAAGAGGGACGTTCCTTGTTCCGGCTACAGGAGACCCTGGAGGCAGGGGACAGTGCCCTGCCTTGAGTGAGATATAAAATGGAGTGGGTCAAGGGTCAGGCTCAGGTTAACTGGAATGGGGAGAGGAAAAAGGATTTGATGTGTGTTCTGCCAGTTGTTCATACCTAAGGGGACAGTCTTTTTCGGAGATCATCCATACTGGCTTTAGTCCGTCAATTCAAAACTGAAGAGGAGTTAGACGAAATGGAATATATCTTCAGAAATCAACAGCGTTAATTCAAAGGTCGAATAGAGGAAAAGCAATTAAGAAAAGGGAGGAAGGTGGTTACAAACTGGAATTTCTAAGTAGAGGTTGACACCGGAGGTGGGGCCTGACTTTGGCTTTAAAGAAGGAGCAGTAGTTGGATGGGTGGAAAGAAATAAAATTGAGAATAAACATAGTTTGTTTTATCAGAGGAGGGAGGAGGGCCAGGTGAAGATCAATGTATGAAGCAAAGATAGCGTGTACCTGTTGGGAGCAATGACACATCAGACTGGCAAGGTACTGAGGAAGTATCAGACCTCTCTCTCCCTGACAAAATCTAACTTGGAAACGTGGGACCTCAATTTATAGGACAGATAAAGCTTAGCCCCTCGGGTCAGCGGCTGCATGGGCTCTCACTTCCCTTCAGCATCCCCCGCCTTGACCCTCTGCCTGGACAGCCCCAGACACAGCCTGAGCAGCTCTGGGTCCTAGTCCCCTTCACACGCACCTTTACAGACCTGATACTTAATGTATCCTGTGTGTGTATTATATATATTCAGATAGTCTTGTATATGGCTGCTAATAGTATGTACCTTATGTGGTTTATTTACATGACTAGATGAACACCTATTAAATGAACACACAGAAATTATATATTCACTTTTGTATTTAAATGGGTCAGACTCTCTCTGTCATGCTTCCTGATGCCTTCTGGAAATCTGCTCTGAACACAAGTCATCTAGCCACACTTTTCTCCTTCCACTTGGACTGCTCGGACTTCAGAATGTCGTGGTTGATTTTCCCTTTGTTCCAGGGACCCGTTAAGAACTTGAGGGGAGGGGGTTAGGTGAATCCAGCATCATTTAACGTCATCCTATGCCCCACACCTCAAAAGCAAAAACACAAACAAAAAGAACGAACCATTAAAAAAGCCTGTTTGTGAACTACTGTACTGTGTGATTGTCTCCCAAGGTGTAGCTAATTTATCAGAAAATACTTTATAAACTGAAATACAGTAACTGTGAACCTCACTACAATGAAATCAGTCTCTTATATAGAAAATAGTGAATGTGCCTTCAAATATGTTCTGAGACGTAATGTCCATTTCTCTCCAAATCCTTGATGGAAGATTCCAGAGAGAGACGTGCTGTTCTAGACTGGAGAAAGCCGAGAGGAGTTCCAGATGTTGCTGAGCCCTCAGAGCAAGGATTTTGACAGCCAGTGAGAGGTTTTACATGCCTCTAAGAAGCTTTCTTACTGTCCGTGTGGTTGCTCTAGGCCTTGAATCCAAGGGAAGCCACAGGAAGGTTCAGGCAGCCACTAAATACACAGACTAGGACAAAGAAATTGATTTTATGTTAATTTCTTTTTTCTTTTTTTTTGGACCTGGAGAATGTCATGCAGAGTGAAGTAAGTCAGAAGGAAGAACAAATATTATGTATTAACACATATATGTGGAATCTGAAGAAGTGGTATAGATGACCTTATCTGCAAAGCAGATATAGAGACACAAAGATAGAGAGCAAATGTATGGACCCCGAGGGGGAAAGGGGAGTGTGGGAAGAGTTGGGAGATTGGGATNTCTTTTTTTTTTTTTTGGACCTGGAGAATGTCATGCAGAGTGAAGTAAGTCAGAAGGAAAAACAAATATTATGTATTAACACATATATGTGGAATCTGGAGAAGTGGTATAGATGACCTTATCTGCAAAGCAGATACAGAGACACAAAGATAGAGAGCAAATGTATGGACCCAGAGGGGGAAAGAGGAGTGTGGGAAGAGTTGGGAGATTGGGATTGACACATATATAGTACAGATACTATGTATAAAGTAGACAACTGATGGGAACATACTATATAGCACAGGGAACTCTGTTTAATACACTATGGTGTCCTAAATGGGAGGGAAGTCCAAAAGGGAGGGGGTATATGTATAGCCGATTCATTTTGCTATACGAAGATGCTAACACAGCATTGTAAAGCAACTATACTCATTAAACTATACTCATACTCAACTATATTCACTAAAGAATTAATTAATAAAAGAAAAACCTTCAAAAATGTAAAAAAAAAAAGTTGATTTAAAAAAAAAAGATAAAGTTGGGGGCAATACATTGGACATAGTAGGCTGTCAATGAAATGTTTTGTGGATTGTTTTCTAGAATTGTATGTATATCAGAGTGAACTTTATTTTGTTCACTTTTGAACACTGCATTTGCCCTACTAAGGTAGTCCTCTCTGCAGATATATCATAACTCAGCAAGCTGGATACTTACTTTATATTCGNAAAAAAAAAAAACCTTCAAAAATGTAAAAAAAAAAAAAAAAAAAAGTTGATTTTTAAAAAAAAGATAAAGTTACCAGTAGTGGGGGCAATACATTGGACATAGTAGGCTGTCAATGAAATGCTTTGTGGATTATTTTCTAGAATCGTATGTATAGCAGAGTGAAGTTTATTTTGTTCACTTTTGAACACTGCATTTGCCCTACTAAGGTGGTCCTCTCTGCAAATATATCATAACTCAGCAAGCTGGATACTTACTTTATATTCATAAAGCAACAGATTTATGTTTCAGTCTAAAACCAAATTGGCAAACCTAGTTTCCTGAAGTATCAAGTGACTTGTGAATGGGATTCAGAATTATTTCTCACAAACCAGAAGGGGAGCCAAGAAAAGGTAAAACTTTAGGAGAGCATAGTCAACAAGGTAAGAAGTTTGGTAATGCTGATTTAGAAAGACACTGTAACTTTTAAATGTGTGCTTTCGAGCTGAAGGACTGCAGTGGGGATTTAAAATAGGACTATTTAATTTTTTAAAATTACATAAATTAAGTGAACAGCCCATTAGCAGGACGCCGTCAGGACCACATGGCCAATTGAGATCGAGTTATATTGTCCTGCCTGCTGGATTTGAATGAGAATTAAGAAATTACTATTCCAGAGAGGTGTGGGACATCTATTCTCATTTGCACTGATATCCTTCATGGTAACTATCTGCAGTGGAGGGCTCTGACAAGCCAGCCCCAGAATCCTCATGGTGCTACCACGGGGCGGGGGGGACGAGGGAGGGCATATATTTGTGGCAGAGAAGCAGCTCATTGTTCTACTTGCTTTTGATGAAGCCCCATACTGTAGGGACCTCAGGTTGGAGCAGGAAGCCGTGACAAAGTCCAAAGGACCCAAATGGGTGAGCCATCAAGCTTCAACTTTCCATGCACTTGGCTGGACTAAGTCTAAGCTTCATGACAATTTAGAAGCAGTGAAATCTCTCTGTCTAGTCACTGTGCTGATGACGCCTTTCTGTAACCTGCCTTTTTGAACTTTTTGTTAGAAATAAGGGTGCCATGAAAACCACATCGAACAGTGCATCCTAAAAACAAATTGAGCTTAAGGAAACTGAGTATGCTTCTGGGTCAGCCATAGTCTTAGCATATTGACAGTCGTCTGTGTAGAGTTTAAGTTAGGGAAGAGGTAGATCTTAGTCAATATAGACATCCACTTTCAAGTATCATTAGTTTTATCTAGACGATGATTTCAAAATTGTGACTCTCTTAAAAAAATAGTGAAAAGTAATATGTATTTTCCCTCTGGGACTCTTCAGCATCTGACAGAGTGTGAAAGTTATTAAATTTCTTATTATGTCATCTTAGAAATTAAAGGAAATATATTCTCAATTTTGGGCTTCCCAGGTGGTGCTAAAGATGGTAGAGAACCCACCTGCCAACACAGGATACATAAAAGACACAGGTTCAATCCCTGGGTTGGGAAGATCGCCTGGAGGGGGGCATGGCTACCTACTCCAGTATTCTTGCCTGGAGAATCCCAGGCAAGATTACTCTTCCAGATAGAGGAGCCTAGCAGGCTGCAATCCATAGGGTTGCAAAGAGCTGGACATGACTGAAGCGACTTAGCACAACACACACATTCTCAATTTTACCAATGTCATTTTTCACGCTACTTGTTAAAGCGCTCTTATTTTGCTTTGGCTCTATTAATATTTTTGTCTATTTAAAGGCCATTTTTATTCCCCTTCCTATTTTCCGTATCATTAATCAGTTAATTATTTCCAAGTAAACTGAAACCGTAACTTTTTTTGAGCCCTAGTACTTATGCTTGGCATGGAACAGTTTATTTCTAATAACTTGGACCTTGTGCTTTCCATTTTGTTTGTCTTACTGAGACTAAAGTCTATATTTTATTTCCTTATTCCAGCATCTATCATGTTACTGAGTATTTTCTAGATACTAGGAATTGCTTGACATCCCTTTCTCTTTTTTCACTGAATTATAGCTAATTTACAATGTTGTGTTAGTCTCAAGTGTACAGAAGGTGAATCAGTTGTGTACGCATATATTATACACACACACAAGATACTGACTATAGTTCACTGTGCTATACAGTGAACAATATGTCCTTATTGTTTACCTATTTTATATGTAACAGTATGTATATCAGTTGTGTATGCATATATTATACACACACACAAGATATTGACTATAGTTCACTGTGCTATACAGTGAACAGTATGTCCTTGTTGTTTACCTATTTTATATGTAACAGTATGTATATCTGTTGTGTATGCATATATTATACACACACACAAGATATTGACTATAGTTCACTGTGCTATACAGTGAACAGTATGTCCTTGTTGTTTACCTATTTTATATGTAACAGTATGTATATGTTAATGCAAAACTCCTAATTTATTCCCCCCAATCCTCTTTGGTAACCATAAGTTTCCTCTCTACGACTGTGAGTCTTATCTCTGTTTTGCAAATAAGTTCATTTGTATCATTTTTTTTTCAAATTCCATATATAAGTGATATTTTAAGATATTTGTTTTTCTCTTTCTAACTTACTTCACTTTGTATGATGGTCTCTAGGTTCATCCATATTGCTGCAAACGGCATTATTTCGTGCTTTTTCATGACTGAGTAGTGTTCCATTCTGTACATCTACACCACATCTGCTTTATTCTTTCTTAATTTATTCGTTCAACAAGCATTCACTGTTCTCCCAGGAGAGGCACAGTGCGTGCCTGGCCCTGGGATTCCTCCGTGCCTCTGTTCAGTGAGCCAACACTAGTTCATAAGCAGTCTGGTAAACAAAAAGAAAATGGACACCTCTCACAGCCAATAAGCCTCATATTCTGATTCAAAGCCTAAAAATAGTCGAAGGAAGTGAAGAGTTCTGGGAATTTGCAATCCGGACTCTGCAACCATCACCCAGGTAACCTTGTGAAAGTCACTGAAACTCTCTGAATCTCAGTTATGTCATCTGTAAAATGGCCGCTGTCAAAATGCCCCCTGCCCTCCCATAAGGTGGTTGTAAGGGCTGAATAAGGGTGTGATAGAGACAGTGCTTATATTAACCTCGAAAACACCATTCAGAATTTTATTTAAAACTCAAGTGCAAGGCTTTTCTTTAGGACTGTTTTTTTTTTTTTTTTAAATCCCTTCCTGCAAGCTCCCTGCATTCAAAAGGCTTCAGCACAGTTTTGAAATTCTGTACTTTAAAAACATGACAACAGTTGCTAATGTATGGGGCTATATAAGTCAGTTACCAGATGGTTCACAAACATCTTTCCTATTAGATTTATGCAGTAAATCTTCATTCCCCTTGAAACGTTTGCTTGAATGTGTCCATAACTTTTTATTCTCCTTTCATACGTTTGTGTAGTGCACATCTGGCCTCCTTAACATTAGATTATAATTAGGGTCAGGTATTCTCTTGGTTAACCTATGTGGCAGATTGAATGTGGCAGGTTTTGTTATAATGATGGAGAACCTAGATGAATAGGGAGATTTCTTTTGCTCCTGATTTTTTAACATCTCTTTTGATGTGGTTATGACTCCTTTCTCTCCCCTCAAACCCCTAGATCCACTTCCATTTCCCCCGTCACTTCCATACAGTATTGGAAAAGGACCCAGAGAAGTTTTGTGGCAATTCATGGACAGAAGAAATGTGATTTACATCTATTACTATCTTTGAAAAATGACTTTCCAGTGCTAATGATACTCATTAATTACGATTAATTTTTTCAGAGGAGAATTCCATATTTGATAAGCTACCAAGCTTTGAAATTGTTTTGAGAATGACCTGCATCTGCTTTTTATAGTCTTCATATATCTGGAGAGTATCATTTTTTAATTAAAAAAATATGATATATGTTTGGAAAAAATGAGAGTTTATTTAGGAACTGGTTCACTCCAAATAATTTTTATTAAGATTTTCTTCAGTAACTTTTCTCATGCTCATCTTAAGGAGCATTTAATAGACATAAAAGTAGAAGCATTTGAACTTTGCCAGTTTAATTTATGCTTGTTTTTTCTTTTATGTTGTGTTTTAGGGAATTTCCCTGTGGCCCAATACAGAACGACCTCAGCTTCAATTAATATTTATTTTTTATCTGTAGGTTCAATTGTTTTAAGGTAGAAAGAGAGTATATTAAAAGGCAATAATTATCCTAGTGTATGTTCAGTAATAGTGGATCAGCAATGCTTTTTATCTTTGCAAAATAGTCCTTCCATTGAATACATTTAATATAAATGAGAGTATATTGGAGAATTCTAATTTACTCTTGATGCTGAATTCACATCTCATACTCCTTAATAATCTACTTTCCCACTTTATTTAGTTTTTTTACTGTCACATATTTATAAATTAGTATGTTAAATATTTCCTCAACTAAGTAAAAAGTAGAGAGTAAATGATATTGGTGTTATAAATGGGATACTGAAGTTAGAAGGATTTGTCTGATTAAAGTCAAGTAAAACATTAGTAAATGTGTTAAAAAAAATGTGAATGCAGTTCATGCTTGGAAGTATATTTGGATGAAGCGAATGGAAACTTGCTTAGTAAAAATCTTTAGGTGGCTTTTTAAATGATTACTGGAAGTCTCTGCCCCTTTTTCTGAGTTTTAGGTTTCTTCTTTGCAAGATGAACATTAGATAAAATGGTTTCTTCTGGCTCTAATGTATCAGCCTTCCAAATATTAATGGGTGCACCTGAAGTAATTAAGGTGCATGAGGAAAGTTTTTTGATAGTAGTTTAATATTATTTACAATAATGTATAAGCAATACACACTGTTGGTACAGATTAATTTCAGATAAATATATTGGTCACAAATTCAGAATTCATAAAATCCTAATTAAGATTGGGTTAGTTGATTTCATTTTGCTTGTTTAAACGTGATATAAATGTACCTTATTTGGAAAGGGTACTGGGAGATGGAGATGAATTGAGGAACAGAAAGAATGCTGCGAAATTCTTCTTCTTTAGAAGGAGAATGCATTGCATTTGAAATAATTAGGGAGAGAAACCATTCTGTTGTTCAGAAAATTCCATGACAGTGCTTCAATTAACTCTCTAGTGATATTGTCACTAAAGGAGTAAGGAGAAAAAAGACAAGCAAAACAGCAAAACAGACATCCTGCCTTCACTCTGCTGTGTCTGCATTAATGCTGCATCGTAGCAGCTGCTATCTTTTTTAAACAGCCTTTTTTTTTTTTTTCCTGGTGGCCTTTTTTTCCCCTGTAGAGTAAGCTGACCAGATTTTCACTTTATAAAACTGGGACAGCCTAGCAAGGGATGAGAATTTCCATGAAGCATCTTCTGGGGATAATAATATCAGTAATCAGAGACTGTCATGGCAATTGTAGGGAGAGATGAATTGCAGTGGACAGGAAATCAACAATGTTTTGTTTGTTAGTTTTTTTGGAGTGGGGGTTCAGTGCCCCGTAACCATTTACCAAAAAGTTGGGCTTGAATGCAACCCCCTGTAAACTCTTGAACTCGTAAGTTATTTAGAGACTAAGACAGATGGCAAAGCAGATTTGCTAGAGAATTATATAAATGGACTATATTCCACTGGCTATATGTTCACCTATTTGCCTTTAGAACTGAACTCTTTGTGCTTAAGCCAGAATTGGTTCAAATCCAGTTTCTCTCATCTCCCATTTGGTCTTTCTCTTCTGTGCTCACGTAGCACATTTTTATATTCCTATATAGTTGTAATTTGGTAATATCTTTGTGTTAAAATGTATCCTTTGACCGATTTTGTCCCTGACATGATGTTCCATAATAGGAAATACAAGGATAAATATGATAAGCAAATCCAAAACGTATATGCAAGAGTAAGGATCTCCTAGAACTCTTTATACCTTTATAAAATTACCATTAAAACACCCATACTTTGGTAAAATTATAATTCATACTTTTGTAAAGTCCATACTTTCATAAAATTATTCACAATTTTGTGAAATAAAAATGTATTTACACAGCAACTTCTTTTGAGTATTTCAAACAGATGAGAGACTAATAGTATAGAATAAAAGCACAGAGAACTTAAATTATAAAAACTTAATACTTATTAAAGCAACCTCAAAAGATTAATGGAGAAAGGACAGATTGCATTTTATGTGACTTTTAGAAAATGCTTACTACATGGAAAATTATAAAACTGGATGCCTTCCTAAACCTTTTACATAGATAATTTCTAGGTGTATTACAGAGATAAATGTGGAAGATAAAACTATAAAAATAGTAGAAGAAAACAGGAGAATATCTTTGTAACCTAGAGATAGACAAATATTTTTAAAACCTCAAAAAGATAATTTAAGACAAAAATTGATTATTTTACATATTAAAAACTCATGCAAGAGACATGGGTTTGATCTCTAGGTAGGGAAGATCCCCTGGAATAGGAAATGGCATCCTACTCCAATATTCTTGCCTGGAGAATTCCATGGACAGAAGAACCTGATGGGCTACAGTCCACAGGGTCACAAAGAGTTAGACACATGCGTGCATGTGACATTAAACATTCAGACTCCTATGTTCAGCAACAAAAATAAATAAAATTAATGCTTAATTAATACAATAAAACAATTAATGGTGCCTAATAAGATGAGGTCAGGAAGCAACAGTTCAAACTGGACATGGACTAACAGACTGGTTCCAAATAGGAAAAGAAGTACATCAAAGCAGTATGTTGTCACCCTGCTTATTTAACTTCTATGCAGAGTACATCATGAGAAACACTGGGCTGGAAGAAGCATGAGCTGGAATCAAGATTGCTGGAAGAAATATCAATAAACTCAAATATGCAGATGACACCACCCTTAAGGCAGAAAGTGAAGAAGAACTAAAGAGTCTCTTGATGAAAGTGAAAGTGAAGAGTGAAAAAGTTGGCTTAAAGCTCAACATTCAGAAAACGAAGATCATGGCATCCAGTCCCATCACTTCGTGGGAAATAAATGGGGAAACAGTGGAAACAGTGTCAGATTTTATTTTTTTGGGCTCCAAAATCACTGCAGATGGTGACTGCAGACATGAAATTAAAAGACGCTCAGTCCTTGGAAGGAAAGTTATGACTAACCTAGATAGCATATTGAAAAGCAGAGATATTACTTTGCTAACAAAGGTCCATCTAGTCAAGGCTATGGTTTTTCCAGTGGTCATGTATGGATGTGAGAGTTGG
>SJYA01002489.1:1776834-1820375 GCA_006410615.1 Neotragus moschatus | reverse complement strand
GAAGAGTTGACTCATTGGAAAAGACTCTGATACTGGGAGGGATTGGGGGCAGGAGGAGAAGGGGATGACCGAGGAGGAGATGGCTGGATGGCATCACTGACTCGATGGGCGTGAGTCTGAGTGAACTCTGGGAGTTGGTGATGGACAGAGAGGCCTGGTGTGCTGTGATTCATGGGGTTACAAAGATTCGGACACGACTGAGCGACTGAACTGAACTGAATAAGATGAGAGATTAGTATCTAGGCTGTAAAAATAACTCATGAGAGTTACAAAGAAAAAGATAGCAATCCCAATTGTAAAGATAGGTGGTTATGGTCAGGCAATTTATAGAGGAGGACACCCAAAGAGTTAGCAAGTATAGTTAAAAGTGTTCAAACTCATTAACAACAACAGAAATGCAGATTCTACCAGCATGAATTAGGTAGAAACTAGAAATTGAATTGTGTAATGCCAGGTATTGGCAAAAACTGAGATTTGAAACTCCTTACATATGGTTAGCGGGACTGTAGGCTGGTGTCACCAATGCAGGCATACTACATGCTGCAAAACACTGTGTAGCACATTTGTTTCTGGTCTACTCCTTGACTTTCCACCCTGTCCATAATGACAGGTGTGCAAGAATGTTTATTACAGTATGAATGTTGGTGGTGACAAGGAGCTGGAGGCATAATTAAGTAGCACATGATCTGTGTAATGTTCTGTATATACTTTATATACTTTTCTGTGCATATTTTTGTATATACATTAAAGGTTTTATTAAGATATAGAAAGGCTAAATAGTATATTGTTCAGGGTTATATATTTAAGTGACAAAATTATGAAAGGATGTAAAAGAATGATTCCTCTAAGGTTGAGGTACTGATTACCTCTATGGAAGAGAAACATAATACATAGGACAGACAGACAGTGAGATTCTCAGGGACTAGTTAGTATCCTCAAGTTTTTCTCAGAGGTGAGGGTACACTGGTATTTATTAATATTATTCTTTAAACTTTACATATGTTTTCTGTATTTTTCAGTGTGTTTGATGCAGTCATTTCACACCCACAGAAAAAAATTAGCAGTGTTTTGGTTCCAGATAAAATGGAATAGGCACACTCCACCTTGTGTCTCCCACTCAATTCAGCTATAAAACCTGAACAGAATTCATGGAGTCATTATGTGAGGGTACTGAAAAGCAAATAGTAGCAGGTGGATTAGGGAAGTAGATCAGAATTGAAAGAACTCCTAAACTGATGGTGAGTTTACCATTATTCCCCTTCCAGTATCTCCTGTCCTAACCTTATTGGAGTTGAAACCCAGACTTGAGCACCAGAGCTCAGATAGCGAGAGCTCCAGGAGAAGGCCTCTAGTTCTGGTTGCAGAGTGGCAAAAATAAAGGGGAGGATTTTTTTCTTTTCTTCATTTCCTTGTATTCAGGCCTAAAGCAGTTCCATCATCAACAGTGATAGTGGCAGGAGCCAAACATCTGAAAGAGGGGAGCCTTCTCACATAAGTGGTCCCAAGATGATGGAGCACACACACATTGTTTTTTCTCTCTCTCTGTTCTAGCAACTGAATAACATAACTAAAGCCGAGAGTTTATAGATAAAAGTTCTGAAAATGGGAGCCCAAGGAAATAAAAATATCAGAGATGATGCTATAAACTGAGGGCTTGGGAAATGACCCCATAAAGATGTCTATGTCCTCCTGGGTTCATCCTTGAGCTGCTGTGCACATATCTAATTTATTGTATCAAAACTTTGGTGAATTAAATGGACAATCCACTGCCTGTTAGGTCTACTGGCCATGCTGTGGCACATGCATAGGAAAAATCTGAATAGCACTGTAAGGCTTTGAAAATTGACCTAACACTGGAACCCTAGCCCACAAAAGACAATTAGGAATTTGTGAACTGAACCTCACCTAGGTTGATTGCCTATTAACCAAAATATTATATAATCCATAAGATATAAACAAGATATGTAGTATCATAGTATCACATCAAAACTGTCCAAGATATTACTCCAAATTACTTGGCATATAAAGAACCCCAATTCCATTGAAAAGACAATCAATAGATGCCAACAGTGGGAATATATACACATGTTGGTATTATCTGACAGAGACTTATAGAAGCTGTTTCTTAAAATATACTCAAGTAATCACAAACACTCTTGAAACAAATGTGAAAATGGGAAGTCTTAACAAAGAAATTGGAAATATAAAGAAGAATTCAATGCAAATTTTAGAACTAAAACATACAAAACTCATAATAAAAATCTTACTGGATCAACTCAATAGCAAAATGGAAATGAAAGACTGAGGGTCAATAAACTTGAAAGTAGGCCAATAGAAATTATCTTACTGGTTAACAAAGAAGAAAAATGTTTGGGGACAGGGAATAAAGAGAGATTCATGGGCCAGGGAATACAGAGAGCTTTACAAAGCTGTGAGATGAAAAAAACAAAAAAGTCTAACATTTGTGTCCTTGAAGTTCTAGAAGGAGGAAAAAAATAATTTTTTGAAGAAATAATGGCCCCAAACTTCCCTCGATGGGGAAGGAAAATAGTCTATAGATTCAGAAGTTTTGTGAAAACCAAACAGAATAAACTTAAACGTATCTGTGTTCAGATACATCATCATCAAAATGCTACAAAAATAAGCACACAGAAAGTCTTGAAACTGGCTAGAGTTAAAATATTCAATTTTATTGGGAAAAAAAAACAGTTTGAACAACTCTAGATTTCTCATTAAAAACTACAGAAGGCAGAAGGAAGTGACACAACATGTTAAAATTACTGAAAAGCACCTCCAACCCAGAATTCTATAGCCAGCAAAACTACTGCCTAGAAATGAAGGAGAAAGAAAGACGTCTTCAGATGAAGGAAAACTAAGAATTTGCTGCCTTCAAGCCAGTTCCGAAAAAACCTCTATGGAAAGTTCTTCAGATAGGAGGAAGATAATACTAGAAGGAAACTTGAAACATAAAGGATGAAAGAAGAGCAAAAGAAATAGTAGATATTGGATATACATTGTAGACTACTCTTCTCCCCTTGAGTTCTTTAAAATATGTTTGACAGTTAAAAGCAAAACTTTAACACTGAATGATGGAATTTTCAGTGTACATATCAGGTAAAGTGAAGTCGCTCAGTCATGTCCGACTCTTTGCGATCCCATGGACTGCAGCCCACCAGGCTTCGAAGAGTACTGGAGTGGGTTGCTGTTTCCTTCTCCAGAGGATCTTCCCAACTCAGGGACTGAACCCGGGTCTCCCACATTGCAGGCAGACGCTTTACCCTCTAAACCACCATGGAAGCCCCTACATAAAAGGTAACTATAATATAATGGAGAATGATAAAGGGAACTATAATATGGTAAGGTTTCCATGTTCCACTTGAAGTGGTAAATATGATTCTGAATAGACTCTGAGAGGTGAAGAGCAACCACTACAAAATCATACAAGAGATAATAAAAAATGCAATAGATAAATTAAACTAGAATGCTAAAAAATGCTTAAGTAATCCAAGTTTCTCCTTAGACTGACTGATACCTGAATGAAAAAAGAGAGCAAATAGAAACCAAGTAACAGATTGGTAGGTATAAATCCAAATGCATCAATAAATATATTAGACATAAGTGATCTAAATGCAATAAATGAAATACATAATCAAAAAGAAGTCAAAACATGACTCTATTCTGTATTTCCCATAAGAAACTCCCTTCTAATACAGTGATATATGTAGCTTAAAAGTAAACGGATAGAAAAAGATGTTCTATGCAAACAGTAATCATTAAAAGAAAGTTGAAGCAGCTACCTAATGAGATAAAGGAAACTTTAGAACCACTCCCCCAAAACTGAGAAGTAAAATATCAGGAATAAAGAAGTACATAACAAAAGATCAATTCACCAATAAGATGTAAGAATTCTAAATCTGTATGAATTCAAAAACTAAGCTTCAAAATACATGAAGCAAAAACTAACTGAACTGAGAAGAGAAATGGACAAATCCACAATCTGTGGATGATGGAGATGTCTACACTTTCTATAATAGATAAAACTGATGGAAAGAAAATCATCTCAATTTGATCAATAGATTTATTGAAGTTTCAGTAACATTTCCAACAGGATTTTTTTTGTAGATATAAGCAAACTGATTCTCAAAATTTTGTGGAAAGACAAAAGAATTACCGTAAAATAGGCTATGGTTTTTCCAGTAGTCATGTATAGATGTGAGAGTTGGACTGTGAAAAAGGCTGAGCACCGAAGAATCGATGCTTTTGAACTGTGATGTTGGAGAAGACTCTTGGGAGTCCCTTGGACTGCAAGGAGATCCAACCAGTCCATTCTGAAGATCAGCCCTGGGATTTCTTTGGAAGGAATGATGCTAAAGCTGAAGCTCCAGTACTTTGGCCACCTCATGCGAAGAGTTGCCTCATTGGAAAAGACTCTGATATTGGGAGGGATTGGGGGCAGGAGAAGAAGGGGATGACAGAGGATGAGATGGCTGGATGGCATTACTGACTTGATGGACGTGAGTCTGAGTCAACTCCGGGAGTTGGTGATGGACAGGGAGGCCTGGTGTGCTGCGGTTCATGGGGTCACAAAGAGTCGGACACGACTGAGCGACTGAACTGAACTGAATGTGTAAAAAGAAGGAAAAAGCTCACATGAATTATACTTCATGATTTTAAGACTTCTTATATCACTACAGTAATCATGACAGTACAGTATGAGCAAAAGAACAGACAGTTGTCAGGGGACCAAAAGAGAGCATCTACAGCTGATGGATTTGGACAGTGGTATAAAAATAAAGTGATCTGCTCAGCAAATGACATTAGAGCAAGCAAAGAACATCAATAAGCAAAAAAATAAATAAAAGAATCTTGACCTAAACTTCATGCTTAATTAATAAAAAACTCAAAATTTGCCAAATACCAAGTAAAATACAAAGCTATAAACCTTTTAAAAGATGACATATGAAAGCATTTTTATGATATGAGGCTAGGCAAAAATTCTCAGGCATGATACCATTTGTATAAGTATGTAATACACAAAATAAAGAGTTGATAAATCAGCCTTTATCAAAATTTAAAACTTTGGTCTCCCAATGTTAAGAACATGAAAAGACAAACTCCATTCTGAGGAAGGAAATTGCAAAGCCCATATCTGACAAAGCTCTTGTGTCAAGAGTAAGTAAAAAAAAAAAAAAAATACTCTCTGAGTAGTGTGAAAACAACCTAATTTTTAAAATAGAACAAAGACTTGAATAGACATTTCACTTAATATACAGAGTGGATATAAGCACACAAAAAGATGTTCACGTCATTAGTCATTAGAGATGGGCATATTAAAACCTTTTTAAGATCTACTGCACATCTATTAGAATGGATAATTTTTTAAATTCTGACAATACTAAGTGCAGATAAGGATATGGAGCAGTTGGAACTTGCACTCATCACTGGTAGAAATGCAAAATGACAGAGTCACTCTCAAAAGCAATTTGGCCTCTTTTTATAAGATTAAGCATACACCTGTCATATGCAGAAATCCCATTTCTGGGTTTTTAACTTAGAGAAATATAGGTATATGTTCATACAAAAACCTGTACATGACTGTTTATGGAAGGTCTATTCAAAACTGGAAATAATGTCTTTAAGGGTAAATGGTTTAACGATCTGTGTTATATCCATACAGTGGAACACTGCACAGTATTATAAGGGAAGAAACCATTGTTTCATACAACAATTTGGATGAGTCTCTGTACTGAATGAAGGAAGCCTGATTCCAAAGGTTACATTCTATATGGTACCATTTATAGTTGACCTTTGGACAACACAGGTTTGAACTGCACTGGTCCACATATACATGTATTTTTCACTAAATATTTGCTACATGATCCACAGTTGGCTGAATTTGAGGAGCAGACCATGAATATGAAAGGGTTAACTGTAAAGTTATAAATGAATTTTCAATTGGGTAGGGGATTTGTGCCCCTAACTGCTGTGTGTTCAAGGATCAACGGTATATGACATTCACAGAAAGATAAAACTGTAATGTTGGAGACTGCTCAGTAGTTGCCAGAAGTATTATAATTTAGAAAACAAAATTTCAAATGTTTTATACTGAAAAGGAAAATAATTTTGGGGGCTATCATAGCAATTACGGTATAGTGGGGAAAAGTGGGGAGATAGCAAGAAATAAAATTAACTCAAACATGCAGAACTGGGGCTAAATTTACAAAACATTCTGGTAGAGGTAGATAGGACAATTTTTAAAAAATAAACTTTAAATGATTTGCTTATTAATTTGTTTGTAATGAAATGGTTGTTTCTAAATCAGCAACAGCCCATAAAGCTATTTTATCGTGTGTAGTTAAACATCCTCCAAACATGCAGATTTTTTTTGCTGTTATATTTGCTTATAGGCTTTTTTCTTCATAGATATATGAAGGTAAAATTCCGCCCAAGCTATAAAAATTATTGTAAATTTAAGATAATGATATTTGAATTGATATTCCATTTTTGGCAGAGAATTCAGCTGTGTATAAAAATGAAAGATTAGAAAAATATTACTAAAGTAAAAAGAGAGTTATTTTGAAAAATGATTTGTATTAAATTATTTGGCTCCCTCTCAATCAGTTTGTGCTTGTAGATACAACCTTTCTGAGCTGTTGGACAGGCAATTTAGTTCTGTGCCTTAATTTCCCCATATGCGTAATGTGAAGATAGCTATTCTGGCATCTGATGTTTTTCCTGAGACTCTATCAGAATACATATGGCATCCATATTTCAGCACGAGACTTGAAGGCAATTGATATTTACAAAGTTTGATCATTTTATTTCTTAAAACCAAATATATCTTCTCATTTCACAGTTTGAACATGGATGAAGAAAATGACAGAAACTTGTAGTTAAGGATATAAAAAATGTTTAAGTTAGAAACATGTCTATTTGGCAGGAAGAAAAGACAGAGAGATTGCTTTATACTCTCTTTTTTAAGTTTGAAGACCCACATCAAAGAATGAAATTTAATAATAGATGTCAGAATTTAAAGCTGTGAAAACCATGTGGAAAAAGAAATATGGACGTACCTCCAGCCCCTTTAGAAGATAAAGATATCATGAAATATGTATATTTACTACATTGGAAAGCTAGTATATGTGATTTTAGTATGGTTTTCCTAGGAAAGCTTAAAGCAGACCTTCAGTAGAAATTAAGATGCATGCTTGTTCCCTTACCCTGAAAAACACTCATTTCAATATTGGTAAAGAATGTGTACACATGTGTGTTAAATCTCTTCGGTTGTGTCTGACTCTTTATGACCCTATGGACCGTAGCTCACCAGGCTCCTCTATTCACAGGATTCTCCAGGCAAGAATACTGGAGTAGGTGCTATGCCGTCCTCCAAGGGATCTTCCAGACCCAGGGATTGTACCTGAGTCTCTTATATCTTATGAATTGGCAGGCAGGTTTTTTACAACTAGCACCCTAGAAAGCCCCAAGAACTGTACATTTAACAATATATATTTAAGTAAGAACATCCTTTAAATGTCATTGTGTTGTTATAGTTGCACAATTTAAAGGGGATGTGAATGAATATCATATTGTATATGAATACATAGGCTATGGACACTTAATAGTCTGTCTTCTTTTGGATGATAAAATGTGTGTTTGTATGTATATATACCTAACTTGAATGGAGGTCTATTTAATAAATATGTTTATTATTTGCAAGCATGTTTTACATTATTACTGTCACAGAAGTGGTAGATATGACATTCCCTGCGGTTGAACAGTGTTCATAATATTTGCCTTTACTGAGCAAGAACTAATGGTAACAGAACTTCTGTGTTAACGCAAGTGTCTGGGCATCGTTGATTCAAGCATCGTTTATAATTGCACTTTCTAAAGATAAACTGAAGGCTTTGCAAAATGTCATGTCTTCTTTTGGATGATCTTTCCTTAAACATTTTTGTTGGCATTACTATAAGGTGTAAGACTAGAGCTTCCACAAAGTAAAAAAAAATATATATATATGTATGTTATATGCAATATGGAAGTAAAAACTGCAAACATTGTTTTACATCAGGACTTAGTGTCTAAAAGTGAAGTGAAAGCGTTAACCACTCAGTAGTGTCTGACTCTTTGCGACTCCATGTTCCATATAGCCCACCAGGCTCCTCTGTCCATGGAATTCTCCAGGCAAGAATACTAGAGTGGGTTGCCATTCGCATCCCCAGGGGGTCTTCCCAACCCAGGGAACAAACCTGGGTCAGCTGCATTGCAGGCAGAGTCTTTAGCGTCTAAGCCCCCTGGGAAGTCTTACAGAGGGGCTCCATGCATGGGAAATGCAAAGAAGACTTCAGCTGCCCTTTGGTATGCTTGCTTTGCTATTGTGTCATCCACTCCCCCACTCAACAACAAAAAAATCAATGTAAGTAAACTCCCAGTGTCACTGGAGAAATGTAGCCCTTTATTTTCCTTTTTAACATTATTAGTCAAGTAGTAAGAGTAAAATCTTAAAAAATAAGTGTTCTATTAGATTATATATTTAATATGCATTGGAACTTTGCATTGTTCCAACAGCTTAAAGCAACTGCAGCGTGTTTTTAAGTTTACTCTGGTTATTTTTTTTTTTCTTTGTAATTGTAACGTAAAGTTTTCAAAGACAAAAATGAACAAAGGCCAGAAGCCCCATTGAGCTGTGAAGCAGGGAGGAAGCTTAGTCCCCTCCCACTACAGCCTACTTGAAAATGTGCTTCTGAAACCCTTAAGGTAAGACTTTAAAAAAAGAGAATTGGACAGTTGTCAAGGATGGTTGGTTTTTAAGGCTTAACTACCTGAGCAATGTTCATTTAAAATAACATATGAGTCTCAATCAAAATGATCTAAGCTGAGCAAACGGCTGCTTTGTCCTTCCCTTTCAAGGAAGTTCAGAGGTGCTGCAAATTTGGGAGAGAGAAATTTCTTTGGTTAGTGCTTTTTATTCCTTTTTGGTAATCTTTTTTTTTTTTTTCCTGCAGATCATAAAAAAAGTCAAGATTATGGGAAACCTTATGACAAACTTTCCTAGTCAGAGTCCAGTCTTTTTTTTTTTTTTCTTCATTTATCATGTAGTCATCAAAATATAGGTCCACCAGAAAGAGGGTGAAGTCAAAGTATTCTTTGCTTTTGGGAATCAGATTTTTTTATTTGGCAGAGGAATAAAAGATTTTCTAGGTCAGTTCCTGCTGTGCAAGAGGCTAGGATTGTCATACTTTTTGGGGTGTGGCCCCCCACTGTTGGCTGTTGTAATGGTAGAATCTGGAAGTCAGTTTTCCCAGGTTAGCTTCTTTGCTGGGCTGTGGTTATTTAATGCCATCCTGTTGCAGGAAGGCTGACCCCTTCCAGAGCCTGAAACTGGGCTTTTGTCTAACACTCGGAAATGAATTGTCTGACGAGACACGTGCTGACAAAGCAAGAGATTTTATTGGGAAAGGGCACCCCGGTGGAGAGCAGTAGGGTAAAGGAACCCAGGAGAACTGCTCTGCTGTGTGGCTCNTGTGCTCATTTGTCATTTGTGTATCTTTGTTATTGGAATGTCTACTCAAATCTCTGCCCACTTTTATAGTAGGTTTTTTGTTGTTGTTGATTTTTGTTAGTTGTTTATATATTATAGATACAAGTCCTTAACTGGATTTTATGCTTTGCAATATATTCTACCAGAGTTGGCTTGTCTTCTCATTTTCTGGACAGTGTGTTTCAAAGGGCATGCGTTTTTAATTTTTGTGAAGTTGACTTATCAGTTTGATCATTTATGGATTATTGTTTTCATTTTGTAACTAAAAGAAACCATCCTAACCAAGTTACAGAAAGTTTCTCCTATATATGTTTGTTGTGGGCATCATATTGTTGGATTTTACTTTTTTTAATGGAATCTGACAATATCTTTTAATTGGGATATGTAGAACACAAAGTTAATGTGGCGATTCACGTGGTTACGTTTAAATGTACTGTCTTGCTATTTCTTTCCTATTTATTCCATCTTTATTTCCTTTCTCCCTTTTTGCCATCTTATGGATTAATTGAATACTTTTATGATTCTATTTTATTACCTCTGTTTGTTATTAGCTGTAACTCTTTGTTGTTGTATCATTGCTTTAGGATTTATAGCGTACATCTTTTACTTATCATAGGCTATGTGCAAGTAATATTATGCTACTTCATAGTTTGAGACAGACAGTATAGTACTTTCAGTTTTTNTCTAACCAAGTTACAGAAAGTTTCTCCTATATATGTTTGTTGTGGGCATCATATTATTGGATTTTACTTTTTTTAATGGAATCTGACAATATCTTTTAATTGGGATATGTAGAACACAAAGTTAATGTGGTGATTCACGTGGTTACGTTTAAATGTACTATCTTGCTATTTCTTTCCTATTTATTCCATCTTTATTTCCTTTCTCCCTTTTTGCCATCTTATGGATTAATTGAATACTTTTATGATTCTATTTTATTACCTCTGTTCGTTATTAGCTGTAACTCTTTGTTGTTGTATCATTGCTTTAGGATTTATAGCGTACATCTTTTACTTATCATAGGCTATGCGCAAGTAATATTATGCTACTTCATAGTTTGAGACAGACAGTATAGTACTTTCAGTTTTTTCCTCTTGACCTTTGCACTATTGTCATGTTTTGCTTTCATAAATATTATAAACCCCACACTACATTGTTGTTATTACTCTTTGTTTAAACAGTAAATTATCTTTTAAAGAAATGAAACTAATAAAATAATAATAAAAGCTATATTTACCCATGTAGTTATCTTTTTTGGTGCTTTTCATTCCTTTGTGCAAATCTGTGTTTCCATCCAGTATAACTCTTTTCTGTCTGGAGAATTTATTTTAATATTTTTATAGTGCCAGTCTGCTAGTAATGAGTTGTTTCAGCCTTTGTATGTCTGTAAAAGTATTTTTTTGGGGGGGGGCTTTGTTTCTGAGAGTTATTTTTATTTTAGCAATTTAAGTATGCTGATCCATTGTTTTCTTATTTGCAGTGTTTCCAATGACAAATTTGCTGTCATACTTACCTTCTTGTCTCTGTCCTAATGTGTTTTATCTCTGGATGCTTTTAAGATTTTCTCTTTATAGACAATTTTGAGCAACTTGATTATGACACATCTTGGTATAGAATTTTTATGCTTCCTTTGTTGGGGTTTGTGGAGATTCATTGATCTGTAGGCTTATAAATCTCCCTTGCCTCTGCTTTTGAACATATAAACTATTAGCTACTATAACTGTTTTAATGTCTTTGTCTGCTAATTGTACTCCGGATCAGTTCTGCATCTATCTCAATTAATTGATTTTTTTTCTCCTCAATTGAGGTTTTATGTTGGAGCTTTTTAAAAGTTGGAGTTTTCAATTGAAACTTTAAAAAAGTGTCTGGTAACTTCTGATTGGATGCCAGACAGTGAGAATTTACCTTGCTGTGTACTGTATCTTTTGTATGTCAGTTAATATTCTTGAACTTTGTTTTGAGATGCAGTTCAGGTACTTGGAAAAAGTTTGATACTTTGGGATCTGATTTCTAACTTAAGTGAAACAAAACTCAGTCTAGAGCTAATTATGTCCTGCTGTTGAGTCAAGGCCTTTCTGTATATCTTATAATGCCTCATGAATCATGAGGCTTTTTCCATCTGACTGATGGGCACAGGTATAATTCCTGGCCTTGTGTGAGCACTGGGCACTGTTACTGCTCATCTTTTTGAGTGGGCCTTTCCTGGCTGTTGGTAGTTTCTTTAAGTACCTGTGCTGATTGATGTTCAGCTGAATATCTGAAGGGCACCGTCTGCAGGTCTGCAGATTCGTCTGTGCAGCCCTGTCTTCTTCAGTGCTCCATCCTACAAATTCTAGGTGCCTTGATCTCTCTAGATTTTCAACTTAGTCTTCTTCTTTTTTTAATTATATTTATTTCTTTGTGTATGGCTGTGCTGGGTCTTTGTTGCTGCTTGTGGGCCTTCTCTAGTTGCGGTGACTGGGGGCTACTCCCTAGCTGTGGTGTGGCCTTCTCACTGCGACACTTTTCTTGTTATGGAGCATGGGCTCTAGGGGACATGGGCTTTGGTAGTTGAGGTACACAGGTTTAGGTACACACACCCTGCAGCACGTGGAATCTTCCTGGACCAGGGATCGAACTCGTGTCCCCTGTCAGTCCGATTCTTAACCACTGGACCACCAGGAAAGTCCTGAACTTTATCTTCTTAACTGAAGGAGTCTGCTGGACTTCATCATGTTTTTGCATGTGGCCTGGACCCTCTCTCAGGGCAATAAGCTGAAATGAGTGGTAAATGTGATCCCTTACCTGCCTCCTGAGAAATCTGTATGCAGTTCAAGAAACAAGTTAGCACCAGACATGGAACAATGGACTGGTTCCAAATTGGGAAAGAGTATGTCAGGGCTGTATATTGTCACCCTGCCTATTTAACTTATATGCATAGTATATCATACAAAATGCTGGGCTGGGTGAAACACAAGCTGGAATCAAGATTGCTGGGAGAAATATCAATAACTTCAGATATGCAGATATACACCACCCTTATGGCAAAAAATGAAGAGGAACTAAAGAGCCTTTTGATGAAAGTGAAAGAGAAGAGTGAAAAAGCTGACTTAAAACTAAACATTGAAAAAACAATGATTATGGCATCCAGTCCCATCACTTCATGGGAAGATAGGGAATAGATAGGGAAAAAATGGAAATAGTGAGAGACTATTTTCTTGGGCTCCAAAATCACTGCAAATGGTGCCTACAGCCATGAAATTAAAAGACACTTGCTGCTTGGAAAAAAGCCATGACCAACCTAAAACAACAGAAACATTATTTTGCTGACAAAAGGCTGTCTAGTCAAAGCTATGGTTTTTCCAGTAGTCATGTATGGATGTGAGAGTTTGACCATAAAGAAAGCTGAGCACTGAAGAACTGATGCTTTCAAACTATGGTGCTAGATATGACTCTTATGAGTCCCTTGAACTGCAAGGGACTGGAGATCAAACCAGTCAATCCTAAAGGAAATCAGTCCTGAATATTAACTAGAAGGACTATTGCTGAAATTGAAGCTCCAATAGTTTGGCCACCTGATGCAAAGAACTGACTCATTAGAAAATACCCTGATGCTTGGAAAGATTGAAGATAGGAGGAGAATGGGACGACGGAGGATGAAATGATGAAATGGTATCATCAACCCGATGAACGTGAGTTTGAGCCAGGTCCAGGAGTCTGTGATGGACAGAGAAGCCTGGCGTGCTGCAGTTCATGGGGTCGCAAAGAGTTGGATACAACTGAGTGACTGAATTGAACTGAAATGTGGTCTCTGCTTCCCCACCTTGGCTAAAAGTAGAAGTTACTGATCCTTGTTTAATTCTTATTTTATATNAGCCAGGTCCAGGAGTCTGTGATGGACAGAGAAGCCTGGCGTGCTGCAGTTCATGGGGTCGCAAAGAGTTGGATACAACTGAGTGACTGAATTGAACTGAAATGTGGTCTCTGCTTCCCCACCTTGGCTAAAAGTAGAAGTTACTGATCCTTGTTTAATTCTTATTTTATATGTTACAGTTTATTACATAGTACTTCAGTCGTGTCCAACTCTTTGCGACCCCATGGACTGTAGCCTACCAGGCTCCTCCGTCCATGGAATTTTCCAGGCAAGAAAATTTTCCTGTTGTCATTTCCTTCTCCGGGAGAATATGGGCAATAACATTTGTTCACATTGTGTGAGTGTGTGTTAGTTGCTCAGTTGTGTCCAACTCTTTGAGACCCTATGGACTATAGTCCACCAGGCTCTTCTGTCCACAGAATTCTCCAGGCAAGAATACCGGAGTGGGTAGCCATTCCCTTCTTCAGGAGATCTTCCCAACCCAGGGATTGAACCCCAGTCTCCCACATTGCAGGTGGATTCTTTACTGTCTGAGCCACCAGGGAAGCCCTCACATTAATTAAGTACTTGCTATTACTAGGAACATTGTGTTAGCTTACTTGATCCTCACAACCACCCCTGGGGAGAAATGTTATCTGTATTTTACAGATACAGAAACTGAGAGCTGAAGGGCTGGTCCAAGGTTTCAGAGCCAGTGATGTCAGAGCTGACATTACAGCACAGTTTTTTTCTCTCACTGTTGCTTCACAGACCTGCTCTCCCACCGAAGAAGCTTTCCAAGGTGGGTGTCTTAGGTTGGGTCACAAATTGTGCTGAGACTTAAATCTCAGCTCGGCCACTTAGGCAAATCATTCAGCCTTTGTGGGCCTCCGTTTCTTCATTTGTAAGTATGGAATATCACACCTACCATGGAGAGTTCCTGTAAAAATGAAATATAATACCAAACGTGCAGGTCCAAGCATAGTGCCTGGCCCCTTTACTGAAAACCTGTGGATTAGATATAAGATGTGGTCATGCTCAGCTTTTGAGCATCACTCACTACTAATCAGATAATAAGGCTTTCAGTGCAACTCCCGTGAGGACATAGAGCAGCTCCGTTTAATTATTTACTTTTCAGTATAATACACAGCGGTTTTGTTTTCAGAGAGCTTTCACAGCCATCTTCTCATTTCATCTTTACGAGATGAAGAAGGATCCTTTTTTTTTTTTTTTCTTTTTGTTTTTCAAAGGGAGAAACTGAGACTCAGGGAGGTTAGCAGATTTGGTCAAAACCCCAAGATGAGCAGGTGGCCAAGACTCACTGCAACTTGAATCCAGTTCTCTTTATGCTGTGACAAAGCCTCACTCAGTATGTGGAAAATACTTGGGAAAGCCGGTGAACTTTTAAGTGGTTGTATTTATGTTCTGAATGTTATAATTAAAACCCAAATCGTGGGTATTTTTCCAGTAAATGAGCATGTGTTTTGGTGAAGAAATCCTTATGTTGCTGAGAAGGAAGGGGGAGTTGGTTTTTGACTCTGGCTTTGTGGAAACTTGGCGCCTGGATTAGAAGAGTTTTCCAAATACCCACGTGACTCTAGCAGAATCCCCAGAGATGACGAGTAGCAGAGTTGCGGAATTAGATTTTTCTTTCTCCTTCTAGACTTTCATATTGCATGCATTTTTGAAGAACCTTTACTGTTTATTTTTAAATGGGATACTATGTAGGTAATATTGGTGTCTTTCTTTTTATGTGTCCAGAATTTCAACCTACAGGCAATAAGAAGGCTGTAGTGAAATTGGCCTTAGACCGTTAATAAATTCTATGCAGAGATGCATAAATCAGCAAAGGTTATTTTTTTTTAACTCCTCCCCATACCCACAAAGGGTGGTTAAGGGAGAACAGGAAAGGAAGGTCTTCAGAGAATTGTTTTCTCTAGGAGTTCAGAAAATAAAAGAAAGCATTGAGCAATGCCCAGTGCTGGTTAGCAGATTGTCATTTTTAGGTTTGATGTTCCAGGGTTTAATTGTCTTTCATGTGAACAATAGCAGACACTCTCTGGTGTGCTATGCTCGCATGATAAAAGGGGGTCGTTCTTGCATAGCAATGCCTTTTTTTTATTATTAGCGTAAAAAATTAGCAAGCTGGAAGTCGTTAGAAGGAGTTCCACCAGCATTAATTGTAATGCAGCTTGAATTTGTTTGCAGACCAGAGCAGTAAGACAATAGCAAGGAGGGAAAAAAAAGAGCAATATTAATAGCCTTCTACTTATTGTATCATTTTAGTGGGCCTTAATAAGGTGTCTGCTGTCAACCAGAATTTATTTTTTTAAAAAAGACATCGTAATTGATGTATTGCAGTAAGTATGGATGAGGGTTCGACTTGATTAATGTATGAGCTGGCTTTTTAAGGCATTTTAAAAAGGCTTCTTAACCCTGTCTTAAGAGACTGGCACAAGCCCACTGTAAACTACCTCTTTGCAATTGGAAAGCAGCCTGACAGCTGCTGATGTCTCTTGTGGGCTTCTCTCTCTCTCTCTCTCTTTTTTTCTCTTCCTAATCGGAGAAAACTGAAGCAATATACCCCTTGTCAATAATTGCAGTGCTTAAAAATCTTATAAAGGGATTTTGACTTTTCCCTCCTGAGATAACTTTCCAAAGGTTAAATTAGTTTTACTTGTATGTGCTTCAAATATCACCACTTTCAGTAAGGGCTGAATTTGGTTTTTAAATAAGCTGCTATTTTGTGGGTTGCTTGTCCCCAGACCCTATGTGACAGAAACTGTTTTGATGTCAGAGATGAACATGATCCAAAAGCAGTTGCAGGTCAAGTTCAAGATATGTTTCTTCACGCTCAAATGGCTTGTGTTGTTTCCAAGGTGTGTGTGTGTGTGTGTGTGTATGAGTGAGAGAGAGAGAGAGAGAAAGAGACAGACAGAGACAGACTGATTAAGCACCTGATCATACTTATATAGGAAAATAAACATAAGCTTCCCAGAAACTTTCTCTTTACATCAGTTTGAGATCCATTCACCCATTTCTCCATTTGTTCAGCTGCTGTGTATCAACTCAATGTGATATTTTCTTTGCATCAAAAGTGTTTTATAAGAAGCAAAGCAACCCAGTGATAATCCCAGGAGAGATAGGAAACAGTAAAAGAAAAGGAAATCGCAACCCTTGGCTTCCTTTGGCGTCTCTAGGTGTCCACACTATGCCCCAGGAATATTAAGGTATCTCTTTTTTGATAATAAGAAGATGGTATTTGAAGAATTCCAAGCTGACTGAAACTCTCTGGCTATCACCAAGCAGGGTTGAGAGAAGCATCTTGTCATTATTCAGCCTCACTGTCTTCACTTGCATTGAGAGAAAGTCCATAAACACAAGAGAGGAAGAAATTAGAGTGGGAGGCCAAGCAGGGGAGGCACATGCCTAACGCAGCCTTCATGGCAGGATGGGTGGGGAGAGGGAACTCTTGCTCAACTGGATTTGCAGGTTGACAACTGTTCTAAGAATCCTTCTGCAGGTGCACCAGGTAGACTCATCTTTGCATCTGGGCTTACCTAGTTGGCTCATAGGTGTTGCCTTTATTTGTGAGCAGGTGAGTGGATGGTAGGGCGGCTGATTGGTGGATAAAGAACACATGTGTAGCAGAGNAACTGGATTTGCAGGTTGACAACTGTTCTAAGAATCCTTCTGCAGGTGCACCAGGTAGACTCATCTTTGCATCTGGGCTTACCTAGTTGGCTTATAGGTGTTGCCTTTATTTGTGAGCAGGTGAGTGGATGGTAGGGCGGCTGATTGGTGGATAAAGAACACATGTGTAGCAGAGTGGGCACTTCCCTCCACCAGTCCTGTATTCTGATTTGTCTCACCATGGGTTATGGTCTCCACCCTGAGTTATTAAAAAAAAAAAAAAAATGTTTAATTTTCCACTTTAGCTGCCCACAGGGCCTAACTCTCCTTCTGATTTCATACCCTTTTTTTTTTTTTATTGCAATAGAGTTGATTAACAGTGTTGTGTTAGTTTCAGATGTATAGCAAAATGATTCAGTTATATATAGCTCAGATGGTAAAGACGCCACCTGCAATACAGGAGATGTGGGTTTGATCCCTGGGTGAGGAAGATCCCCTGGAGAAAGGAGTGGCTATCCACTTCAGTATCCTTGCCTGGGNCCTTTTTTTTTTTTTATTGCAATAGAGTTGATTAACAGTGTTGTGTTAGTTTCAGATGTATAGCAAAATGATTCAGTTATATATAGCTCAGATGGTAAAGACGCCACCTGCAATACAGGAGATGTGGGTTTGATCCCTGGGTGAGGAAGATCCCCTGGAGAAAGGAGTGGCTATCCACTTCAGTATCCTTGCCTGGGAAATTCCATGAGCAGAGGAGCCTGGTGGGCTACAGTTCATGGGATCACAAAAGAGTCAGACATGACTGAGCAACTAACACTTTCACTTTCACTTTTTTTTCAAATCCTTTTCCCATTTAGATTTTTATATCCATCTTTTTAAATTGTTCAGAGCTTGAATTTTCTCATCTGTCACATGGAGAAATAATTATTCCTACAGAGATTTTTCTAAGAAGTCAATGAGAAAATTCACCAAAAGAACATATCCGAGACTCTGGCACCAAATAAGATTCAAATCAACTGTAGTCTCATCACAGGGACTTCACACTGAAGGCGGGACTACTGTTTGTTGTTTCTTAGGTACTGTTGCCAGGAACCTCACTTTGTCCCTAAGTCCTGTGATGATTCAAGCCAGCTTCAACAGTACTGTTTTTATTCCAGAATATTGAATCCAAGTATCTATCAGTTCAGCTCCTCAGATGGCTCAGCGATAAAGAATCCACTTGCCAGCACAGAAGACGTAGGTTTGATCCCTGGGCTGGGAAGATCCCCTGGAGGAGGAAATGGCAGCTCACCCCAGTATTATTGCCTGGGAAATTCCATGGACAGAGGAACCTGGCAGGCTACAGTCAGTGGGGGCTCAGAAAGTCAGACACAACTGAGCACATAGANCAGCACAGAAGACGTAGGTTTGATCCCTGGGCTGGGAAGATCCCCTGGAGGAGGAAATGGCAGCTCACCCCAGTATTATTGCCTGGGAAATTCCATGGACAGAGGAACCTGGCAGGCTACAGTCAGTGGGGGCTCAGAAAGTCAGACACAACTGAGCACATAGACACAGTCATATCAGATGCCCTAGAGATTTTTAAAAAAAGAAAAAGTTACTTTTTTCCTTCAGGATGAAAATACATGGAGGATAATTCTCCCCAAATGGAGCCTGACACTGACTGGGAGGGAGTGACTTTGGTAGACTCTCCAGCCAGGACCTTTCTGTTAGTCCACAGGTATTGCCAGAGGACGAGGTCTTTCTAGTGCGTTGGATGCTGTGACTTGCCGTCACTGGCATCCATTGGCTGAGACTGTCGATCATAAGTAGCAACCCCCAGCTCCATACAAAAATCACTGTTTCCACTGTGTGCACCCCTTTTTCTGTCTCCTGCCCTGAGACATGGAAGTGGGAAGGATGAGTAGAATACATTTCAGCACCATCTATTGAGTACCCACTTACATTTGGGTTTTATACACATTTGCATACCTGATTAAGATAGATAAAGATGGAAAAGCCAACCATCTGATCTTAAAGGAGATTACAGTGTCATAGGAAAGGTGGGGGCAACTGCAGATGCAACCAACTGGGAGTCAAACCCCCAGTTACTTCACAGAGTAATTAATGGACTGATATCCGGTTTTATCCTCTGTAGTAGGACTATCACAATATTTCATACATGTCCTAGATGTGTGAGTATCATATATATCACATATCATACATATCATTTCACATGCTACACATATCACAATCAAGCATGTATGTCCTAGAAGGTATAAACACTTATAAAAATGAGCAGTTGAATCTTTTGCATCATTTCATCAAGGAAATATCATGACGTGCTTGAAAAGGGGAAAAGAGGAAATAAAAACATGAAAACTAGAGATAGATATCAAAACAACACACTGTAGACTTTTATGGGAAAAGAAGTTTCATTGGAACTCAGGGTCTAGGGAGCAATGTCTGGGAGGACCAGCCAGCTGCCCTGGTCTTTGAAAGGAAAGTAAAATGTGATGGGTGAGCAAAGGAGGTGAGGGGAAGATGAGTGCGTGTGCAGGTGGGGCTGGTGTGTATTCACGGGTGTTTGTTTAGCTTTCTAGGACCAAGTGGATAAAGAAAACAAACTGTGAGAAAGAGAAAACTGAGCACACTCCAGTGGAGGTGTTTGTTGAAACTGAGTGGGATTCCTAAGTAGAACACACAATGGACGAGAGAGGAAGATCTCAAATATCATACAGAAGTGGGGGCTTTATTATCTAGTAGGTAAGAACGTGCACCAGTGAACATTTTTGAGGTTGGGTGTGACATCACCCATGCTGAGTATTCAGAAGCCCACTGGCAGCACATGCTGGGGGCTCTGATAAAGGCGTAGAGTCAGCTCTGATGTTAAGCTTGGATTTGGGGAATTTCTCATTTCACTTTGATACTAGTCGGCCAGCTGTCCTATAGACACTGCTCTACAAAAGAAGTCAAGCTATTTTCCACCTTTAACTCGATTCATTTCTTTAGCATAATATATACCTGGCAGGGTTTAACGTTTTTGACATGTGGTTGTGTCCTTGGCAAAGGTGTAGAGTGTTACCAGTTTTGGAAACTGGCTTCAGAGAGCAGGAGTCCTAATGGGTTTAGCTATTCGAGGTTAAAGATATTTCTATAAAGTCCCACTTTAGAAAATATGTGGAATGGATGTCTAGTGAATACCATGTCCTAAAATTGTGAGTAGGGACATTGTTCAAAGGACCTAACTGTGTTTCCATCAAGTGGACAAAATAAATCTTAATCTGGAAAGAACTCTTGTGGAAAATCAGAAGACAGATGAAGGTGAATGAGTTCCATCTTTGGAGCTAGACTTCCTCACTTTGGATTTGATTCGTAGCTATTTATGGTCTCAATTTCTTAATTAGAAAAAAAATTATATTAGTCAACTAAATTTTTTTTCTCAACAATTCTATGATTTTTAAGAAGCTCATAAGCCTCAAATTCAGTATAATTATAGTATATAAGTGCCCATTTTCCTGTGCTCAATTTTGAATGTTATAATTGATAAACAAGGGCCTCCATGGTGGCTCAGTGGTAAAGAATCTGCCTGTAATGCAGGAGCTCCTGGTTCAATCTCTGGGTCAGGAAGATCCCCTGGAGAAGGAAATGACAACCTATTCCAGTTTTCTTGCCTGGGAAATCCCATGGACAGAGGAGCCTGGTGGGCTATTGTCCATGGGGTCACAAAGAGGTAGACATGACTTAGCAACTAAACAACAATTAATAAACAAGGTAGCAAAAAAATATTTTCTTGACTTCCAGAATTCAAACATCTCTTTGTAGAAATAAACCACAAGATGTGTTGAACTGCCAAAATATTTATGCTGTGCTATGCTTAGTCACTCCGTCGTGTCCGACTCTTTGTGACCCCATGGACTGTAACCTGCCAGGCTCCTCTGTCCATGGGGATTCTCCAGGGAAGAATACTGGAGTGGGTTGCCATGCCCTCCTCCAGGGGATCTTCCCAACCCAGGGATCAAACCCAGGTCTCTCACATTGTAGGCGGATTCTTTACCATCTGAACCACCAGGGAAGCCCAAAATATATATAATAAGCAGTAAAATGCTAGGAAATAAATCTGCCTGTAATGCAGATTTATTTGCATTAAACACCAATGCAAAAAAAATTTAATTGACTTCTGATTTTTTTTCAAATTAAAAAAATTGAGACCATAAATAGCTATATTCACAATTGTATTATAACTCTCTGATCTTTTGTCTTTGATTGCTAATTGGTGTACCACAGTTTCTACACCAAAGAATTTCCTTTATAGTGTCCTGCTTACCACTGTTGTGTTCATTATCTTGATTAGCTAATATTGGTTCTTTATTAACATCTTTATAAGAGAGAGTGTCAAGAAGCCAGCATGTAGCCGTAGTGTCTGTGAAGAAGCCAGTGTTAACCACCAAAGTCTTTAAAGCTGGTGACTAATAAATTTCAAAAGTGAAGGACTCAGACTGAAAAATATTTGAAAGGAACATACTTAAGTCTCAAGTAGACCAAGTAAAAAGCACCCTTTTTGAAGCATTTCTCTTCAAATCTTTATTGATTTATCTGGTAAACTCAGCAGCAATGCATTCATCTAGTTCTTTCTTGATTGCTTCTCTTTCTTATTGACCATTCTAAAGTCCATGTGTCAAGGTTTTGGCTGAGTCATTTAATGATTCTTAATATTTCTTTATTAAGTAAAATTAAAATCAGTGTGCTGTGCTGTGTTGTACCTAAGTCACTCAGTTGTGTCTGAATCTTTGTGATCCCATGGACTGTAGCCCACCAGGCACCTCTGTCCGAGGTGATTCTCCAGGCAAGAATACTGGAATGGGTTGCCATGCCCTCCTCCAGGAGATTTTCCCAACCCAGGGATCAAACCCAGGGCTCCAGCATTGCAGGCAGATTCTTTATTGTGTGAGCCAGTGTAGCCCAACTTTTTGCTCTCGTTAGATGCCAGTTTCTTAATATTTGTTTTTCTTATTTGCTTCTATAATATTCAGGAAAAAATAAGAGGAACCTTAGAATGGGCAGAGGGAGATGTATACTTCTGCCTGTTGGCAGACAATAGTGGTTCTCTGCTATACTTCAGAACTGATTTTGATGTCAAATCAGAAGACTAGAAAATGTATCTTGTTGGCTTAAGGGGTCATACTGACTCAGAGCAGGCAGCTTTTGGTGATGAGTGGGGCTCTCTGAAAAGTGCATGTATTCATTCTTTACAAAGAAGTTATCATTCTAATTCGGCATGGGTCTTTAACCTTTCTTGCTTTGTCCTGCCAGGACTCCCAAGAAGAGTCTAGAAAAAGTATGATTGCATCACAATATTTGATCAAGTATACATTGCATTCAGTAAAAGCAAAATAGCACATTGGTGGAGAGAATTTTACACACACGCACATATTTTTTTTTTGAATGTGCTGGGTCTTTTTGCTGCGCGGGTTTTTCCTCTAGCTGCCCCGAGCAGGGGCTACTGTCTCCGTGTGATGGGCGGGCTTCTCATTGCAGTGGCTTCTCTTGTGGAGCATGGGCTCCAGGACACACAGCCTTCAGTAGTTGCTTAGTTGCTCTGTGTCATGTAGATCTTCCCAGAACAGGGGTCAAACCAATGTCTCCTCCATTGGCAGGCTGATTCTTTACCACTGAGCCACCAGGGAAGCCCTACACATATCATTTAAGTAAACTATGCCTCTAAATACATGCACATTACCACTGCGATATTTTTTTACAAACGTATACAGATTTCTAGAAGGTCACTTTTCAAGATAAGATAAAACATCCACCAGCATTTCCTGTTTTAGTCTTGATAAAATACAGTGATATCTAAGCATTTAGATATTATATGTTCAGTTGCTCAATCCTGTCTGACTCTTTGAAACCATATGGACTGTAGTCCACCAGACTCCTCTGTCCATGGAATTTTCCAGGCAGGAAAACTGGAGTGGGTTGGCATTTCCTTCCCCAGGGAATCTTGCCAACCTAGGGATCCAACCTGGGTCTCCTGCATTTCCAGTTGATTCTTTACCACTGAGCCACTGGGAAGGCCCACTTAGACATTAACAAAATAATAAAGTGATGTTTCCACAGATCTCTTTGACCCTTTTTAACTTGATCTTATTTCTTTTAACATACGAATAGTGCTCACTCAGTATNGCACATTACCACTGCGATATTTTTTTACAAACGTATACAGATTTCTAGAAGGTCACTTTTCAAGATAAGATAAAACATCCACCAGCATTTCCTGTTTTAGTCTTGATAAAATACAGTGATATCTAAGCATTTAGATATTATATGTTCAGTTGCTCAATCCTGTCTGACTCTTTGAAACCATATGGACTGTAGTCCACCAGACTCCTCTGTCCATGGAATTTTCCAGGCAGGAAAACTGGAGTGGGTTGGCATTTCCTTCTCCAGGGAATCTTGCCAACCTAGGGATCCAACCTGGGTCTCCTGCATTTCCAGTTGATTCTTTACCACTGAGCCACTGGGAAGGCCCACTTAGACATTAACAAAATAATGAAGTGATATTTCCACAGATCTCTTTGACCCTTTTTAACTTGATCTTATTTCTTTTAACATACGAATAGTGCTCACTCAGTATGATCACAGTTTTTTTTAAGTTTTATTTTATATTGGAACACATACAGGTGTACAGCAAAGTGATTCAGCCTTTCATATACATCTATCTGTCCTGTTCCATGTTTTTCTCCCATTTGGGTTATTACAGAATATTCAGCAGAATCATGTGGCTATATAGTAGGTCCTTTTTGGTTACCTGGTTATTTTTATTTATTCATTTATTTTAAATTTTTATTGGTGTATAGTTGATTTACAATGTTGTGTTAGCTTCAGATGTACAATCAAGTGAATCAGTTTTACATATACATAAACCGACTCCTTTTTTTTAGATTCTGACTCTTTCTTTCTTGGTAAAGTCTACATCAATAGAGTCAGTGAGAAGTACAAAACCTATAATCAATACCATCAGTTTTTCTCATTCCCAATTTGGAAAATAGCAGGCTATTTATTACAGATTATAGAAAGAGTGTAATCTCTAGGGAAAATGATACGTATTATACTCTTTTCATATTTCTGCTACCTTTCATTTTGCATGTATTGAAATGTCACAAAAATGTACCTTCAGTGATTGATAGAAAGGAGATATGAACCCAGTAAATTATATAATTATCAGACCAAAGGTACACACACATATGTCTGATCACCAAATCTTATTGTCAGCCTGTTTCCAGACCTAATGCAATTTGATATGAGATCTTTGTTTTGAAACTACTTGTGTTAATTGAGTAACAACTATATCTCTTTTAAGAATGCAGATATTAATGAACTTACCCCACTCTCTCCAAAAGTAATACGGTCTTAATGTTAAGAATTCTTAAAATAACTACTGAGTTAATATTTTCTCCTGAAAAGGAGGAAAGGTAATAAGGTAGCATTTATTGAAACGTATATTCAAGTTTACAATGTAGGTAAGAGCTAAAAGGCAGCTGTCAAATAGTTCCACAATTCATTTTATTTGGAAAAAATGCCAAAAGGGTGATTTTTTAAAGAAAATATTTATTTTGAAGATGCTGATTATTTAGCCATCTACATTTTAAAGATACATTTTTAAACATATTTTTTGAAATCTCGGTAAAATATATTTAGTTCATTATAGACATAATAAAATGTTCTGTAACCTAAATACATCTTGTAGAAAGATGCAAAAACAAGTGTATTACACCTCTTAGAGCCTCAATTCATTTAGAGTAAAAATTTTGAAGATATAATTAGAAAGATTCATAATAAATCATCTGTCCCAAAAGAAACTAAATAAGTTTCTTGCCACTCTTGAAGAAGATACCTTCAATGTGGTACAGTTAAGAGTCACATCCTATTTTTAACTCAGGACATGATCTGGGAAAACTGTAGTGTGGCTGGCTTAACATTGCTGTTTGTGTAAGCCTCTACTGAAGGAATCCAGGCAGCCTTCTAATGGGGAAGACACTGAAAATTCAACTAAAGCAGTTGGCATTTCTGAATGGTTAAGGAACATGGGCCTTTTTATTTCCTTTTTAATCAGTTTCCCAAATAATCAGTATCAAAGCTAGGCTTTCAAGCAGATTGTTCCTGATAGCCAGTGCTGAAATGAAGCAGGAAGAATCCTTTTGATCTCCTGGGAGTAAATACGCTTTTTAGATAACACCCAACAAGAGCGTTTCTGTTCACGTGCTATCCAATTTAATATGAACAAGTGGAATTTGGGTTTCGCAGAGGATAAATAAATGAATAAATGGAAGTCTTCTATAGGCTTTTGAATGCATACCTTTAAATATCAAAAGATAACGATTTGTATGGTGTGGTTATATAATGTATTTCTTGTCTTCTCTTGGGTTCATGTGACGAATTCCAGTTGATAAGCCCCAGANCAGAGGATAAATAAATGAATAAATGGAAGTCTTCTATAGGCTTTTGAACGCATACCTTTAAATATCAAAAGATAACGATTTGTATGGTGTGGTTATATAATGTATTTCTTGTCTTCTCTTGGGTTCATGTGACGAATTCCAGTTGATAAGCCCCAGACTCTGGAGTCACTTGTCTGGCTAGTTATTAAGATTAAGATAAGTGCTAAGAACGAACGATACAGTGCTTTGTACTACCTTTGTGGGACTGGGCCACCTAGGATTCTGAGTGTAAACAATGAATTAGTTCACCCTGACTCTCTTTCAAACTTGAACACTGTAAATACTGGTGAAATATGATTGAAGCAGAATATGAAGATTATTTTTAATAGAAAGTATGCTTTAAATTACCAAAAATCATGATGATCCAGTGGTTAAGACTCCACCTTCCAATGCAGGGGCACAGTTCTATTCCTGGTTGGAAAACCAAGAGCCCACATGCCACGGGGGCAGCCAAAAATTTTTTTTTAATTTACCAAAAATCCTAAAATGCATATAAAGGTCAGAATAAGTATAGAGAAGAAATTTACTGTCTTATTTGTCTTATTATACTGGTATTCAGAAATAAAGAGATAATGAGTAGATCATAGGTACCATATCAGAAAGGCATTTTTCCTCCCTGTAAAAACACACTAAGAGGGGGAAAAACAAACAAATAAACACAAGATATTTAAGCACATTTAGGGGACTTTAAGATGAAAGATATATGAGGAAAAAATACATTCCTAATACATATTCAAAGCTAATATTGTCTATTAAATGCTTCTCACTCGTTTTTCCAAAGCTGCAAAAAGTGCACACACTGTGCTTTAAAGCTGATGGAATGTTCCAGGGGCACACCAAACAGAGACAAATATTTTCTGAAGTTCAGTCAATGATTCACACTAAATATAGTAAATATGAGCTTTGCTGTAAATTGGTAGGCAACATTTCCAGCGCAGCAAAGTTTAACTGTCTCTGAGATCGCTGGCGGAGTGATAGAAAGGGGTAATTTAGCCAGCATCCCATAGCAACCTGCTGCGCGATGGAGAGCACTGCATAGCTATTAATTTTTGTTAATGAATTTAAAACTAGATGTATGGAAATGGTTTTATGAAATGTATACACTGCTAAACAGTTAACTAGTCCTTGGGNAAAGTTTAACTGTCTCTGAGATCGCTGGCGGAGTGATAGAAAGGGGTAATTTAGCCAGCATCCCATAGCAACCTGCTGCGCGATGGAGAGCACTGCATAGCTATTAATTTTTGTTAATGAATTTAAAACTAGATGTATGGAAATGGTTTTATGAAATGTATACACTGCTAAACAGTTAACTAGTCCTTGGGGCTTAAGTTTAATTATCTGTGTGTAAATCATTTTGAGCAGGGCAATCTAATGAGTCAAAAAAAAAAAAAATTCAGAGAAACTCCTCCTATTTAGCTTTGAAAGAACTACTGAACCCAACAAGCCAACTACTCTAGCCCACAGGTAGAGAAACAGTTCACCTGTCCATGGAGGCCTGGGTCCTCAAGGTAGCCCTTTTCAGGGCTCTGTGTGTTGCTGCTTTTTTTTTTTTTAAATCCCAGCCAGAACCATATTTGGCAGAAAAGTGGACATGTTAATCTCTCAGTCCTGTCTGACTCTTTGCAAACATAAGGACTGTAGCCTGCCAGGCTCCTCTGTCAATGGGATTCTCCAGCCAAGAATACTGGAGTAGGTTGCCATGCAACCAGGACTACAGAGGATCTTCCTGACCCAGGGACTGAACCCAGGTCTCCTGCCTTGCAGGCAGACTCTTCACTGGCTGAGCCACCAAGGAGGCCCATATTGGGCAGAGGAGATGACCAAGTGCAGGGTATGCTTCTGGTTGCTAGGTCCCTCTCATCCAGTGTTTCTCAGTCGGGGTGGTTTTGCCTCCCAGGAGACATTTGGCAATTTCTGGAGACATTTTTGCTGGTATCTATCGGATAGAGGCGGAGGGTGCTGCTAAACCTTCCACAATGCACAGGGGAGCCCCTACAGCACAAAATGACCTGGCCCCAAATCTCAGTGGTGCTGAGGTTGAGAAATGCTATCTCCTATTTCAACACTTTGGAACAGCATTTATTTATGATATTTAAAAATATCTAAGAGCTACAGATCAGAGAAGGCAATGGCACTCCACTCCAATACTCTTGCCTGGAAAATCCCATGGACGGAGGAGCCTGGTAGGCTGCAGCCCATGGGGTTGCTAGGAGTCGACACAACTGAGCGACTTCCCTTTCACTTTTCACTTTCATGCATTGGAGAAGGAAATGGCAACCCACTCCAGCGTTCTTGCCTGGAGAATGCCAGGGACGGAGGAGCCTGGTGGGCTGCCGTCTCTGGGGTTGCACAGAGTCAGACACGACTGAAGCAACTTAGCAGCAGCAGCAGCAGCAGCAGCAAGAGCTACAGATGGTGCTTTGGTAAAGAACCAGCCTGCCAGTACAGGAGACTGAGAGATTCAGGTTCGCTCCCTGCGTCGGGAAAATACCCTGGAGCCTTAAAGGCATGGCAACCCACTCCAGAATTCATGCCTGGAGAATCCCATAGACGAGGAACCTGGAAGGCTGCAGCGCATAGGGTCATACAGTCAGACACAACTGAAGCGACGCATGCACACACGTGCAAGAGCTAAAGAAGGAGGCAAGAAGGGAGTTGTCATCCTTTCACTCCCCAAACATATTGCTGTCTTCTGGAGCTTTAGTGGGCGGAGCGTGTCTCCCGCCATCCAGACGCCCAGTGTCTGTATGTGGACCCTCCAGCCCCACAGTTTGATAAAAGGCTACGAATGAAGAACCAGTTCACTTAGGGCTGCTGTGTACCACTTCGTCACATATTAGAGTCGTAGACCTTGACACGCCCAGCTTAGAGAGAAAGATCCTATGCTGAAGAATAATGAAAACTGCTCTGCTGACAAAGCAACCTGGACTGAAATGACTTGTGAGATTCATTCCAGCCGTATCATCTCCTGATGGGTTGTGGGGGAAGAATGTGTTTGTACAGTTAGGAAGGAGACGTGACAAAATGCAGAAAAAAAGAAAAACACACCAAAAAACCCAAAACTGCTCTTCGGTATTATCCTCTGTATTCTTAAAGAGGTTCATCTGGCTGGAAGGAAAGAGAAGAAGAAGGATTCTTTCACTCCCTTTTCCCCTCCCCTCATTCCCTAGTTAAGAAAAGAATTGTATTTTCATCTCCTAAGCACTGCCTATTAAGATAACAAGCCAAGGGAGAAAGCACCCAAACAGTGTATGAGGTAAAATTAGGACAATACTTGGATTCCTGAGGGCTGTAATTAAAGCTATCTGGATTAAAAAAAGAGTTATTTCAATTAGGATTTATGTTCCAAGGAAACAGAAAAGGAAGAAAGAATGGGAAAGTGACATACCACTGAAAGAACTCTTAATTCCAATGTATTCAACTCACCCATCAGAAGAAATGGCATTAATTCAAGGTACCCAATTACAGTAATGTGGTTCAGAGCACCTCAATAGGTGTTTCAATCTCAAGCCAGGACTAACATTTGTAATCCTTTAAATGCACTTAAGAAATTGATGTTACAGCCCCACAATCTGTTAGGGGCCTTGCTTGCTAGATGATTGCAAAGTATCCGACCATTAATTGGATCATCAGAATGTGATCCGCGTCCTGGTCCCTGGATTATGGAAGACTGACTCTGCTCTGACATGTTGAACCAGAAGCTCCTTTTGCTAGAGATTTTGACCCTTAATGTAGATAAGTGGTATTTTTCATCAATCTTAGCTTGCATTTAAAAAGGGGGAAATGTCAATTCAATGTGGGGCATTTAACTTAATTCAACATCTTTTAATTTAATACCTTGGAAAAGTTGGTCTCTCCGACCTGCCTCACACTTCTGCTGATGGAATATTTTGTAAAACCCTGTTGAGAAAGGTGATCTTCCATTCGTTAATAAAACCACAATTTCAAAACTCCCTGCTTTTCACGTTATTGTTGAAAAAAAATTTTCCTGTAACTCAGGAAAAACAGGACAAAAGAAGAAAACACAGCTATACGTCTTAATAGGTCCTTTTGTTAGAACGGTGTTGAAAAGATGCATGGAAACAACATTTTTTAAAAAAGAAAAGCATTTCTTTCTTCTCATCTGTTTGTTTTGCATCCTTGTCTAAGCTGTGAAGTAACTAAGATGGGCTGTTTGACTGCGTGGTCATCATGAATTGAGGACCAGGTAATTTTATTTCCTTCCAGGCAAAAAGAAAGAAGGATGAATCATTCCTAGTGTTTGTTCATGAGCATGGCTTTTGATAATGCGTATTTCACAGCTATAAACCCTGGATTCCAATTTAGTTCATGACCTTTTATGACATTCCACCAGGTCAAAGAAGAATACCACCCCTATGTGTGTATGTTAGCTAACATCTGGCACATGTGGCAATAAAGCACTCTAAAGCCAGGGTTTATGCTTCCAAGTTTTCTGGATATATACACTGTCAAGTCCACAGAACTTTTGCTTTCTTGTCTAATGGATAGATGAAGATGCAAGTCTTCCCATGAATAACCCATTTACAACTGGCGAAATGGCCAGGTTGGTCTCTCCAGCTGGGCTATACCATTCAGCTGGAGTCCTGGGTGACAGTTGGGTTGACGCTTTATCTCCAGGCAGGAAGTCCATTTGCCTCCTGCTTTAAAGATACTGTGGGTTGGAGAGAGAAGTGGAGTTTGTGATGGAGGACTTTGCTGGCCCCTGATGCTCTGAGGACAGATATTGATAGCATCTCAGCGGCAGCTGTCCTGCTGTCTCTTTGTGACAGCTTTCAGTTCAGATGTTCATGTGGCCCTTTTTCCTAATGGGGTCCATGGGCAGTGAGCACCTTGCTAGCACAGAATGGATGGGTGCCTGCAGGCCTGTGCCCAACTTCCCTTATAAGCCATGTCTCAACCGAACCATGAATCAGGGTTCTCTCGAGCTGCAGTGAAAGTGAACGTCGCTCAGTCATGTCTGACTCTTTGCAACCCCATGGAATTATACAGTCCATGGAATTCTCCAGGCCAGAATACTGGAGTGGGTAGCCATTCCCTTCTCCAGGGCATCTTCCCAATCCAGGGATCAAACCCAGNATCAGGGTTCTCTCGAGCTGCAGTGAAAGTGAACGTCGCTCAGTCATGTCTGACTCTTTGCAACCCCATGGAATTATACAGTCCATGGAATTCTCCAGGCCAGAATACTGGAGTGGGTAGCCATTCCCTTCTCCAGGGCATCTTCCCAATCCAGGGATCAAACCCAGGTCTCCTGCATTGCAGGCAGATTCTTTACCAGCTGAGCCACCAGGGAAGCCCAGTATGAGGTTATAAATTCAACTTTGAGGAAGAAAAACAAAGAGAAGTTAAGAATCTTACCTAATACTGAGCCCCATGAGTTGACTTATGGTGTAGATTTTCCTAAGTGAGACTGTCCTGCATCAAGAATGATCTTTGCTTGCTGGGTATTCTGTTTTAGTCTCTCTTGCCAATATGAAGAGTGGAGAGACATCTCTTCCAGCTTGGCATCTCTTCCATCTCTTCAGTCTGGCAATGAGCTTCTAGACAAATTAATTTTATTATCTTTAATGGCCAAAAATCTATTTTATATTAGAGGGTTTAATTTAAGTTTGAGAAATGAACACTAGTTATGAAAACTGGACCTCATTATGAGATATATGTTCCTTTTGTAAAAACTCATCTAAGCCATCCAAACCCCAGATATTTTCTTGTTGTCCATTTGAAAAGATAAAGATTTAATTTTTGAAAACTTAGATTTGCGCCATTCACTGAATCCGGGTGAAGCAGTATTAGTATGTACATTTCCCAAAGGTTTTACATTAGAACCAGACACTTGCCTTTTTGTTTATTTTCCCAAACTACGAGCATGTGAGCTTCTGCAGGGTGGCGGGGAGGGATGTGTTTAAGAGGTGTTAGGGAGCCTGGTGGGCTGCCGTCTATAGGGTCGCACAGACTCGGACATGACTGAAGCGACTTAGCAGCAGCAGCAGCAGCATGATAAAGTGAACCTGCCATAAGCTAGCTGTCGCATTGTTTAGGTTTCCACCTGGCTTGCCACTGTCCTGAGGAGGCATTATTCCTAACACTCTCCAACGTGGGCGACGAAGTGCTCCCAGACCTTGTTTCTTTCTGTTAACGGTCCATCTTAAATGAAGTTGGCAGCTGTTCTTGCCCAGTGTTCATGAACCTCTACTGTTTCCCTCCTGATTGAATTCCTCTAGAATCCCCCAGGACAAAGAGAATGTGCAAACCAGGGCTGACCAGTCTGCAAGCCCCTGAGTTACAGACTGAGATGTGTGCCCTGGAGACCGAGCTGTTCTGTGCACCAAGACTCCTGAGAAGGGGAGAGGGCTGCTGGGAGGCACTGCTGGGAGGCTGCCCTGAGTGTCTGTTTCTTGCTCTCTCCTTCTCCCTCTGCTTCTGTCTCTGTCTCCTTCTCATCTCTTCCCCCGCCCCCTAATTCTCCTCCTATTGCTCCCTCTCATGAATCAGCCATGGGTGTACATGTGTTCCCCATCCTGAATCCCCCTCCCCCCTCCCTCCCCATCCCATCCCTCAGGGTCATCCCAGTACACCAGCCCTGAGCGCCCTGTCTCATGCATTGAACCTGGACTGGTGATCTCTTTCCCATATGGTAATATGCATGTTTCAATGCTATTCTCTCAAATCTTCCCACCCTCACCTTCTCCCACAGAGTCCAAAAGTCTGTTCTTTACATCTGTGTCTCTTTCACATATAGGGTCATCATTACCATCTTTCTAAATTCCATATATATGTGTTAATATTCTTTATTGGTGTTTTTTTTTCTGACTTACTTCGTTCTGTATAATAGGCTCCAGTTTCATCCACTTCCTTAGAACTGATTCAAATGCATTCTTTTTAACAGCTGAGTAATGTTCCATTGTGTACATGTACTACAGCTTTCTTATCCGTTCGTCTGCCGATGGACATCTAGGTTGCTTCCATGTCCTGCGTCAAGTACCCTTTAACGAAGAGGTTACCCAGGCACTTTTGGATCAGTTAGTGATAGCTATCCATTGTTGACCAATTATTTCAAACCTTAGGAAGTACTATTTATAGTAAATGTATTGACAGTTGGTTAGCACGTGCGGAATTGAGGCCAAAGTCATGTGTTCAGTTCCTGTCTAGGCCAGTTGTTCCTTTTTGATAATGTAATAGTACATTCTCCTACAACGCGTCACGTGTCTTAACAACAATGTGTGCCTCTAGTCACTGTGTTACCAGAAAAAGGAAGTGTCAAGGTTTCAAAGTCATTACATCAAAATGGGAGAAAGAGACAGAGGACGTGTGTGCTCATTGACAGCAGTGTGATCTTCCTCTACTAAAGACAGCGCGTCTGTAGACTGAAAAACAAATCGGCTGTTAATGTCACACCATTGCTTCTTTCCTCCGTTGCCAGATTCAGAACCAAGTTTCCTGTGATGACGACGGTGAGAAATAGTGATATGAGTAGATGGGAAACCATCCCATTCTTTCTTTTGCATACCTGTTTTCAGAGGCTCTGCTAAGAGGCAGGGTCTAAGGCAGGAGAAAGCTGTTTCATCTTTCTTTCTTGTGGGTATGGAAAGAACAAAAAAGATAGCTTTGATTTCCATGTCATGCTTTCTCGGGCCCGGTTCAGTAACTGAAGAGATAATTTGGGGGAAACAGAATTTAAAAAAATAACTTATCCTCCCATTCTGGGTTATAGGAGGGCTTTTAGCCACATACCATCCTAAGTCTGCTGCTGCTGCTGCTGCTGCTTCTAAGTTGCTTCAGTCGTGTCTGACTCTGTGCGACCCCAGAGACGGCAGCCCACCAGGCTCCCCCGTCCCTGGGGTTCTCCAGGCAAGAACACTGGAGTGGGTTGCCATTTCCTTCTCCAATGCATGAAAGCGAAAAGTGAAAGTAAAGTCGCTCAGTCGTGTCTGACTCTCTGCGATCCCATGGACTGCAGCCTACCAGGCTCCTCCACCGATGGGATTTTCCAGGCAAGAATACTGGAGTAGGGTGCCCTTGCCTTCGCCAACCCTAAGTCTACTCTCCCTATAAAAAAAATCCCAACAGTGTAAAGCTTCTGAAAGCTGGCTGACCTTGTAACCTACTTTCTAAGAAGTCTGCACCCATAACTGTTAGAATTAATCTTTTAAAATTGTGAGTCTTACAAAGGATAGCTCCCGGCCCGTCTCACAGAAAGGCCGTCTTTCCACTGGCTGGTACCCAGCATGCTGGATGCTGTGGTCAAGATCTGCGGCTCAAGACGCCAGCAGTCTTCTTTTCAGCTCCCTGTTGCCTTTCAAGATGATTCCCCATCTTCTCCAGCCCATGATACTGAATCCTCTTGACCACCTGATGAATTGAGGCAACCTTTGGGTCCAAGGCACACACCATCATTGGCTTACCCTGGGAATTTCTGGTCCTCTATCATTGATTCCCCCAGCAATGATGATTAGATATCAGCACATTAATTTGAGCAGCAGATGACACTTTTAGGATTCTAAAAACCAGTCACGTCTATGCAGAGGGTTACCATGTTCAAAGTTAAGTGTATCTTTACTTGGGAGTGGAAGGATGCTTTGTCATTTGAGTAGTTTATTTGGTATTTCTTATTAGGAGGGGGTCTCATATGTTGGGAGTATCCCTTGGAAGAGGAAATGGCAACCCACTCCAGTGTTCTCACCTGGAAAATTTCATGGACAGAGGAACCTGGTGGACTACAGCCCCACTGGGTTGCAAAGAGCTGGACGTGACTGAGTGAGCACTCACGCACGTGCTTGATCTGCCCAGTACTAAACTTTGGAAGCTTTTGCCTTTGTTTCTCTGCGTGTGTGTGAGTGTGTGTGTATCTGTGTATCTAGCAGCCTATGTTATCTGCAATTATCATTCTTAGCTATTTACCTTCCCTCCCCATCTTTTCTCTCTGCCACCCAAACCAGTTCTAGCCATCCACCAGTCTCTCCTTTTGCCATTGTCTTGTTTGCTGCCCAAGGATTTCAGATTAGCCAAAATGTTTGCCTGCTTGGCTAACTCTTCTGCCACAGTGTGTTATGGAACCACCGCACCCCTTGATGCTTTTTTGATACTGAGTAAGGCTCAGGAATAAGTAAGAAATGATTGGTGGTCATTGTCAGACGCACTCGTGCCAAGCCCTTTTTATACAACAAAGAGGGCTAGCAGGGAGATCGCCTGCTTTCCTGCTGCCCGGCTGGTCGTGCCATTGTGCTGATGCCAGGCTCCTGCTGGGAGATTATGGTCTTGCTTGGCCTGTGATTGTAGAAAGAAAAACAGTTAAAAAAAAAAAAAAACATAAAATAATAAGGGATGTGCAGTTAAATTCCATGATTCACTGCTGATGGATTTTAACTCCTTGGGGAGTTACCTAATTTTCTCATTTCATTGTATTCTCCCTGTCATCAAGTTCACATATTGGAAAGACTAAAAGAACTGGTTTTTGCCATGCAAAGCTCACAGGTGTAGTCAAAATAAAAGAAACTAAAGGACAAGGAAGTTTTGTTTTTTAAATAATTTACTGTTAGTATGTCTAAGTTGAGGCTTCACAGTATCACAGTCTTACTGGTTACCTTCTTATTTTTGTTAGGTTTGAAAATCAGTCTGGTGTTAAAAATTTATTTCTAATTTTTCCAATCCAAATTTTTGTTAAAACAGCAGCATTGGCTGCTTCCTTCGCTCTGCATAAGCAGGACCTAGAGCTACCAGAATATTACTTGTGTGGGAGGCAAAGATATAATTGAGCGTGCATTTTTCCCCCCAAACTCTGTTGTTTGAAACAATGTGACTCTATTGAGCTAAATGCACATGGTTCTAGAACAATAGGATAAACAGTAGCAACTTCAATAAATCAAGCAGTTATTTTGTTTGCAAGACATCAAAGAATCTCTTTAGCTACATTCTCATTAAATGTTGTAATATAAGTATTACTGCCTTACAGTTTTTGAACTTTGCTCTTTTACATGATTCCTGTTGCTGGTAGCTTGTGATTCTTTACAAAGCCTAGAGGTTGTGCCACACTCCATCTTGCCACTCTTTGCCTCTGTTAAGTTAAACAGAGCTCTAGGCATCTCCTCTCCCATCTCTGGTGAGATATATCTTTCTGCCTAAGCTGATCCCAGTTCTTCCTATGTTTTCTAAGATTCAACTCCATCCCTTAAGTCTCTCCAAAGTGCTGGACTCTTCCAACTCCAAGAATGCCTTATCAACATAGAAAAAAAAAAAAAAAAAGTAAAGAAACAAACAAAAACTTTCCCACATCTTGGTCACTGCTCGGATAGCTGCCTGGCTTTTCTCATTTTCTTCATCATCAGCATTCTTATAAAAACATTTCATGCATCTGATCTCCATGGAATCTTTGCAGCCTGCTCCTTGACTTCTTGTGATCTGGTGCTGCCTCAACCTTGCCCTTCAGTTGCTGCCCCTGTGGTCCACTGCCAGTCATGGAATCCATTGATCTTTTCTCAGTCCTCACATCCCCCCCCCCCATTTTTTTAAGTACAGTTGATTTACAATATTGTGTTGGTCTCAAGTGTATAGGAAAGTGGCTTGGTGATATACATGTGTGTGTATGTGTGTGTATGTCTATGTCTATATATACATAGGCTTCTCAGATGACATTAGTGAAGAATCTCCCTGCCAGGGGATGCAAGAGACTTGGGTTTGAGCCCTGAGTTGGGGAGATGCCCTGGAGGAGGAAATGACAACCCACTCCAGTATTCTTGCCTGGAGAATTCCATGGACCAAAGAGGCTGGCAGGCTATAGTCCATGGGGTTGCAAAGATTAAGATATGACTGAGCACAACACACCAGCAGCATATATATATATATATAACTATATTATTATTCTTTTTCATTTCAATTTATTATAAAATATTGAATATAGTTCCCTGTGCTCTACAGTAAAGCCTTATTATTTCTCTCCTTTATATATGGTAGTATGTATCTGTTAATCCCATATTCCTAATTTATCCCTCTTTGGTAACTATATGTTTACTTTCTATGTCTGTGAGTCTTTCTGTGGTAAGTCTGTTTCTGTTTTATAAATAAGTTCATTTGTACTATTTTTTAGATTCCACATATAAGTGATATCACCAATATTCGTCTTTCTCTGATTTATTTCACATGGTATGATAATCTCTAGATCCATCTGTTTGTTGCAAATGGTATTATTTCATTCTTTTTTATGGCTGAATAGTATTCCATTGCATATACAAGAGAAAAACAATCAGTTACAAGGAAACTCTCTATCAGCTAACTTTTCCCCAGAAACTTTGCAGGCTAGAAGGGAGTGATAAGATATATTCAAAGTCCTGAAAAGGAAAATTCGACAACCTATTGATAGGATGGTGTACCCCACAAGGTTATCATTTGGAATAGAAAGAGAGAAAAATAATTTTTCATACAAGCAAAAGCTAAGAGAATATAGTGATACTAAATCTGTCTCAAAAGAAATATTGACAAATGAGAAGAAGCAAGAATCTATAAAAAAGGGAAAATCATGATAGGGAAAGTAAATATTAAAGAATTGAAAGGTCTTCCTTGATGGCCCAGTGGTTAAGACTTTGCCTAAACAGTAGTGTAACAAATTCAATAAAGACTTTAAAAATAGTCCACATTAAAAAAAAAATCTTTACAAAAGGATTGGTGATCACCTAAATAAGCCAGCATATAGATTAAAAAACAATCTGCAAAATTCTGTGAAAGCAATTATACCTACAATGAACAGCAAAAGGATGAACAAGAGTACGTAAAACAGGACATCAGAATCACAAAATGTTGGGGAGGGGAGTAAGAAAAGGTAGCTCTTTCAGAATGTGTTTGAGCTTATATCACTATCAGTCTTTATATTCGGCAACTCTGCTGTATCTAATGGCCCTTTCCTTACTGAGATGTTCTTGCTCCTCAGTTCATGCGACTTTGTAGACACCTAAATTTCTCCATGTTTCTTTGCTAACGTTTTATATCCATTGGCACTAAACCACTAGCATCTGTCATCATCTTTCGTCCATGAGTAGGGCTTCAGAGCTTATGTCCACACGTGTACACATTCCGGTCTCAACCTCTCTTCTGAGTCCTCATAACACGTCAAAATGCTGGTCAAAGCCACTTGGATGTGCTGCCTGAAGTTCAGCATACCCATTCCTCCAACAATTGTTCTTCTTTTCCTTTCCAATAATCACTTCTGACTCTCTGATTTTCTCAATGACCCACCCTTTGCTCCAGCATCCGTACTAAACCACCCCCCCACCAAGTCATCTTTGTCTCTACGCTTTCTCACTCAGTGTTACAGCTGGCAAAATGCATCAGCTGTACCATGTGTTGTCATGCTCATTGCAGTGCTGGTAGTTGGACAGTGCTGTCCCCCTTCTCGACTGTTCGACTGGCGAGCTAGAGACTCCTGGTCTCATCTCAGCCTTGACATTCAATGTCCCGTAACTCCCATAGCACGGAGAATAGCTTCATAACTGTCAGCTGGGGCTCTCTTCAAGCCTCAACTCATACTATGTTGTTGACACTTGTTCCATAGAGCTATGAATGAGAGGCACCTCTTGGCAGGTTTTTGCAGAAAAGTATCTCAAGAACAGGTTTTAGATGAACAGTGATGCACAGTACCCAGGTGGTAACTGTGCTGAGAGAATTTAGTCATTGAATTAACCACCTTGCTTTAGGCCGAAAATCTTTCTTTTCCTCAAATTTAGCCTTAAGCAGTGTCTGTATCTATTGTCCATTTCTATAGAAGAGGGATTGAAAATAAAAGAATATAACGTTTGTTGTTGTTCAGCCACTAAGTCGTGTCCAGCTCTTTGTGACCCCATGGACTGCAGCATGCCAGGCTTCCCTGACCTTTACTATATCCTAGAGGCTTCTCAAACTCATGTCCACTGAGTTGGTGATGCCATCCAACCATCTCATCCTCTGTCGCCCTCTTCTCCTCCTGCCTTTAATCTGTCCCAGCATTGGGCTATTTTCCCATGAGTTGGCTCCGGGCATGAGATGGCCATAGGATAGCTTTAGCTTCAGCATCTGTTCTTCCAGGGAATATTCAGGATTGATTTCCTGAAGGACTGACTGCTTTGATCTCCTTGCTGTCCAAAGAAGGATACTAATTGGCCAATTTTGTGTGCATCAGATTTTTCACAGAAACAATGCATCTGGATTTTGAAAAATGACCAAACTACCTAGAAGCAGTCAGGTGTCTAAATACCATAAAGCCTACAGATCTACAAATGAAAATAAAAGTCACTCAGTCATGTCCAGCTCTGTGACCCCATGGACTATACAGTCCGTGGAATTCCCTAGTCCAGAATATCTGAGTTTGTAGCCTTTCCCTTCTCTGGGAGGTCTTCCCAACCCAGGGATCAAACCCAGGTCTCGCACATTGCAGGTGGATTCTTTACCAGCTGAGCCAGCAGGGAAGTCCAAGAGTACTGGAGTGGGTAGCCTGTCCCTTCTCCAGTGGATCTTCCTGACCCAGGAATCAAACCAGGGTCTCCTGCATTGCAGACAGATTCCTTACCAGCTGAGCTACCAGGGAAGCCCTACAGATCTACAGGAGATATCTTATAATTATTATTAGAACAAATAGCTTGGGAAATGATAGCTCAGGCTGGTAATGATCCCTGCAGTTTGGGAGCAGATGTCAAGTGCTGTGGATCTTAACACTGAATCCTTATGACTAAATGGATTTCCCACTTGGTCTGTTTTTTCTAAATTACACATTTTGAAAGTAATATGTATATTGAAATATCACACTCTCAGGAAAAGTATGCAACTTTATCTACAAAAGGCCCATTCACAGGTGACTTCTAAATTTATTTTTAATGGAGGATAATTATAATATTGTGTTAGCTTCTGCCATAGAACAACATATGTCAGCCATAAGTATATGTATGCACCCTCCCTCTTACACTCCCTCCCAGCCCCCAGTCCATCCCACTGCTCTAGGTTGTCACAGAGCCCTGGGTTGAGCTCCCTGTGGTATACAGCAATTTCCCATTGGCTGTCTGTTTCACATACAGTAATATGTATGTTCCAGTGCTACTCTCTCAATTCATCCCACCCTTTCCTTCCTGAGTTTTTGAGCACTTACTCTGGCACGGCATCACGTGAGGTTAGTGAAGAGGTCTAGGGATTCGGAGCAAAGTGATGAGGAATCACGAACCCGTGAACCCTCTGTTGTCACTGTGTTCATGCAGTGATGGTCTTTCAACCATGCAGTACTGCCCTTCCTCTCGTAAACCGTGGTGGATGACCTACAGGAAAAAGTGAAATAAACTGGAAAGTGAAGATGGTGGTAAAGGAAGTAGAGAAAAGCATGATGACCTGACGTGGGCTTATCTGCCCCAGATTTTGGTATGTTGGGGTATACCATCAGATGGAATAATTTGTTCGTTTATCTGACCATTTTACCACATCAGCTTGCAAGCTCTCATTTCTAGCGTTGTCAGTTGCTCCTTGGGCCCAGTGGTTTATGGAAAGGGTTCTATCTGTGGCTCTGAAGCAGGATGACATTTCCGTAGGAAACCTGTCTCTCTCTTGGATTAAGAGAATAATGCTCATGTTTTCCACCTATGGCAGGACCCTGGCCAAAACTAATAGTCAAAAGGAACTTCTATTCAGCTTAGGGGTTTCAGTGTTGAGCAAGAAGGAATTCCCCACAATTGTCCATTTTCCAAGTAGTGTTTTCCTTTTTGCTAAAGGCACTCCTGTTCTTAAGTAGAGAAGGTGGTAGCTGTATAACTAAGAAGGGAACAGAATTAAGGGGAAAAAAATAATCAAGATGATATTAAATACCGGATGATATCAGAAGAGCGATTTCACAGTGCTTGCTTGTAAGAACAAATGCACCGTCTTTTTTTGTGTTAGTTAATTGCCCCTTGTACAGCATGAGAGAGCCTGTATGAAGAGGCCTGTGGACGCCTTGACATCTCTGTGTAACAAAGTTAAGTATGAAAAACCATTTACAAACATGGGCAGCTCTTGGTCATCCACCCAGGTGAAGGGTAGAAGAAATTTGGGGAAAAAAGAAAAATGGATCATGGTCTTCTTTTTAAAAAATGTGTATATGTATATTGTTGGTAAGTGCCCAGTGAACAGTAAATATCTTTTTCATTGTTCTTGGGCTTATTTTTATCCCATTCTGTCCAGGCTCTACATTTAAAGCCCAGGAAGGTCTTAGCAATAATAATGAGTCCTGGTTTTCCTGAATTCATTGCCTGGAAAATTGTATGTGCATGACCCAGAATTAATTGTATCCAAATGTATATTATGTGTGTACTGTGTGAGAATGATCTAAATTTGTTATCTAATAGTTTATCTTAGGTAATTTCAAATGTCTTTACTATTTCTGTGAATATTTAGTAGCAAAATATAAAGCTTTTTTCTCTCCTCTGTCTCTTTCCTTATTGAGCAAGAGGCAGAAAAACCCTTGTTTTCCCCGGAGTTCTGTCTCCTCAGGCTTCATTTGGTAAAAGCAAGTTTAGATAATTTTAGTTCTTTGTGTGGTGCTATTTTTAAATGTAATTTTTGCTAATAATGCAATTAGTTGTGTCTTTTGCATAATTTGCAATATGGTGTTGAAGTTTAAGAAGCTTCATTTTATTTTAATTAACAACTGATCGGTAATAATAACCAAGCAGCTGCTAATATTACCAGCCTTAACTCTTGGAAAAAAAAAAAAAAAAGGCAGCAAACACATAACTCCTCCTCCTTCTCCCCCTCCCTCCTTTGAAATATTTAATAAGAATGCCATGTATAAAATTACCCTGTTGGAGGGAACAGGGATCGTATTCCAATATAGATGGCAGTGGAAAATCACTCAAAATTGCATGATATGTCCCNAAAAAAAAAAAAAAAAGGCAGCAAACACATAACTCCTCCTCCTTCTCCCCCTCCCTCCTTTGAAATATTTAATAAGAATGCCATGTATAAAATTACCCTGTTGGAGGGAACAGGGATCGTATTCCAATATAGATGGCAGTGGAAAATCACTCAAAATTGCATGATATGTCCCCTCCCTCAGCCTCCCCTCCATCCCCTTTCCTTGCTCTCCTCCCCCTACTCTTTTCTAATTGTTGGCCTCGGAGTTTCATTTTTTTGAAGAGGAGAGCGCGCACCGGAGTATTGTGACATTTCAGTGTATGTTCCTAACAATTCCTCTGCACATTCCATTAGCACATTATTTATAGCATCGTCGAAGGGTCCTTTCTTCCCCCTTCTAATGATATCCTTGTATCTCTGCTGATGATGCTATCTGAAGATTGACCTGTTATTTTTTTAAAATCTATTCCGTTAAGTCGACCGTTCATTGGCTCACCCTCTTCAGCTTCCCGCCTGGTCACACTTGAAAAAGTCTGCTCGCAGAGCCTCTCCAGAGATGTGGCTCAAATCAAGCAGTTTGAAAAGAGTCCGCGAGAGGCTTGAAGCCAGGATCCTGTATCTTACAACCTGCAGCTCTGAGGTGTCGAGAGCCCTGAACTCTGGATGCACAGATAAACAAGACTTCCCAGAAGCCATTACCCCGTAACTCCTCATAAACTTCCACCTGACAAGCCTCTCCAAGTGAGAGGGCTGTGTTCTCCCTAATCAATTCCTTTTTGAACCCACTTGTTAGTCAAGCGTTGTGCACAGTAACTACAGAAAGGACCCTGTGTCTGGGGCATAAATTACTCTTCTGCGCCACTGTCTGCTCGCACCCCCCAGTTATGGATTACTTCGTTCTCGACTTGACAGGAACATAATTAGAACTGTTGATGAAATCTACCAAATTGTCCCTCCGTGGCCTCGGTGGTCAGGAAATTTGGCTGAGTCGTATTTGTCACCGATGGGGAGGCTCTAAACACTTCATATTAACTATGTTATTAATGTGCCCAGGAATTGGTAACACTTGAAGGGAGCAGGGCTCTGGGCGCCTGCCCATGCTGCATTCAGAGTTTCAGCAGGGAGAAAACACTAAGAAAATTCCTGAGTGCCTGTGTGTGGGTGTGTTCGCTCTTGGCACATGGAGGCTTTCATTTCAAAACAGGGCCTTTGAGAGGCCTTTCCTGACCCCACAGGGTGCCCCGTTATGGACCTCACAGGGTGTGTGTTATGGAGTTGGCTGCTATTTTAGCCACCATTTCATTTCCATAAATCCTCTCTGGGGTGAGAAGCCTGGGAGGTGGAATGGTTAGGAGACAGGCTTCTTGCCCTGAGGCCGCTCACCATTAGAATCCTGACTCCCTTGCTTATTAGCGCCCAGCTTCTTAAATTGGTTACTTGACCTCCTTTTGTCTCATTTTCCTCATCAGCAAAATGGGGATAGTGTAGCTCTAAGGAACTAAGTGGAAATATCTCTGAAAGAATTTAGCACAGTGTCTGCTTACTGGCCAGTGAATGGTCCTGTGATGATGGTAAGGATGCTGCTGCTGCTGCGGGTCGATGAATGGTCCTGTGATACGGATGCTGTTCAGTGCATGATTTTGTTATGATATGATGCTGATGGTGGTAGTGATGAGGATGGTGGTGATGATGATAATGGACAGCAGCCTAACCCTTCCATCCTCAGCTGTGTCTCTCATGGTTGCATGTATTTTCACAGACACTCTTCAGTGTGGCAGGAGCTCTGGAGTTCTTGAGAAATGGTTGTAGTATTGGAGAAAGAATAAATTTTGCAGGTTAATGATACCAAGAGGCTGTTGGTTATTCCTTGAGTTCCACATCCATTCTGTCAATGCAGATCACTTTTACTAAGACAGCTTTACCCTCTAAAATGAAAGAGTGAAGCATCCAAGGAACTTCCCTGGTGGTTCAATGGTCAAGGCTCCATGCTCCCAAAGCAGGGGATGTGGGTTCAGTCCCTGGTCAGGGACTTAAGATCACACATGCCATGATGGGCATACCAGACCATCTGACCTGCCTCCTGGGAAACCTGTATGCAGGTCAGGAAGCAACAGTTAGACCTGGACATGGAACAACAGACTGGTTCCAAACAGGAAAAAGAGTACATCAAGGCTGTATATTGTCACCCTGCTTATTTAACTTCTATGCA